>CM042548.1:16696026-16768526 GCA_023630585.1 Cranoglanis bouderius | reverse complement strand
TTGACTTAATATCTCATTATTTCAAGATGTTGATTTTTAAAATTTTTTTATCTTATTTTTACCTAATATCTTCGACTTAAGTATGTCAAATTCAAACTGTCAAAATGACTGGCATATGACCTTTATGCAATTTTGTCAATTTAAAAGTTGAGTCAATACAGTCAACAAATGCAGCATGTTAAATATTAAGTCAAAAAATAAATGTTATAAATTCAATTAATGAGGTTATAAACTTTAAAATAACAAGACTTTGACTTGAATTTATGAAAAGGCTAATTAATTTGAAATAACGAGATACTCAGATGAAAAAGGAAGATAATTTGATATAATGATATACTGTAATATCTTGAAATAATGAGATATTAAGTCAAAATAACAATATTTTTAAAGTTATTAAGACAAAATAAGATACTGAATTAAAATATCATACTATCTGGAAATAATGAGATATTAAGTTAAAATAATGACACAGCTTGTGGTTCAGGGGTTCTCTAGCTAACAAGTAATGGAAGTCTAGCGAGCTTATTTCCACCAGGAACGTTTGCTCTGTCGACATCGTTACCATATTATAAGTTAATTGTAACTATTTCCTGTTTCCTCATTAACATTCTAAGATCATTACACATTACATACCATAGTCGTGTTGCAGCTCCAGTATAAACTTTGTCCCAGCCAGTCAAAGGCTATGGCATGAGCTTCCATATTTTGAGGCACTAGAAACACTTCAAGAGCAGAAGAGCGATCAGCTACATCCATCCAGGTAATGTGGCCTGAACTGTTCGTCCAAAAGATTGTGTTGTTATACCAGTCCATGTCTGTTGAACACAAAACAAAAAAAAATCATGAGGCCGATTTACACTTTTTGCTGCATTGATGCAATGAGATGGGAGATTTAAACTGAACTGTTTAAAGTTCTGTTCAGTTGAAAACTATACATAATAATAATAATAATAATAATAATAATAATAATAATAATAATAATATTTTTGCTAAAAGTGAAACAAGGTGTCCCGAAAAGTCAGGCACCAGTAGGAACATGATGTCAATCCGAATACATTGGGCAAAATCTGCAAAAACATGATACAGCGGCTGAGAAAATGTGTAGAGCGTAAAGGTGAATTGGGATTTTGTCTCTCTATTACTTGAACAATACATATACTGGATATTTGAAAAGAAATGTTATTATTATATTGCTATAATCATACAGATGGCTTGGTTAAATGGGCTCACAGAATAATACAGAACCAAATGATTACCTTTCACATCTTTGACGCTAGAGGCCAGCATTTCGAGGAAGTCGAAACTATCCAGCTGTTGTCTCCAGATGCCTTCAGCAGCAGTGGCACCAACAATGTATGGTGGATCTTCCTCTGATTGCAGAGAAGACAGATGAATGATTTAGAGTAAAACTAAAAATAATAAGGCACTATTAAACTATCAGTCCCAGTGAATGAGGCATGGCCTGTGTGTGTATCAGGCACTGCGATGGAACTTATGTATGGCTTATGTATCTGTCAGTCCTACAAATGGAGGCATGGCCTTCATGTGTGTCAGTCTCAGTGAAGGAGATGTGGCCTTTGCGCCTGCCTTGAAAATACAGATACACACCTATATTCTTATTATGTATCAACTGTAAGAGTTACAAGGTTTTATTTTTACATTATTTTAAAGGTTAGAATACAAACAGTCTGTAATAGTAATTAATATATTAATATATTTTCAGCATATTATAACTTTACCTGGTTGGAGAGTTGTGCCCTGAAACATCACTGTGTGTGAGCTTCCCCTAGGAGAAACAGCCCACACACTCAGGACATAATGTTGACAGCTCTGAAGATCTGGCACTGCTGTGTGTGTGGCAGAAATATGACTCATTTCACTAATTACCAATCCATTCAGTAAAAACTTCACAGAGTACGTCCAGTTTTGCCAAGCTGAAAGACCTGAAAGCACAAGAGTGATCATTCTTTAATAAATAAAAAAATTGTTGGTATTGGTAAATTGGTGTGTTATAAGAGGAATAACACACTTTGGGATGCTATGGGAAAATAATCAACTCTGCTTGGTGTCAGGCGACAACAAACCATCCCATGGCTGAATATTTTCCTCATGTGACAAATGATCAATTTCAGAATTTCTTGCCAGTCAAAGTACTAATAAAAAAACAAAACAACATACGCTCATGGATACACTTACTTGATCCGTTCTGAATTTCTGGTTTGTTCCAGCGTAGAGTGGCTTTATCAGATCCAAACAAAACCTGCATGGAAGAATGGGCAATGTGGCAAAGTATATTATCAAAAATCTATTAATAATTGATACTTATCATAGTGTTTAGTTATTGAACAGACAAAAACAGAAAAGACAAAAAAAAGTATAATAGTGCAACCTCCAATCAACTGCATGTTGCTATGCAGATTTAATCTGACATTTAATCTGATTGGTCTAAATCTCTTTCATGAAGGATGCACTTGGTCAGTGTGGCAGAAGTATTGGAGATATCCATGACATGCAGAAAAGTGTAACATAACACACATACAGTATATAGAGTATATATAATTTTTCGCCATACCATAATGCTGTTAAATTCTCAATTCTGATTGGTAAGAAGGTATTGATTAATCTTCTATAACAGCAGCCAATAGTGCCCAATAATTAATGAATTAAAAATAGCTGTTATTTAGCCATGGAAAATGTCTATTTGTTAATATAGCGAAGTTTTTCTGTGATGAGACGTTTAATATTTTTGAAAGGAGTCTCCAGTGTCAGTACCAGTGAGTTTAAGTTTTAGACACAAGAAAGAATACCCACCACATTTTCCAACCGATGTAACAGAATACTATAATCGATTGTATCGAATGCAACGCCTAAATCCAACAAGACAAGCACAGCATGCGATCCAATATCGAGAGCTTGCAACAGGTCATTTCTGACCTTCAACAGTGCAGTTTCTGTACTGTGCATTGATCTAAAACCCGACTGAAATGTATCTAAAATATTGGACATACTGAGATAGGAACTCAACTGACAATACACAACTCTCTCTAAGAGCTTTGAAATAAAAGGTAATTTAGAGATAGGTCTAAAATTGCTGAGGATAGATGGGTCAAGATGGGGTTTCTTGAGCAAAGGGTGAACCACAGCATGTTTAAAAATAGCAGGTACAGCTCCATTTGCTAGAGAACTGTTAATAATAGCTGTTACAGCTGGGCTCAAGGTTTCAAACACCTCCTTGAAAAGACTAGTTGGGATGACCTCTGACTCACAGCTGGAGCTGGAGCCTGGGAAACAATGTCAGCTAGCTGAGCAGAGGTGACTGGATGAAAATAAGTTAGTGAATCTGTTGGTGAACAAATCAAAGGGGGATCATATGTTGATGGTTTAATGGTTTGATCTCCAAAACCTTATTATCAAAACATTTTAAAAGGTTCTCACAGGTTTCCAAAGAAAAGTTTGGCTATTTTGGCCCTCCCTATACAATGTTGGTCCAATGTTTTCAAAGGAACACTTTTTTATTTATTTTTTATAACCCCCCTGCTATCATTGGGCCAACGGAATGGCTGACATTGGCTCAACATTGGCCCTACGTTGGGAAGGTAGATTCAAATGTGGCTAAATGGCTGGCACCCCTGGTGGACAATGTTGGACCAATGTCAATTTGCTATTTGGGCAATTTTCCCATAACAAGTTTCATGTCTTATTAACTTCAAGAGAAAGTGAGGGAACAACTGTAGGTAACAAGCCGCATCACACCAGCCCATTACTGATTATTTTCCTTTAACAAGGAAATAATACCCTGCCACATTCCTTATATAGGTAGTCCGTCCCTACCTGCAGGTCCCTTGGCTTCCTGGGAACCGGATATGGCTGAGAGGACGGGCCAAAAAAGTGGATGTTTCCAAATCCTCCATAGTTGGAGTTGACAATATCACAATCCATGGAGAACTCAGTAAAAATGGCCACTTGACCCTTTCCGGTTTGTTTATACACAGCATGTCCATCTGTCAGCACGAGGAGACCATCTTCATACGCTACACTCTGAACATCATATTTGATTTCGGAATACAGAGAAACAGGCAGCAAGCCATCCAGAGATACAGCGGACAGTATGCGCTTCTCCTTGTCATAGAAAACCAGTCTCCTGTTGGGAAAACTGACCATAAAGTCATGCACGGAGTCTGTCTGTACTACAAGAGTGAGGTTGTCTGTGTGGTCCGAAACTTCAGGAAGAGAAATGCGATGTACTCCATCATGCAGAAGCAAGAACAGCCATCTGACAAGACAGGAAGTTCATGTTCTTTTATTTATTTATTTTTAAATAGAGGTGTTATTATACTATTTGAACACACTGTTTTTGAAGGCTTCCTTTATAGGTACACTACATGCACCTTCTCTGGATAAATACACTAAAGATATACCCTTATTTGTACCACCCGAGCATAAGAATATGAAAGATGTTATAGACATTTATGATGATATTAACCCATTATATGGATCTGCGATGATTCTTGTAGGAGCACTGTCTAAGGTGAGGTTAAAGTCCACTGGGTGTGAGCAGTCATCTAGTTTACAATAGGAGACCTGCATTTAATTAAAGGGGAGAATAAAACAAGCAAATTGATCTAACATTAACAAAGGACAATGTTGATCATACAGTATAAACATGGACAAAACGAGGAAGAACGTCATACAATACAGTAAATGAGGGACACACCTTGCCATCAGAGACATAGTAGAGTTTTCTGTAGAGCCAGTCTACAGTCAGGGCTGTGATCTTAGCGTGGCCCAAGTGAACGCGTCTTAGGTCGGAGTGATCTGTTAGATTCCCTGCACCCTTTTCCCAAATCCGAGTCCCCTCCGAGAAGTAGATGAGGTTGGAGTTGTGATATACAGCCACTCCTGTAAGGACCCAAATGGTTAATTCCAACTAGGATAATTGTACAACTTAAAATCACGTTTATCAGTAACATCGTTCTTTGTCCGAATATAGTCAAACAAAAGCCACACCCACTACATGACATCAGGTTAAGCAATACCATTTATACATCACCAAATTGTTGGTTTCTTCTTTTGTGTTGCTTTTCCAGGCTTTTACCAGCGCCTCTTTCAGTCATTGTTTGTTTCAGGGGTGTCTCCCTTCAGTTTACTCTTCAGGATGTGAAATGCATGCTCAATTGGGTTAAGGTCTGGTGACTGACTTGGCCAATCCAAAACCGTCCACTTTTTCCGCCTGATAAAGTCTTTGTTGAGTTGGCAGTGTGTTTTGGATCATTGTCTTGTTGCATGATAAAGTTCCTCAAGATTAATTTGGATGCATTTCTCTATACATTGGCAGACAAAATGTTCCTATAAACTTCTGAATTCATTCTGCTGCTACCATCATGAGTTACATCATCAATAAAGATGTGAGCCTGTAAAAAAGTGAGCCTGTTCCAGAAGCAGCCATGGAAGCCACTCATCAGCAGTAAGAATCAGTGACATCGTTCTTCATCCAAATATAGTCAAACAAAAGCCACACTCACTACATGACATCCAGCCAAGCCATGACACTACCTCCAACATGTTGCGCAGATGAACTTGTATGTTTTGGATCATGAGCAGATCCTTTCTTTCTCCACACTTTGGTAGAGGTTAATCTTGGCTCCAGAACTTTTGTGGCTCATCTCTGTATTTCTTTGCAAATTCCCATCTGGCTTTCCGATTCTTACTGCTGATGAGTGGTTTGCATCTTGTGGTATGGCCTCTATATTTCTGCTCTTGAAGTCTTCTTTGAATGGTGGAATGTGATACCTTCACCCCTGCCCTGTGGAGGTTGTTGGTGATGTCACTGACTAGTTTTGGGGTTTTTCTTCACAGCTCTCACAATGTTTCTGTCATTAGCTGTTGTTGCTTTCCTTGGCCGACCCATTCAATGTCTGTTGCTCAGCATTACACCAATGGTTTCTTTCTTTTTCATTCCAATCTGTGTGGATGCACACTCTGTCCACTAACCCTTCATTTACATGTCATATGTTTACAGCAGTCCTGAGTTTACCCGCATATACATCTAATTTACATTAAACACACCCTGATTTATGCAGGGGTTATGATAGTAGGCCAATAAAGTTAGCCTGTCCAAGAGCCCAGGAAAGAAGTAAACACAAGGCAGAAAAATACATTCCAGTGACTTAGAGGTTGCTGCAAATAAAGTATTCCTATGATATGCTCCAGATCCAGGATAAGGTGCTTACTGAAGATGAATGAATGAATGCATGAAACCATGTTGAGAGTTCTGAAATTAAAGAGCACATAGGAAATAAATTTGTTTAATCTGAGCTTAAATAACAGACCTGTAATGTTCTCTTTTATCAGTCTATCAGAGAGACACTCAGCTGCAGTGAAGAAATCTGCATCCTCCTGCTGCTTCCTCAATGAATTCATCCTGGATGCAAAAACCCAGCGAACTCCATTTTGCTCTGAAGGTAAAAATTCAGTTAAATCTGTTTATGGTTATATAATATATATGGTTATGTTTTAAATACCCAGTTGTAGCAATATTTTGACAGAGTTAATGGATGACAGTTTGTAGTTCACAAGTGATTTTGATTTTATATATACGTATACACATACACACACACAGTGGGTACAGAAAAGAATCACCCTCCTTCAAAATAATCACATTTTGTTGCTTTGCAGCTTGAAATGAAGACAGACACAGTTTTTGTTTTATCCAGCTGTATTTACTCAGTGCAACTTATAACATCCAAGTGAAAGATATAACACCAACATGTCAAAAAAAATAAAATAAATAAAATAAAATAAAAAGCCAGAATCACTGAGTTGGAAAAAGGATCACCCCCTTGCTTTAATTTGCCTTAATTTTTTAATTACAGCCTTTAGTCTGTTGGGATATGTCTCTACTAACTTTGCACATCTAGACGTTGCAATATTTGCCTACTCTTCACTGCAGAACCGCTCAAGTTCAGTTAAATTTGATGGTGACCACCAGAAACACTGAGTTGGAAAAAGGATCACCCCCCCTCCCAAAATGACTTGTAAACTCAATAAGGTGTAGCTAATCACCATCTCAGTGGCACACAAAACCATTTGACTTTCAACGCCGATCAGCTGTGGTCATTTTGATTAGCTCAGCATGGAAAGAGCTTTCCTGGAGCATTTTGTAGTGCAACTGAAGCAAACAATCAACTATGGGTGGCAAGGCACCGTCAAAAGATCTCCGGGATAAAGTTGTAGACAGGCACAAGTCAGGAGATGGATACAAAAATATTTCAAAGGCTTTATTAATGCCTAGAAGCACAGTAAAGTATATTATTAAGAAGTGAAAGGTATTTGGTACAACACAGACCCTCCCTGGATCAGGACGTCGCTCCAAACTGGATGAAAGAGCTAAGAGGAAACTGGTCAGAGAGGCTACCAAGAGGCCTACAGTAACTCTGAAGCAGTTGCAGGAATTTATGACAAAGAGTGGTCATTGTGTGCATGTGACAACAGTATCACAAATTCTCCACAAATGTGGCTTGTATGGGAGGGTTGCAAGAAAAAAAGCCACCCACGACTGAGCTTTGCCAAAACGCACCTTGAGGATTCTGAGACCACATAGAAAAAGGTGTTATGGTCAGATGAGACTAAAATTGAATTATGTGGCCTCAACACCAAACGATATGTCTGGCGGAAATCCAATACAGCTCACCATCCAAATAACACCATTCCTACAGTACAGCATGGAGGTGATAATATCCTGTTATGGGGGTGTTTCTCTGCAGCAGGGACTGGAGCACTTATCAGGATAGAATGAAAATGGATGGGGCAAAATACCATAAAATTCTTGAGGAAAATCTGCTGCCCTCTGCCAGAAAGTTGTCAATGGGAAGAAGATTTACCTTCCAACATGACAATGACCCAAAGCACACAGCAAAACTGACCACACAGTGGTTGAAGGAGAAAAAGGTGAATGTCCTTGCATGGCCTATTCAGAGCCCAGACTTAAACCCCATTGAAAATCTGTGGAATGACTTGAAGACTGTAGTCCACAAACGGTCGCCATCAAATTTAACTGAACTTGAGCGGTTCTGCAAAGAAAAGTGGGTAAATATTGCAACGTCTAGATGTGCAAAGTTAGTAGAGACATATCCCAACAGACTAAAGGCTGTAATTAAAAAATTAAGGCAAATTAAAGCAAGGGGGTGATCCTTTTTCCAACTCAATGATTCTGGCTTTTTATTTTATTTATTTATTTTTTGACATGTTGGCGTTACATCTTTCACTTGGATGTTATAAGTTGCACTGAGTAAATACAGCTGGATAAAACAAAAACTGTCTTCATTTCAGGCTGAAAAGCAACAAAATGTGATTATTTTAAAGGGGGATAATTCTTTTCTATCCCCACTGTCCACTGTATATGTGTGTATATAATAAATATATATATATATATATATATATATATATATATATATATATATATATATATATATATATATATATATATATATATATATACACACACACACACACACACACACACACACACACACACACACACATACATACAGTATCTCACAAAAGTGAGTACACCCCTCACATTTTTGTAAATATTTTATTATATCTTTTCATGGGTCAACACTGAGGAAATGACACTTTGCTACAATGTAAAGTAGTGAGTGTACAGCTTGCATAACAGTGTAAATTTGCTGTCCCCGCAAAATTAGCCATTTTCCCTCCCCGGTGTCATGTGACTCGTTAGTGTCACAAGGTCTCAGGTGTGAATGGGGAGCAGGTGTGTTAGGTTTGGTGTTCTCGCTCTCACACTCTCTCATACTGGTGGAAGTTCATACTCTGGAAGTTCAACATGGCACCTCGTGGCAAAGAACTCTCTGAGGATCTGAAAAAAAGAATTGTTGCTCTACATAAAGATGGCCTAGGCTATAAGAAGATTGCCAACACCCTGAAACTGAGCTGCAGCACGGTGGCTAAGACTATACAGCGGTTTAACAGGACAGGTTCCACTCAGAACAGGCCTCGCCATGATCGACCAAAGAAGTTGAGTGCACGTGCTCAGCATCATATCCAGAGGTTGGCTTTGCAGAATAGACGTATGAGTGCTGCCAGCATTGCTGCAGATGTTGAAGGGGTGGGGGGGTCAGATTGTCAGTGCTCAGACCATACACCACACACTGCATCAAATTGGTCTGCATGGCTGTCGTCCCAGAAGGAAGCCTCTTCTAAAGATGATGCACAAGAAAGCCTGCAAACAGTTTGCTGAAGACAAGCAGACTAAGGACATGGATTACTGGAACCATGTCCTGTGGTCTGATGAGACCAAGATAAACTTATTTGGTTTAGATGGTGTCAAGCATGTGTGGCGGCAACCAGGTGAGGAGTACAAAGACAAGTGTGTCTTGCCTACAGTCAAGCATGGTGGTGGGTTTGTCATGGTCTGGGGCTGCATGAGTGCTGCCGGCACTGGGGAGCTACAGTTCATTGAGGGAACCATGAACGCCAACATGTACTGTGACATACTGAAGCAGAGCATGATCCCCTCCCTTTGGAAACTGGGCCGCAGGGCAGTATTCCAACATGATAACGACCCCAAACACACCTCCAAGACGACCACTGCCTTGCTAAAGAAGCTGAGGGTAAAGGTGATGGACTGGCCAAGCATGTCTCCAGACCTAAACCCTATTGAGCATCTGTGGGGCATCCTCAAACAGAAGGTGGAGGAGCGCAAGGTCTCTAACATACACCAGCTCTGTGATGTCATCATGGAGGACTCCAGTGGCAACCTGTGAAGCTCTGGTGAACTCCATGCCCAACAGGGTTAAGGCAGTGTTGGAAAATAATGGTGGCCACACAAAATATTGATACTTTGGGCCCAATTTGGACATTTTCACTTAGGGGTGTACTCACTTTTGTTGCCAGCGGTTTAGACATTAATGGCTGTGTGTTGAGTTATTTTGAGGGGACAGCAAATTTACACTGTTATACAAGCTGTACACTCACTACTTTACATTGTAGCAAAGTGTCATTTCGTCAGTGTTGTCCCATGAAAGATATAATAAAATATTTACAAAAATGTGAGGGGTGTACTCAACAGTATTGTATATATACAGTGGGGGAAAAAAGTATTTGATCCCCTGCTGATTCTGTATGCTTGCCCACTGACAAAGAAATGATCAGTCTTTAATTTTAATGGTAGGTGTATTTTAACGGTGAGAGACAGAATAACAACAAAAAAAATCCAGAAAAGTGCATTTAAAAAAAGGTATAAATTGATTTGCATTTTAATGTGGGAAATAAGTATTTGATCCCCTATCAATCAGTAAGATTTCTGGCTCCCAGGTGTCTTTTGCACAGGTAATGAGCTGAGATTAGGAGCACTTTCTTAAAGGGAGTGCTCCTAATCTCAGTTTGTTACCTGTATAAAAGACACCTGTCCACAGAAGCAATCAATCAATCAGATTCCAAACTCTCCACCATGGCCAAGACCAAAGAGCTGTCCAAGGATGTCAGGGACAAGATTGTAGACCTACACAAGGCTGGAATGGGCTACAAGACCATCACCAAGCAGCTTAGTGAGAAGGTGACAACAGTTGGTGCGATTATTCACAAATGGAAGAAACTGTCAGTCTCCCTCGGTCTGGGGCTCCATGCAAGATCTCACCTCGTGGAGTTTCAATGATCATGCGAATGGTGAGGAATCAGCCCAGAACTACACGGGAGGATCTTGTTAATGATCTCAAGGCAGATGGGACCATAGTCACCAAGAAAACAATTGGTAACACACTATGCCGTGAAGGACTGAAATCCTGCAGCGCCCGCAAGGTCCCCCTGCTCAGGAAAGCATATGTACAGGCCTGTCTGAAGTTTGCCTGAATGATTCAAAGGAGAACTGGGTGAAAGTGTTGTGGTCAGGTGTGGTCAGATCTCTTTGGCATCAACTCAACTCGCCATGTTTGGAGGAGGAGGAATGCTGCCTTTGACCCCAAGTCATAACACCATCCCCACCATCAAACATGGAGGTGGAAACATTATGCTTTGGGTGTGTTTTCTGCTAAAGGGACAGGACAACTGCACCGCATCAAAGGGACGATGGACAGGGCCATGTACCGTCAAATCTTGGGTGAGAACCTCCTTCCCTCAGCCAGGGCATTGAAAATGACCTTAATGACTTGGAGAGGATCTGTAAAGAGGAGTGGGACAAATCCCTCCTGAGATGTGTGCAAACCTGGTCGCCAACTACAAGAAACATCTGACCTCTCTGATTGTCAACAAGGGTTTTGCCACCAAGTACTAAGTCGAAGGGGTCAAATACTTATTTCCCTCATTAAAATGCAAATCAATTTATATCTTTTTTGAAATGCGTTTTTCTGGATTTTTTTTGTTGTTATTCTGTCTCTCATTGTTAAAATACACCTACCATTAAAATTATAGACTGATAATTTCTTTGTCAGTGGGCAAACGTACAAAATCAGCAGGGGATCAAATACTCCCCCCCCCCAACTGTGTGTGTGTGTGTGTATATATATATATATATATATATATATATATATATATATATATATATATATATATATATATATATATATATATATATATATATATATATATATATATATATATATATATACGTATGTATATGTGTGTGTGTGTGTGTGTGTGTGTGTGTGTGTGTGTGTGTGTGTGTGTGTGTGTGTGTGTGTAACTGACCCAGTTGAGGTGGTGTGGTCACACTCATTTCAGCAGCCACTCCCTGGCCTTCACGGTTCACGGCAGCTATTGAAATTCTGGAAAAACGTAGAAGATGAACAAACCAATAAGCATATAAATACATCATAACATAATTTTACGAACTATACAAATCAAATAAAGTACAGACACATTAAAATCTCATAACAGTGAATCTATATTTATCTCGCATGTGTCATTGGTGATAGAAGTTTAGCCAATTAGCTAGCAGACTTATTATGTTATGATTAAGCTGATGGCTTTTTTTAATACCATAGGACAGCTGAATTGTTTATTCTGATTGGTCAGAAGGTGTTGATTAATTTTCTATAACAGCTGCTCTGACAGTAGTTCTGGCTGTAATTCAAATCACAGGTTTGATTAATGCGCTTGTATTTTAAAATTGTGTCATTAATATAGTGATGTTTATTTAACATTTATGAAAGGAGACTCCAGTGTCAGCATTTTATTCCAGTCAGAGGTAAATTGTAACTTTAAGTTTCCTGAGAATACATGGTAGCATGGTGGTGGTAGCATCACATTAAGTGTTATCCTTGGCTTCTTGTTTGCGTCTCTGACAAATGCCCTTTGACAGACTTTTGGTGGCTGTTTGCCATAATCTTTCCATTTGTAATAATGGATTTAATAATACTCTGTGGAATTTACAAAGTTTCAAATATTTTTTTATAACCAAACCCTAACCGATACTTTTCTGGACCTTTGTCCTGGAATTTTTTTTGATAGCTTCTTGGTGTTCATGATGCTGTTTGTTTAGGTGTGTTCTTTATCAATCTCTGGGCCCTTCCAAGAACAGGTGTATCTATATTAAGGTCATGTGACACTTCAGTAGTCTTGTAGCATATTCAAAAACAATGTAATTAATCACAAAGCCCTGTATCTGTGCAAACCTGTAAGTGGTGTTATAAAGTGTTGGGTAGAATGTGGTGAAGAAGACGTTTCCTGCAGTGGTTAGGGTGAGGGTGTGTGTGTGGGAGGTGAGGTTGAGGTTGTATCCCACGATGGAGCCTCTAGGATTCTCTGGAGCGGACCAGCTAACATCCACACACACTCCGGAGTCACTCTCCACACTCTCAATCACAGGACTGGTGGGAACTGAGGACAGTTAATGTGTTCTTTATATTTATTGGACGTACAACTCGATTACTAAATTATAGAGTGAAAGTATAAAAAAAAATTGTGAATCATTAGAATCCTCAAGCCATTAGCAATTGGAAATTGTGGAATCACCCCAATTGTGGAAATACCTCCAAACGGCTCGGTTCGGTAAAACTGGCTCTCTGGGGAAACAATGTACGTCTCCGAAATCACGGCCCAAATCCTGAACTTATACAGTGTGAATGGCTGCAGATCCTCCACTGTGTATATGGGTTCTGTTACACTCTACAGAAGAAAATACACATCTATACTACTTTAGAATAATATAAAGTACAGATTAGTGTTGATGATATCAATATGCTATGGCAAGAAATCCTGAAGGAGTTATAGTATTAATATTTGGCAAAATCAGATTAGACACAGAGCCTTGCATAAGTAGTCACCCTCCCATGAGCTTTTCCATATATTGTAAGGTTTGAAACCAATAACCTGAGTGTGGCCTAGTCAAAGTCTGATTGCGAATCTGTGGCAAGACTTGAAAATTACTGTTCACCAATGGTCTTCATGCAATCTGACAGAACATGAGCAATGGACAAAAATATCGGGATGTGCAATACAGATATCCCAGAAAATTTTAATTCGAAACTACAGCCAAAGGTGGTTCTACCTTTCCACCAGGGGGTGAATACTTATGCAGCCAAAACATTTCTTCTTTGTTGTTTAATTAACCTTTGTGTCACAATAAAAAGTATTTTGCAGATTCAAATGCTAGACCTATCATATACACCGATCAGCCATAACTTTAAAACCACCTGCCTAATATTGTGTAGGACCCCCTTGTGCTGCCAAAACAGCTCTGACCCGTCGAGGCATGGACTCCACAAGACCTCTGAAGGTGTGCTGTGGTACCTGGCACTAAGACGTTAGCAGCAGATGCTTGATTGGATTAAGATCTGGGGAATTTGGAGGCCAAGTCAACACATTGAACTCTTTGTAATGATCCTCAAATCCATTCCTGAACAATTTTTGCAGTGTGCAGGCAGGGCACATTATCCTGCTGAAAGAGACCACTGCCATTAGGGGATACCGTTGCCATGAAGGCATGTACTTGGTCTGCAACAATGTTTAGGTAGGTGGTATGTGTCAGAGTAACATCCACATGAACACCAGTACCCATTTTTCCTGCTTCCAACACATCAACTTCAAGAACTGACCATTCACTTGCTACTTAATATATCCCACCCCTTGTCAGGTGCCATTGTAACGAGATAATCAATGTTATTCACTTCACTTGTCAGTGGCTTTAATGTTATGGCTGATAGGTGTAAATTAAATGGTAAAAAAAATCCCAATTAAGTACATTTAAATTCTAGGTTGTAACTTCACTAGGGGGTGAATACTTATGCAAGGCAAACAATATTTATACATTATGTAGGTAAATGACTGAAGGCCAAACAGTATTCCTGTAAGTAGACTCAGAGATACTGAAAAGTGTGATGTATATGAATTTATCATGCTGTTCTAATGCTAATACAAACGCATAGCCTAGACGTCCATCTCCCACCTCTTTGTGTGTCCAAACTCCAAAGTGTGTTGGTCCAGTCCACTGGGGAATATAAACCACATCGGTGCAGTTCAGAGGAGTCCAGCTTAGTGTGATGCTGTGAGAGCCGATCCAAGTCACGTATGGGGAAGGCAAAAAAACTAATGGGACATAAGACATCATTCAAATGAGATAGTGAAATTTACATCTTGTCAAATGTAATCCATGCCCAAGTTAAGGGCTGCATAGGCTAGTCGAATAGTCAACTAATGTATTTGCTAGTTGCCACTATTGAGATGTTTAGTCGGCTGTGGAAAAAACAGTGAGGCAGATGACCAAGAAAGCAGCTAAATGTACTTTGTTAGTTTGAAAAAAAATTTCAGGCTAGAAGAAATCAATTCAACAATAAACAGCACCTTGTGTAAGACTACACTGGGGAAAGGTTTTTTTTCTCTCTCGATCAATTCTGATTTAATGGTACATTATCACTTTCATACCACTATGTATAAAGTGTAGAGGTGTGCACTGGCTCCTAACGGAATTCCCTTAGCAGTTATTTTGCTTGTCCTTTAAAACTGAATAGAAGTTTGATAACATCCTTACACAGTGCCATAGTGACTTCCTTTGGAACCAGTGCAGTTGCATCAGTTCACCAGCACATGCTGGCTTGTTTTCTGACCAGAGGCTGGAGTTAAGCATGGCGGTTCAATGCTCTGGTCATTATCAGCCTCGAAAAAACCTCCCACATGCTATTGTAGACATTCCTCCATTCCTTCAAAGAAGGCTGCTCATTGAGCTATAAGTCCTGACTCTGTTGATGGACATGAGCTTCCATGCTGCGCACTCTCAGTTCCAGAATCATCAACTTCAGCTGAGTTGCAGGTTGTCCGCAGGAGTGCATTTTAAGAACTGATACATCCTAAAATAGTGTCCTACAGTATGATGCACAGATTTTGGACAGTTATTGTACTTGATTTATTTGTGTTCATCATTAACAGTGAAGACTAAAAGAAGCACTGAAGCTGAAAATGTCATTTGTAACTGAAGTGTAGTTCGAGCCATTCATTGTATTTAACTTCACTAATAAAATACTGGCAGAGGTGATACACAAATTATCAAATTAAAAAAAAAAACAATGTTTCCAACAAAAGTCAATGCGTGTATACGTTAAATGAAAAGGTTTTGAGGTCTAAAAAGCACCATATATGAGTAATTACCCTATTAAGTAATACTGGCTTGTATCAATGTTACTCACTTTTCTCAGTATAGTTCCAGAAAGTACTGTCAGCAACCTGGAATGAAAATATTCAATTATCAGAACACAAAAAGGTGGAAGGTGAGGAAGACAATGATTTGATACAGCTACTATAGTAAGTATTTGGTAATGCTACTCTGGCCCCTTCTGGCTGGCCTACCAGCTTGTGCTTGTTCACCACTTTGGATGATCAAAAATGTTGTAGCTGATCTTCAATCAACTAAATTACACGTATACACATTACATCCCTTTTCACGGCAAAAAAAATGTATGAACTGTATGAGGTAAGTGCAGATATGTGCAATTGTATGTGCAATACAATGCTGTGCAACATTGAGCTGAAGTAGCTGCAGTGAAAAAGTTAATATAGTTTAAATATTTATAAATATGGGATATGCCACAAAAGGCATGGTGGCTTAGTGGTTAGCACTGTTGCCTCACACCTCTGGGGCTGGGGGTTCAAGTCCCACCTCCTGTGTGCACAGAGTTTGTGTTCTCCCTATGCTTTGGGGGTTTCCTCCGGGTATTCCGGTTTCCATCCCCAGTCCAAAGACATTGGCTGATTGGCATTCCCAAATTGTCCATGGTGTGTGAGTGTGTATGTGATTGGGTTGGCACCCCGTCCAGGGTGTCCCCTGCCTTGTGCCCCAAGTTCCCTGGGATAGGTTCCAGGCTCCCCAATGACTATGTGTAGGATAAGCGGTATGGAAAAAGGATGGATGTTAGGTGTATTGGTGTTGTGCAAAGAAATTCAAGGTATGTACAGTATTTATGTGTAGGTATAAATAGTCATAGGTGTTGTCCTGGTTGGGGTCCCGAATGGGATTCCAAAGTATTCTTAATTTATCGTCTGTATTTACTCTGGGAAATCTGCATGTTTTCTGAGATTTTCTGCACGACCCATTCAGATTATACAAATAGCTGTTATGTTACCAGAAGGAGGGAAGCAGGATGCACTCGCAGGGGAAATAGGCAGTTTATTAGGAACATAAAGGAATATTCAAAAGTAAAGGAACATATATCTATCAGGGGGAAAGGCAACGCACTGGCAGGGTCAAAAAAAAGGAAAATAGTCAAACCAAAAATCCACAGTGTTCAAGCAAAAATCCACAAATAAACAAGGCAATGATCCACAAAAAATGACAGGGCACTAATTTCAAAAAGGCAAGGCCATAACTCAAAAACTCACAAGGCATAAATACACAAACTGACAAGGCGGTAATCCCAAAGATGGCACAGTAAATATCCAAGAAATCACAAGGAAATAATTCAAAGTCCAGAGCACACATGGAAAATGAAAAGCATAGAGAAATCTACAATTTCTTAACTTTAATAAGCAAGATTCACTTATATTCATCTATATACATTTACACTCCTCTTTACTCATCATTACTCATCTTTAATACTCCACGAGAAAGCAGCCACAAAAAGGGGCTTAAATAACAAGGGTAATCAAAGGCAAACAAGATAAAACACGAAACACCTGAAAACAATAACCAAACAATAAGCGGGAAACCAATGACAGAATAAGGATGGATACAGGACATGAACCAAAATAAACGGACCAATAAGGAAGCAGGGGCAGAGACATGACGTAAACCAAAAACAAATGAGCACATGGCAAAGTAAACAAAACTAGAGTTCATGAATGAACAGTCTGGAGGGTTTTTATTAATAATGCTCGCGCTACTCTTCCTCGTAGCGCGAAGCGTGGAATGCGGAAGTGCGCTACTCGCTAGCCTCTGCTAGCATCGTAGCGAGAGGGAGATTCTAACAGTAACCTGCATGTACAGTAGTTTATGCCTTCAGATTTTTCTGGTGTAGAAGCATCTAAGACAAAGGGTTAGACTAAGGTTTTGTTTTTTTTTAGCGTCCAGACCACCACTTTAAAACACAAGCCTTTAAACCTGAAAATTTCCTAATAAGTCATTAGGAATCATTTTAACTAAAATGTATTGAATCAGTTATGTTAACCATTAATTATTAATCTTAATATCTTAATCATCATTAAGATTAACATATGAGCTTAACCTTCGCCTGCACCTACATACAGTACCCCCATCATTGGTTTTAGGATCGGCAGGGGGGAAAATGTATTTAATTTGCATGACACGTCAAATGACACCCCCCCAATCAATAGATGTGACAGAGAACATTTCAGAACCCAAATAGCACAAAATATTTCAGCATGTCTTACTTGAGCATCTGGGGACTGATCACCTGATGATGAAGATTTGAGACAGATGAGAAAGAAAATCAAACGTGGAATTAGACACCGAAAATCCCTTCTCCTCCAAGTCTCTTCCATTTTATTTGTACGGATGTTTCCACACGTTTCAGCCCCCACCTCCCAAAACTCTACACTTGACCCCCAAAATCTGATATCTATACTTCAGTCATGAAGTTAGTGTGGCATTTTTATTTCTGGTTCTGCTCCTGGTATAATCCGTCTGCATTTTCACTTGCGTGTGAACGAAGAGGAAACAGGAACTGGCACTTCCAGACGTGTATGTGTCATTTATACTTGGCAGTAATCACAGCACTTTTATTAGATGAATTGAACTATGGACTCGGACTGGATCCAGGATTGAGGCTCTTATCTTTCGACTTGGTGTGGATGAACAAAGTTATGTGTGGCTAAAGGCTAAAAGGTGATTCACTTTCACTGCTACACAGCTTATGAGACAGGAAGTGAACTCTTTTTGAACTCTGGGTGATGGATAGAGACTCTGAATCAACTGTTGGTTTATTTGAGGGATTAAAAAGGGGTGTGAATATACAATATATACCTCACTGGAAATAGTTAAAAAGTGAACATTATGTTATACAGTCCAATGTTTGGACCCACCTACTGTAAGATTTATTGTATGATTGATTGATTGTATACATTGGGAAAAAAAAAAGTTTTACTTTTAAAATAATACGGAAGGCACCAGAACTATGTATTAGCACATCTGCATGTGCTAGTAGTGCATGTAGTGTCCAAGTTAAAAACTCAAAAATATTAATTCTTACTACTCCAAAAGCTGCAACCTATATAGGTATAGAATAAATTTGTATGTAAATCTTACCCTTAAAGACCTAATGGTCCTCAGAAAAGAAAACATAAGTTGACTTAAATTATTAAGGTACAAACATGAGAAAAAATCACACACTGATTTTTGCCTAACTAAGCTAGCTAATGATAGTCTTATCTCTAATCTCTCAAATGTTTGCTAGCATGACAATAAAATGCAAACTAGCTTGCAAACATGCTAATATCTGTCACAATACAAAGATACAAAGTGTAGCTAAAAACATATTGATATTTGTGTGGCAGCCTTGGACATTTTCTTCTTTTCCTAAACAGATTAATTTGCTATACAGAAGCCCCACCGATCCTATATTCTTTACACATTATCTTTTACTTTATATTTATTATTATTATTATTATTATTATTATTATTATTATTATTATTATTATTATTATTATTATTATTTTATTTTTTAAATTTTTAAATAGATTAAATCTAGAATTAAAATGAACTAGATTTACATTATATTCTAGATTTGGAGTCTGTGTTGTCAGTCTTAGCATTATCAATCAATAGTAGCGTAACTCAGTTAGATTTATCTTACCTAATTTAATATTATCCTGAGCTGGGATATATAGATTACAGGAAGTAAATGCCCCTCCTAACATTTCCTTTTGTAACCCAATGGAAAAACGTATGGAAAACCAACATTAATGACACTTTATAAAAGATGATTGAGTGCGATCTTCTGATCATTCTGATCATCTGTCTTGACTCGATTGCTAAGCTATTCGCTCTTATATTAGTGCTTAAATATTTTCTGATTAAGCGATGATATATGTGCATCATGGATTTAGAAAGTTTATTAAAGTCTATTAGATTTGTGTCCATTCCACTACAGCATGTAACAACTTGAGCAAAACATGGCATTCGTGAGAGGCAGAAAATCTGATATGTGAAAATAACATGATTAGAGTCAGTAATGGCTGGTCGTGATATTAGATGGGAGGCTATCAATAACCTGACAATAAAACTATTAGGGTTGGGCAATGCATTATATCACTAGGTCTTGTTGATGGGGCAAAATATTATAATTATAAAACAAAGACAGATAGGAAACTGCATTCATAGTTTACATTTCCCCCCCCTATCTATAGTCTGGGCTAGAAAGAATCAGTCCCAGCCTCGCTTCTTCACACCATTCGGTGTATTTTCCTTACGACCACTGGTGGTGCTGTTGCACTCGGTTGCATAAAAATCCAAAACAGTCACTTTAAGATATGAAACATAATCGGATGTGCATGCCAAAAATTAAACAAAAAAAAATGTCTGTTGATCTTTGAAACACAGGGGTGACTCAGTCCTGCTAGTGCATTTATTACTTGGCACCCCTGGATATAGTATCTTTAAAGTAGTAAAAAGTGAATATTACCTCCTAACTAATTACAGAACCTGTACCTGTCAGTGAAAACACACATTCTTACTTGCTATTTGCTAACCTGCTCATAGTGAAAAAACCCCAAAACAAAACAAGGTATAAATATAACTATAATGCTTTATTGGAACTCTGAGGTATTGTGTGTTACAAAATGCTTTGTGAATATGAGCTTCAGAAAAACCATTACTTCCAATATCCTCTAGGAGGAGACACGAAGCAAGATTTTGGTGACTGTTTTCACATCTCAGATGTGATTGATTATATGTGTGCAAGGTTACATTTTTAACAGTGAGTGCTGCTACTGAAGCCTCAGTTTCTGAGCTAGATGCTGACATATGCATATTTATGCATATTAAGTGTATAAAATGCATATTCTAAAGCATGATAAGATATAAACATTGTGTGGCGAGGAGGAGGGCGTGGCCATGTTGTGAGGATGCACATCTGGCACTGATCTGTCCAATCAGTGGGAGAGAGAGAGAGAGAGAGAGAGAGAGAGAGAGAGAGAGAGAGAGAGAGAGAGAGAGAGAGAGATTAGGGAGCGGCTGGAAGTGCCAGGGGGAGAGAGAGAGAGAGACGCACGTGCATTTTGTGTTCAGATTGTGTGTTTTATGTTTGGTTTCAGTTTCATTTATTATTAAACTTTATGTTTACGATCAGCTGGTTCCAGCCTCCTCCTTGCCCGTCTTTAAAGTGTTACACATTGCAAGCACATGATTGGTGAACACCTGTGCTGATAATGTCATTTTACACAATGGACCGTGGATTTATAAAATTGTGGTCATTAATCATCATTTTCTGTAATATAAGAGTGACGTGCAAAATTTCAAGCCTCCAATTCTGTAATTTCATTGAACAAGGCCCCTAAATTTCATAGCAATAAAGAGGAGCATTGTTAACCAAACAGGTGACGAGTTCTTTTATTTCTGTGTAGTCTGACATTTCCAGTGTGAGTGGTGCGTGTGTTGAAGGTGCATAGTGAATACAATGTCAATGCATTTTGCTTACACGGTTTATGCAAATAAGCGATCTTCATCATCTTATCATTTCTTCTTTTTGCTGCTGATAAAACCAGTGAGAGTGTTTTTGCTCATTTGCATTTTAGGTTATGTGTTTAGAAACAGCGTGTGACCTTTAAGTTGAGGGCTTGTTTAGTGTGCTGTGCTGGAATAGGAAGTGCTCTCGTCAAACAGGGGAAAGCTTTCATTACTAGATACATGATATTAAATTTATAATGACATCGCCATTATGCCTCTCGTCAGCCAACAAGCTATAAATATTGCCAAGCAGAGACATTTAATCCACAAAGTATCCCATAATGGGACTATAACCTTGAAGGTTGTCGTATATGAAGCCAAAATCCAATCTGATAAATAGAAAGTTTTGTCCAAGTTGTCTCATTTCCAAGCTAAACGTGCCCAGATGTTAGATGATTAATGACGTAATGGATGAACGTCACATTCATGGCACATTTCAAAATGCCTTGTCTGGCTATTAAAAAAACATATTAAAGGACTTCTCTGTATCCTTGACTGGATTATCATCACAGATAAGACATAAGCATAGTAAGATAGTACATGGAAGTTCAAATATGAGGAAAGCCATAGAGCCACTGCTGAGCACTTTAGCAATTTAAAACATACACCAGATCATACAAATATGTTTGTTCATCAACTGCATGGCAATACTCTCACAAGCCAGTATCATTAATTAAACATCCATCCATCCATCCATCCATTTTTCATACTGCTTATCCTACACAGGGTCGAGCGTATCCCAGGGAACTCGGGGCACAAGGCAGGGGACACCCTGGACTGGGTGCCAACCCATTGCAGGGCACAAACGCACACCCATTCACACACTACAGACAATTTGGAAATGTCAATCAGGCTATAACCCATGTCTTTGGACTGGGGGGAGGAAACCAGAGTACCCAGAGGAAACCCCTAAAGCATGAGGAGAACATGTAAGGTCCGCACGCACAGGGCGGAGGCAGGATTTAAACACCCCTACCCCAGAGGTGTGAGGCAAACGTGCTAACCACTAAGCCACCGTGCCCCCCTCATTAAACATCAGAACAGGAAAAAAATTAGATCTTACAGGACTACCCCTGGATGTTTTCCTGGAAGTTTATAGCAAACTGTAATTCAGTGACTCTAGTTTTCTAAACATGAGTCATCTTGGTGCCTGTAGCAAATCCCCTCTTGTGGCCAGTTACATGCATTTATGTAAACAATTTACCTGGAAACACGTCATTGAGAAAGAAAAGAGTTTTCATAGACTTTCATTATTTTGACATGGTCCTTAAAAAAAGGTGATGAAAACATAAGGTTTAAAGCCAGCTGGACAAAGAAGTATGCGTTCTATGTTCTAAATATGTTTATAAATCTCATCTGTTCTGAGTCAAGAGTGGTAATGTGTAAATAAATTGCCACAAAAACATGCCTCATTTATAGCTATAAAGTAATCAAAAATGGTAAAGCATTAAAAAGTAATGCCATTCAATCATGTTAGTTGATTATTTTATGTTCTTGGACCTTCACAAATTTTGGTTTGAATTTCTCTAAAGAGTTAATGTACTGAGCGAGAACGCTGATGCTATTTAGAAGCAAAAAGTGTCATTTTAAGTATTAAAAATCTCCAGTTATACCTGTAGAAACTGTTCAATGACATGAGGTACAGTACTGCATGACAATTTGTTATTTCCATTTACTGCAGAATGTTGAAAATGTTGTTACTATGCAGAAATCCAGTACTGGATACAAATCCAGTACACAGTGTATGGAATAATAATATAGTGCATAGTATGCAATACAAGACAATTAGTTCTTGGCATAGATATAACCGGTCATGTTTTCCATTATAGCTGGCAAGCCTCCAGTCTGTAAAAGCAAATTATAAATACAACCGCCGTTCCTTCCTGCTAAAGTATTAATGAGTGTAGACCTAACATGGACCATGAACACACTGTATGGTATGTGTCTATACGGGTGTATCCATTAAGCATAGCAGCACCATCCAGTCTGGGTCTTTTTTTTTAATGAAGTGTATATGGATTTCCACAAAGCCACAGCAATAGTTCCATGCTCGATGAATCAGACAGATATTTCTGAAAATGCTGGTCTAACAGCATCTCATACTCAATGATTGTCTGACTAGAAGACCTCATTGCTTTTTATATGAAGATTATTTTGCCTGGATCTTTCACAGTTGAGGCTCCTGACAGGTCGAGGTCATATATCTTTAAAGTGCTGATCCCAAATACATGCAGTAACGTAGAAGGACAGGAGTGTTTGCATTGGGATTTGGTACTTTAGATGTGATTTGAGAACAGCAATAAAACTTGTAGACCGCTCTCACTGGGTCAGTCATCCACAACTATGCGAAGCAGGTTTTATTTAGGGTGAGGTGGATTTGTGCGAACAAAGAACATTTATTTTGGGAGACTCTCAGCGGAATTGGTGAGGCACACACACACACACACACACACACACACACACACACACACACACACACAAACACACAAAAGCACATGGAGAGCAGCTCGCTAGCTATTTCAAGTTGACACTAATATGATTGAAGTGATGTAGAAAACAAATGTCACTAAGACACATCATCCTCTTCCATCATGGCCACGCTCTAGTAAACACTATTTACTGTTAGTTTGACTTCCTTCTACTCTTAGTATTAAAAGCTGTGTGAGATGTGTTGATTTATTAGAAAATCACACCCACACAGCCACCACATGAATGTTAAGCTAGTTAAAGTTGTCTTGTGATCATGTGTCTAATTTTGGAATCAGGGTGAGCCATGCTATCTTTTCCTGGTTAAAGGTTAACTCAATTGCTTATAGAACAGACTCTGTGTTAATGACACAATGGTAGCAATTAATCTGTGGGAATATAAAATACTTTCCCCTTTATGTGTAAAAAGTAACTTTACAACAAAAAGGCAGTTACTATTAATGTACAGTATATTCAGATACTAAAGCTCTAACATTTGTGAGACAGAATCAGTTTGGGTCGGCTTACAGGCAGATTGGGTTAACCCCAAAGGGAGATCCATTATCATCATTCAAAGAGACAGGGTAGGGACACAATCAGAAGACAGATGAAACATGACTTAAAATCATGTAGGGAATAGGATTAAGAAACCAAATGACTAGGAATCTAGGATATCAGTGACCTAGCAGACGAGGAGAATAGAGAATTAGACACTAGAAGACAGGGCAGCCAGGGACAGAAATTTGGAGCAAAATCTCTGCAGAATAAAAGTGCGATGGTCCAGCAATTTATTCCAGTGTAGTGTCAGAATTTATTCCTGAGTTACAATGGATATAACTGACAGAATTAAAGAATCATGCACACTTGCATCTAGGAGGCTTTGACTGGCATTGCATTGGTAATGCTAACTCTTTTCAGTATTATAACTATTATGCATGCACGGGGGACTTGGTATGGGTCTAGAAAACCATAGGACTAGGAGACTAGAAACCCAAAAATCAGCTCCCACTGGAGGTTTGTCCAATCCTACCCACTCCCACAGAAACTCTTGAGCAGTCCCACCCACTCCTGCAGACACATTTGCCAAAGCTCTCCCACTTCTGAAGACATGCTTGACAAGTCCTGCATGTTCCTGCAGAAAGTTTGTCCAATCCTGCCTGCTCCCACATACACTCTTGACCAATCCCACCTACTCCTGCAAAAGGTCTTGAATCTACTCTGCAGACACTCTTGACCAATCCCACCTATTCCCACAGATGCTCTTATCGAATCCTACCCCCTCCCAAAGAAAGGCTGTTGAATCCTTCCTGCTCCTGCAGGAAAGTTGACTAATCCAGCCCACTCCAACAGACATGCTTGACCAATCCAGCCTGGTCCTGCAGTAATTTGGACCAATTTTGCTCACTCCTGGACAATCCCACAATTAATATTTCTGTAATATTTTCCAAATTAACTTTCTCTTCCCAACATATAAACAAATTTAAACCACAGCAACCCTGACCAGAATAAACCCGTTACTAAAGATATACTAGATTGCCATTCTTACCTGCATGAGAGTAAAAACTGCATGGTCCAACAATTTTTCTGTTTGGTCCCACAGGATCCCAGTCCTGATTCGCACCTCTAGACACACAAATGACTAGGAGAGTAGGAAATCAGTGGACTAGGAGAATTTCCAGTCAGGTGTAAAGAGAGCAAGATTTCTCTTTGTATTATATAGTATACTGTAGTCACATATAGTAAAAAAACAAAAAACCTAGGAACACAATAATAGTTAATGTTTTTAGCTTTCTAAAGGGTTTCTTCTCCTAGACACCCAGGGACTTAGCAGACTGTCAAACTCAGGGGATAATCACAAGGCACAGGGCCATATAAAACTTGCAAAACCCCACATAAACGTAGACATATACAAAACATTCTTGGAGGACAACAGACCAAGTTGCAGGTGAGACCACCTCCACAGAGCTGACAGTATTGGTCAGCTCTGTCTTCCACAAGGCATAGGATGTCTTGTGTTCAGAACATCAGGTGATCATGTCCCACTTATAGCATGGAAAATTTGCACCTTTCCTGACCTGACAGTGTTGCTTGGAACCACTCATCCAACAGAATGCAGATGTGTTGACAGGGCAGTTTGGTAGCCCCTTGTGTTGCATTTTATTGTCCGCTGAAGATGTCCTTTTGAAACAGTATAACCAAATATAGATATTTCCTCCAAAGGTTACACTCCAAGAATGATCTTATATATAGTAAATATCTAAAGAAAATCCTGTTTATATCTATTATTTATAGACGTTCTTCTGAGTGACAATAAAGGCTTAGCCTGATCCAGGGCTTAGAGTCCCAGTCTGATGCATTATATCTGTCACATTCTCATCCATTCCCATGGTCTCAGAGCGGCCATAGCCATGCAGTTAATCTCCCAGAATTCTCTCCTTGTCTCACTTCATTTGGAATAGCATGAGACCTTAAAGCCCTAAAAAGCCACTATGTTTTTCCCAGAAAAAAATCATATTCGAAGAATTTTCAATTTTTCAAACATACCAAATGTGCTCAAAGATTAATAGATAAACATAGTTTCCATCATGCATACATACAAGCCAATACATTATTCAGTGTATATGTCATTAATGAAACAATCTGTCAATACATAAGCACAAAATTGGATATACTTGTGAGTTTCATTTACAGTAAATAGCTTGAAAGAGAACGAGAATAAAGCCTGCATCAAGCACAGGTGAGTAATGCAGGCTTATGTAGGTGTTCAGTGTATATTCAGTTTCACAAAGGTCACAGAAATGGTGTCCGTCACCCTTTACCTCGTCACACTGTGCCTTTTCCCCACCCCTTCTGTTCCTCCTATAAACTTAATACCATAAACACAGATGCTGAACTGTTCTGTTCTGCTCTCTAGCTCCAGCTTGGAAGTGCTCACTTATCACCTATTCACCTTTAGCACCTTTCTCCACTTCTAACGGTAAGAAAACCTTCATTATGTCATTGCTACTCTTCTTGTATCACTGTGTAGGACATGGTAGGCACGTTTAAAAATTGATGACAAACAGATTGCTGATCTCTAAGATAGCTGAAATTTAGAGCTCTGTTGATCAACTTTCTGATTTGCGTAAGTAACTGCAAATTGGTGAACTACTGAACACGTTAGTAGTGAAAAACATCCTTTTATAAGAAAGCCTATAAAAATGAAAAGTCACAGAACTATAAGGAAAAAAAAACACATGAACACCACAACATATTTTGCATGTTGTAATAAACCGCCTCTGGTTAATTTGTCTTTATTCAAATGACTATACAGAACAAAGTCAGGCTTTGTAAATATGGTGAGGTTTCACTAGTCATTACTGTAAAACTGGTGGGACTGTTACAAAGAATGTGAACAGTTATATTGTAATGTATCTAATGTAGTATAATATAATATTAATGGTTCACTATTTTTATGTTGACAAGATAAATCTATAAACAAAAGGCAAAAATCCAAATGATCAAAGCCAAAAGTATCATAAGAAATCATCTTATAAATAAGACACGATCACTTAAAAATGGTATGATCACCTACAAAGTGAAATGCTTAAACAGACTTCCACTTCCAACTCAAATCTATCAGAACTGACCCCGTAGGAATAAAACCTGATTATTTTTCTATAACAGCAAGTCCCAAAATATTTTATTCCTCTTATACCACAGCAACATTCCAACTCTAACAATTTTCATTCATTAAAGAAGCACTGACACTGGAGACTCCTTAAGTGTTAACTAAACGTCTCCTCTCAGAAATCTTCACCACATCAACAACCCATTTTTGATAAAAGTTTTGATATGGTGGAGCCTCTGCCATACAAGTCCTTAAGTATGTTACTAACTTTTGTTAGTGACTTTTGATTGCTCAAAGACTGTAAATGTATCCTTAGCAAACCAAGATAAAGAAGCCTCTAATTTACCAGGACAATCTACCAGGACAATTTGAAAACATTAAATGATATTTTTCTGAGTAATCCACATCCTGAAAGACCTCAACTATGGCCATGGGGAAAGCACCCCAAAACACAACACAAAGCTGTGGTTGAATTGTAAACAAAACAAAACAAAACAAAAAAAACCCATCAGTGTGAATAGGGAGCTATTACTTTTACCCCAAGACATAGTTTTGCAGTAAAAGCCCCATGTGGACGAGTTAGTTAGCTACCAGTGCAGTAGTGAAATTAATGTTACTGTATATTAATCCAAATGGGATGGATAATAGGAAAGGTTTTACCATGTGATCTTTTCAAGTCAAGTTGTTTAGGTCTTAGAGCTTTTAGACTAATGTTTTCAATAAGTAATAGAAGCTTATAGCCAAGTGTTTACCATCATGCAAACTTGTCTTTCACACTTGAAACACTTGATCACACTAACCTCGCAAGACTTTTTCCTCTGTAATAACATTTGTACACAAGAAGTTTCACAGTGTGTAATTTAATAAATAAATCATGTTTAATACACAATTTCGTTTGCAAACTTTGGAAATCTGAACTCAAAAATGCTAACAAGTTCTCTAACTTAGCAATATTAGCATCATAACTAATATGAAAAGAACAAACATAAAACACCAAACAGGTTTTTACTGTGGAAAACAATGTAAATTCTTTTTTTTTTTTTTTTTTTTTGACTGAACTACTTGTCTTAACATTTAAAGAACGTGACTATATGGATTTACTGTATTTAAAGGAAAAATACAGCGAATTAACATCTGATCTAAAATGGCGTCCAAGATCGATCTTGTAATGAAACTCGACATTTTTTAAATTTAAACATCCTTCATTGTCATGTAGGTATTTACACTATAGTTTACAGTTTCATACGTTACCCACAATGCCTTTTGTCTACCTGCTGATAGTGGTGCCAATGGGATCACTTCATCTCGATGCAGGAGCAAATCACCAAAATCCAAAATATCTTATTATAAACATATTTAATGAGCTTCAGGGTGGAGTTTTTCTTTAACATTGTGTTACTTGTTAACATGATCAGCATGAGGTAGGTCTTACTTTCTATTACCGCAAGGCATAAGCTCGATTTACTATAAATACCCACAAGTATGACATCTTGTCATCATCACTTTGTGGTTTGAGCCTCCTTTCACACCTGCTCAGAATAGCTCGATCATCCTCTCTCTCTCTTTTCTGCTTTGATGAAAGACAGGAGTAAACACTAACAGCTGACAGTACCACGGCTCAGTCCCCTGGGCGGTCACTTCTCCTCCTGTCTCTCGTCCCTGATCCTCCGGCACGATGGAGAGAGTTCAACACATCACCCGCTCGGCCATACGCAGGGCCTCCGTCATGGAGGTGAACCCGCAGACCAAACGCAACCTGCAGGAGCTCTTCGTCAACTTCTCGCTCATCCTCATCTGCCTGCTCCTCATCTACATCATCGTCCTGCTGTTGTGAATATGGAGGACGTGCGTGGCCAAAGGAACCCGTGGCCTGGATGGAGCGTGGGACAAGAACAGGACTTTCCTCACATTATTGCTGGCTTTTATTACATGGTGTGATCATATTTAGAATTTAGGATGCTAGATATTTTTCTAGATATTTTCATTTCTTACCATTTTCTTACCACTAGATTCAACAATAGTTATTGTACACCAGTCTACACGTGTGACTCAATCAGATGTCCATGTGATTATATTTCATAAATACACATTATTATCCAAGAAAGGGAAGCAGGAATTTCATATGAAGGTATTTAGCATGCATGCTGTCTCAGAAGTAATAGGGCCAAGTAAATGAAATTAAAGGTGCAGTTTGTAATTTTTAAAAGCTTTTATAAGTGTATACCAATTATATCATATCAAAGACACCTGCAATATTCAATATTCACAATATTGCTATGCAATGGATCTCACTACTTTATTTGTTTCTGGCATCTATTTACATTTTTCTGACCCGGAAATTCCCATTAACCTCTCCAAAGTGCTGCTTAAAAGGCAACACATGAGGCACGTGTGCAGACAGAGAGGGTGAGGAGAAAGAGAAGGCTGGTCAATGTTTTAATCACGTTTGCAATCTCTTCTCAGCCAGCAGATGGCGCTAAATGTTATAATCAATTTTTTTACACACAAAATCAAACATTCTGTGCTTCCCAAAAAATGTGTCCTGTTTTACTTTTGTTTCCTAATTTGTAAATAAAGTACGTAAAAAAATAATATAAAATAAATAAAATTCACATTGAACACATTGTTTGTGTAGCGTTACTAATTAGCCTTTCCTGTAGTTCCGTAGTAACCATTTAAATCTAAACTCAAAATAATTATTAGTAATTGATCATTATTATTAAATAATTAATTATTCGTTATTTCCCAGGATTGGCTCTGGATCCACCGCAATCCTTACCAGGGACTTTAAGGTTGATTATTTTGCTATAAAAGCATGGCCCGGAGTGTTTTATTCCTCTTATGCCACAGCAACAGGCCAACAATTACATTTTAAAATTTATTTATTAATGAATGACACTCCATACTTTTTTTATAGCTACATTTTATGTAGTGTACAATAGTTCCTGTTATCACTTATGTTATAGCAGCCAGAAGAATAGTATGCTATTTTAAGCTTCTTTCTAAAGTAAATCTTAAATGCCTCAACTGCATTTAATTATGTATGAATAGAAAATTTAAATGTTATTATTAACATTACAAATTGAAGGTTTACAAATACAGGCCATATTACAGTATAATTATGAATAGCGTTTAATGCATTAAATACAGATCCACACTTATTTCCTGTTAACAATATTTATATAGGCATTTGAATTTGAAGATACAAACATCATTTTATAATTGATGATTTATTATTCGTAACAAGACAATATAATACAAATATAAACAATTAATTGTGCAATTAATTGTAAATGAATGTTCAGAACTGGCAATACAGTGTTATTCCAACAGTTTCGGTCCTTCAAGAAGAGATTATCTGATTTGTGCATACAGTATGACTAAATCGGATATACCGCTCCTCTCATATTGCATTAATGCCCAAGTCAAAGGTATTATATTATTATTATTATTATTATTATTATTATTATTATTATTACTGAAATAAAAACAGGAAGTGAAATTCACAGTGAAGTGCATAACACAGACTAATGGACAATTAAAAAGTGCTGTTTCACATGCTCTTCAGGTGGAAAGTGTCAGAACGAGAAGTATTGAGACGAGAGTTCCTCTGGCTCTTCTGGTGTTATTGTTGTATCGTCGCTCTCATGAGGGCTGCCGGACACACAGAACACACTGGGGTTAAGCAGGAAAGATTCGATTCCAGAATTTAACAATTTAACCCAAACCATAAACCTGAGTGGTCCACCCGATCATCAGACGATCGCAGGTTCGACTCTTGACAATGCCACAGGACTCCTAGAGAGGAAAATTGACCATACTCTCTTGAGGCCTGGGATGGCATACTCTCTGTTCCCTGCCAATTAGAACCACATTAGACTATTGTGGGAGACTGTGAGCTTGTGTATGAGGAAGAGGGTAGATAATACATTCCTCCAAGTGTTCTGTGACTCACGTGTCTCAGAGGAAGCATGTGATATCCTTCACACTCAGTTGGCAGTTGTGATAAGGGAGAGGTGGCTAATGGGTGGAAATTGGCAGGAAATTGTATACAAAATATGGGAGAGAGAGAGAGAGAGAGAGAGAGAGAGAGAGAGAGAGAGAGAGAGAGAGAGAGAGAGAGAGAGAGAGAGGAGCTCATACATACACTCATTTCAATTCAGATTGGATTCCTTTTACATTTGGAAGTGGGGTAATGTAATTATTACTGGAATATCTCTGGGATTTTATTCTCATCTGAATCTATTACATCAGTACTACAAACCATGCCATATTTTACACCATAGTTCTCCCTTCAGTTTACTCTTCAGGAGGTGAAATGCTGCTCAATTGGGTTAAGGTCAGGTGATTGCCTTGGCCAATCTAAAACCTTCCACTTTTCCCCCCTGATAAAGTCTTTTGTTGAGTCAGCAGTGTGTTTTGGATCATTGTCTTGCTGCATGATAAAGTTCCTCCCGATTCAATTGGATGCATTTCTCTGTAAATTGGCAGACAAAACGTTCCTGTAAACTCCTGAATTCATTCTGCTGCTACCATCATGAGTTACATCATCAATAAAGATTAGTGAGCCCATTCCATAAGCAGCCATGCAAGCCCAAGCCATGCCACTACCTCCACCATGTTTCACAGCTGAGCTTGTATGTTTTGGATCATGAACAGATCCTATCTTTCGCCACACTTTGGCCTTTCCATCACTTTGGTAGAGGTTAATCTTAGTTCCATAACTTTAGTGGCTCATCTCTGTATTTCTTTGCGAATTCCAATCTGGCTTTCTGATTCTTACTGCTGATGAGTGGTTTGTATCTTGTGGTTTGGCCTCTATATTTCTGCTCTCGAAGTCTTCTTTGAACAGTGGATTGTGAAACCTTCACCCCTGTGGAGGTTGTTGGTAATGTTCACCGCTCTCACAATCTGTCATCAACTGTTGTTGTTTTTCTCGGCCAAGCCATTCGGTGTCTGTTGCTCAGTACACCAGTGGTTTCTTTCTTTTTCAGGACATTCCAAATTATTGTATTGGCTGTGCCCAGTGTTTGTGCAATGCCTCTGATTGATTTTCCCTCTTATCTCAGCTTCAAAATGGCTTGCTTTTCTCCCATAGACAGCTCTCTGATCTCCATGTTGGCTTATCCTTTTTAACAACAAATGCAGTCACAGATGAAACAGAGCTATTTATTGTTTAAACAATCAGTCTAACAGGACACACCTGGGTAACAAGAAACACCTGTCAGTCACATGTTCCAATATTTTTGCTCACCTATAAATTGTGAGGTCTGATACAAAATGTGTTATGTTCTATGTCGTTGAACACATCTACATATAAATACCAGGAAATAAAAGCTGACATTCTAAACTCTTTTCTCATATTCATCTTTTGATCTCAAACCAAATGTCTTTAGTCTACAGCAAAAACAAATGAACTGGCCTTGACGTTCCAATAGTGAATGTTATTGAGTTCCTAGCACAGATATAACCTACATACATGTTATGGTCATGTGACCTAATGACCAAGCAGTTACATGACCCAAAATAATTGCTTATAATGAAGGTCAAAGCAATGAGTTCTGCAGAGCAAGGGCACAGTGACAGTGGAAAAGAATTTAATAAGATTTTACTCCATTCTGTCCCAATTTGGTCATTGCCATGCAATTCCTACCCCCTAGCCTGCGCTCCTCTATTGTACAATAACTACCAACTGCTACATTCTGCATCACGGGGCAGCTAAACACACTGAGAGGAAAGAGCTAACAGTCCTCATCCAGATACATGAGCTCACAGACACCCACTCAGTGTTATCATTGACAGCGGAGAGAGTAATGCTATCCTGTCCACCCACAGAGCATGGCTGATTTTGCTGTCCTGGAGGACATAAAGGACAGTTATGCTGATTGTGGACATATACATATGTTGCTAATATTCATGTGGACGCAGTAATAAGTGGTCGGATCTAGAAAATGTAATTAAACCATACCTTGGTTTAATACCAGGAACTTTCCAGTGTAAATACTGACGCAACTCTTAAAATTAAGTCTGAATATGGTCCTATAATAATTGGAGGAATGAAGGCAAAAACACCAAATACACAAAAGAAAGATGAAAAGAAATAGATACACTCACACTGGTGTTGCTATGCATCACATCCACGTATTGAAACATGCAAATCCTAAAAACAAACAAACAATGGACACAAGAAAAGGAGGACGTCCACACTATGGCATGCTCGCTTTTCCATTCCAATGCCATTTTTATTTATTTTTTTTACGATCACACAGTGCGTATATATATATATATATATATATATATATATATATATATATATATATATATATATATATATATATATATATATATATATATATATATATATATATATATATGTATGTGTGTGTGTGTGTGTGTATGCCAATCGCTAGGTTTTTAGAGTTTAGTGAATGTGCTACACTCTCTGCTCATGACAGTGATATAAATGTCCAAGAATGTCCATGCTTCAAATCAGTACGCAACACAAACACTCTTTATGTGCATCGTGTCAACAAGATGCATTGAAGAGTAGGAAAAAAATTAATGAAAAAAGAAAAAAATTAACAGCAAACACAGTTATGGCTGTGTGATCAAACCAATGGCAAATACGCCTTTCGTCATGGTGAGCGTGTGTGTGAGAGGACGGACGCTGGACGAAGAGGCGGGGCTCACCTCCGCGTGGGCAGGGTCAGGGACGGAGCTTTGTGCTCTGCATGCTGATTGGGGGAACTTGGGACAGACTCTAGGCTGGTAGGCCCCGCCCCTCTCCCTTCCACTTCCACAACACTTAGGTTTGGAGAGCTGACGAATCGGATTGCTGCTTTTCTACTCTTATGCTACATCGAAAGGACACAAACAGAATGTTTTTTTTTCTCTGGGACTAGCTTTTAGCTTCCAGCTTGGTGAGCTGAAAGAATGAAGACACCACTCTGGACGAGATAAATGACGAGAGAATGGCTTGGAAAGCAAAAGGAGCGATCGATGTGGGAACAAAAGCTGACGAAGGAGATCACATGAACACTTCATGGCAATGAGAGTTAGACAGCTAAGAGGCAAATAGTGAAAAAAACAAAAAAAACAAAAAACAATTGTTCATGCACAATAACCCATTCCTAGTTTTTATGGGATGGGATGCATCAGTATTTCAAGAGTCAGCATAATGCAATATATATATATATATATATATATATATATATATATATATATATATATATATATATATATATATATATATATATAAAAATCAAGGTGTTAATGCAACAAAAATGGCTGTGCATTTGAAAAATACATATTACTTATGACATAGGGACATGAACTCATTTGTTTAACCCATAGAACCTCAGCATTATTATTAAGCATATATATATATATATATATATATATATATATATATATATATATATATATATATATATATATATATATATATATATATATATATATATATATATATATGTACTAACCCCATTTCCATAAAAGTTGGAATTTTTTCTAAAATGCAAAAATGCAACAAAAATCTGTGATTTGTCGATTCTCTTGAATCTTTTATTAACTGACAAAAGTACAAAGACAAAGATATTAAATGTTTTCACTGACCAACTTAATTGTATTTTGTAAATATAAACAAATTTAGAATTTGATGCCTTCAACACACTCCAAAAAAAGTTGAGACAGAGGCATGTTTACCGCTGAATTACATCACCCTTCCTTTTAATTACACTTTTTAATAGTTTGGGAATTGAGGATACTTATTGTTGCAGTTTTGAAATTGGAATTTTTGCCCATTCTTGCTTGATACAACACTTAAGCTGCTCGACAGTCCTTGGTTGCCATTGTCTGATTGTCATGATGCGCCATAGGAGACAGATCTGGACTGCTGGCAGGCCAGTCAAGCACACACACTCTGTGTCTACGAAGCCACGCTGTTGTAGCATGTGCAGAATGAGGCCTGGCATTGTCCTGCTGAAATAACTATGGACTTCCTGTGAAAAGACGTTGCCTTGATGGCAGCATATGTCTCTCTAAAATCCCAATATACACCTTCACGTCAGTGGTACCTTCACACATATGCAACTCACCCATGCCGTGGGCACTGATGCACCCCATACCATCACAGATGCTGGCTTTTGCACCTTTCGCTTATAACAGTCTGGTTGGTCTTTTTCATCTTTGGCATGGAGAACTCGACGTCCGTTTTTCCTGAAAACAAGCTGAAACGTGGACTCATCTGACCACAGCACAAGTTTCCACTGCCTTTCAGTCCATCCGAGATGAGCTCGGGCCCAGAGAACTCTGGTGCATTTCTACATAGAGTTGATGTGTGGCTTCCTCTTTGTGTAATAGAGTTTCGGGTTGCATTTCTGAATGCAGCGGCGGACTGTGTTAAGTGATAACGGTTTTCCGAAGTAAACTCCCAAGCCCATGTGGTTATATTTATCACAGTAGTATGATGATTTCTCAGGCAATGCCGCCTGAGGGCTCGAAGGTCACGCACGTTCAACAGTGGTTTCTGGCCTTGCCCTTTATGCAATGAGATTTCTCTGGATGCCCTGAATCTTTTCACAATATTATGCACTGTAGATGGTGAAAGACCTAAATTCTTTGCAATCTTGCATTGAGCAACGTTCTTTTTCAACTGACTGACAATTCTCTCACAAAGTTTGGCACAAAATGGTGAGCCACGACCCATCCTTGCTTGCAAAGACTGAGCTTTTGGTGGATGCTCCTTTTATGCACAATCCTGATACCCTCCCCTGTTACCAATTAACCTGATCCTCCAAAATCGTGTTACTTGAATATTCTATAAACTTTTCAGTCTTATTTTGCCTCTGTCCCAACTTTTTTTGAGTGTGTTGAAGGCATCAAATTCTAAATTTGTTTATATTTACAAAATACAATTAAGTTGGTCAGCGAAAACATTGAATATCTTTTATTTGTACTTTTGTCAGTTAAAGGTTCGAGAGACTTGACAAATGACAGATTTTTGTTTTTATTACATTTTACAAAAAAATCCCAACTTTTATGGAAATGGGGTTAGTATATATTGATAAAAAGTACATTGTGTCCATACAAAAAGTGTTAGTGTTGGCAGATTGGTCACATGTTAATGATATTTATTTCAACCTCCATAACCATGAAAGGTGAATATGATAATTCCCTACTTTCCTAGTTCCCGTTGTCCCTTAACTTTTATTTTTTCACAGCAAACTGCTTGTTTCATTTTTTCATGCTTTAAATAACAATTAATAAATACTTGCTGATTCAGACTCAGACAGAGTTGCTGTAATATTTTTTATGTAATTAGGAATTTAACAATAAACATTAAATGAATATGGAATTTATGTTCGTCCGTAAACTGTAAAATAGATATACAATGCTCATTTTTTAACCCAGAAATCTAAGGGATTTAAAATTTTTAGATTTCTCTATAATACTAAACAAAATGAGTATATTTTAACAGGGGAAAAAATACCAGCAAACTGCACTGATTGGGTTCTAAGGGTTAAAAGGCACAGATTGCATTTGTAACACCTTTCTGAGTTTGGGATTAATACAGACTGATGTTATTACCTTTATAAGTGGATTAATGACCCCCACGTTGGGGCTGGTGTTAAACACTTTATTGAAGCTCGTATCTCGATTCACCAACTCCAGCTGGCAGAACTTCTTATCATCCTGAAATGAAGGAGAGAGCGTGAAACCATGTGTGAGAAGGTTGTGTAAGGGCGCACAGCACTGAGCGCACACTCACCACCAACTTTTTGACCAGAGACTCTCTTTCAGCAACCATCTCTCTGAGCTCAGCGATTGCCTGCAGGTCCTCCGGCCTGCTCTCACGGTTACGAAACTTGTCCTCCGTGCCCTCCAGCCTACACACACACACACACACACACACACACACACACACACACACACACACACACAAAATAAACCATTCAAATACACTGTAAACTACAGAATAGAAATAATTCAATTCTTACATTCAATTAATTAATTAAATTCGATTAATATCACTTATAATTTCCTTAAAGAACAAAATGTGAGGTGGATGGGGGACAAAAAAAAGGGAACCATAAATAAGATGAAAAAATGTTTGCTATTTTAATTTCTTTCACTGATAAGTTACTTAAAACATATAAAGTACAAAGCCCAATGTGTTTAAACGTTGTTGAGTAGCTATAATACAAACTAGCTAAAACCAGACAAAACAATATGGAAGGAACAATGAATGCATATATATTAAAGGAAAACATGGCACTATTAACTTCCACTGTGCAGTTCTGAAGTCTCTTTTTGGTCAAAATGGTCACCACCATATTGGTGATGAGCACTCTAGTAGTCCAACTTAAAATGGCGTATCAGCTATAATTAATATGTACAATGCTAAATTGTAGTCGTATAATTAAATAGTGAATTCAAAATTCAAACATGGCTTCAATATCATGATAATTGTAATTGTCAAGCATAATAAAAAAAAAAGGCAATTCTTATGATATTTTAACTTACAGGATTTGTAGAGCGGAGATCTTGTCCTTCAGCAGCTCCTGAGCTTTGTTAAAATCGGACAACATGATTTGTGTTTCTCTGTTGTGGCTTGCGCTGAGCTCGCCTATCTCCCTCTCATGCCTCTTGGACAGATCTTGTTCATGAGCCCTGGAAACACATTAGCATTCAGAACATAAGGCAAACTGTAAATACTTTAATACATTCAACATCATAATTGTTCTGAATGTTTATTAGATCAGAGATTAGCGATGCCGCCTCACAGCTTCAGGGTCCTGGCTTCGATCCTGATCTCATGGTCAAGTTTATTTCTCATGTTCTCCGCGTAACCATGTGGGGTTCCGATTCTGGATTCCCTGGTTTCCTCCCACCTACCTTTCTTTGGTGCTGGTGTGATCCCCCTATCTTTTGAACATTTTAATGTGTATTTTTCACCTGGTATATATATTGAACCTGTAGAAAAGATTGAAGGAACATATTTGGATCGTAATTTTCTTTTAGAGTACACCGTTAATCGTATACTGTATGCACCTCTCTAGGTAAAAGATACATACTAAAAATAAAGGTAAAAAAATTTACACTTAAGGTACAACCCAAGTGGCGAGGAACGGTACATTTTAGTACCATTTTTTTCTGAGTGTGTAAGAATAAAGTTGAAAGCAGTCGAACAGGAATGAAAACTGAGAAGCAAATGAGAAAAACAACTAGGTGTGTGTGTGTGTGTGTGTGTGTGTGTGTGTGTGTGTGTGTGTGTATGTAAGTGCGTGCTTTATTTCTGGCACTGAGCGATAATGCGATGATCAGATGTCTGAAAGATTCATTTTAATGCACTTAAGAATTCAATATAATACAATTTAGGGCTGTTTAAAGGTAACACAATGCAGTGCAGTCTTGTAATTCAATTTTAATAAATGGAGCGAGACACTAATAAAATTGTGAGCACAGAAGGAGAGAGGGAGCGAGAAAGAAATTCACAGTGCTGAAGGAAAATCATTGGATAACATTTATAAATAATAAAAACTGGTAGTGAAAAGAATTGTGTGTGTGTGTGTGTGTGTATTCAGACTTTTACCTGAGGCACATACTATTAAAACTGGTGCATTCATTCCAGTTGGCGAATTCCACGATTTCTGAATTTCACTTTAGGATTATATAGAAAATTCTTACTTAATACCTCCTCATTCGGTCAATTGAAATGTGGAGGAAATGTGTTTATTGGTCTCTGCTGTGTGGTTTATTCCTGAATACAGACGGAGTAAAATCGGCTGTGAGTAAAATCGGCTGCAGAGAGAGAGAGAGAGAGAGAGAGAGAGAGAGAGAGAGAGAGACCGCTTCTCTCCGCCTCGGGCCTGCCAGAGAAAATCATTTCCTCTGCCCTCCTAATGTCTGCTGTATTAACCTTTATGGCTGCACTGCTGGAGAGGCTTTTTTTTTTTTTTAAATCAAGAAAAATAGCCTGTCCACTAAATTACTCCACCACACGCATGCTAGGCTTGCAAATTTGTGCTTTCCTTTGCCTAGATACAATAAAAACATTTAATTTCACTTGTGGTGTTTATCTGTTGTAAAACACTTTCATTTTCTCAACTGTAATTGAAATGGAAATAGACGACGAACACATTTTATTCCGTTTTCTTTATTTTTCTGGTGCTAAAAAATCCACTCTAAAAAGAATTTCTGAAATACAACCTGATTAGCATTAAAACTAGAATCACATTTTATGTGTCATAGTATAATTAGCAGTTTGTGCTGATTTGTGCTGTAGCAGCAAAAATGTTTAGTTAACTAGCTGTAACTTTTCCCTGCCCTGTCACTGGTTTGTTACCTGATTGTGTTCACCTGTTCTGTGTTTAGCTCTGGTTAGTTTGTCTACTGATACTTTGTTTATTCAATATATCATCGACCAAATCTTGTCAATTGTATTCATGCATTACTAAGCCTTATTCTTCAAGTTTCCTACTTGTGTTTACTCATGTCTTGTAGTTTTGCAAATATACTGTAGATATTCCTATGTTTACTCTGTCTACCTGTGCCTTGACCCACATGCTGTACTCTGGTTGTGATTCCTAGATCAGTCTTAATAAAAATCAAATTGTGTCCTGCTTCTCATCATGTTAAAGACAATAACAGTCTTATTTTTAGATCACTTGCAAGTTGCATGATTTTCCAAATAATTAGTAGCCTTTGCTTAGATTAGTTATGTAATGTAAACTACAGGCTACGAAGTGTAACACATACGAAGTGTTTTCTTTTCAGACTAATAACACTGCAGGAATCTCAGGAGCCACCAGTTGGTCCCTTTAATAATGACTGCTGAGAAGAATGTTTTTCACAAATGACTGCCGTGAGATGTTAAACTCCCAGAGTTTAACCCACTGGGTTTTGTTCTAGTGAACAATGTAATGGCTGGAACGTGTAACATCCGAGCAGCTGCTGCTGCACGAGACCTTTTTTAGTCCTCACTTCATCCCTCTATCTTGTTAAAGATGTCTCTCATTGGCCTCCTATTCGCTCCCTTGTTTGATCACAAGCAAATTTAAAGAAAAAAAGTTGGGTAGAAGTTTAACGATACTCTCCTGAAATGCTGTATGTTTTCAATGAAAGAGCTAATTAAGGACATTTCTAACGATAACACTAGAGAAAAAAGTGAGTATTTTAGGTTTAAAGTGAGATACACTGCACATAGGAGAAGCAAAAACACAGAGTTAGATTAAATTTAGTTACATTTTGTAAAATTAATGGCTTGATATCCAAAGCTGGTATCTCATATATAGAGGATTTGGAATGAATAGAACTTACAAATTTTTAGTTCTTCCATAAATATTTCACCATAAATACCCTGCAATATTTAACTTTGTAACATTGTTTTGTGTTAGTCTTTATGTTTCCAGACATTAAAATTCAACGTTACACTCCTGTTATTATAAAAAAATCTACATGACTCTTGCTTGACTATAAAATTAAGAAGCCTTTTCAATTCATTGAAAAAATGGAAAAAATGAACAGACCGTAGAAATTTAGATTCAATTTTGATAAATCGATTGATTGGTGAGAGTGGGAATTATATCCATTAATCTGTAAACCTGAAAAGGATACTTTATTAGGGAAAAAAACAATAGATTATAGAATTTTTACAGCAGATTATAAAAAGTAAGCCATGGTTTATACTAATAAGTTGAAATCTAGATATAAACAATTCTACAATACTATGTGTGAGTAATCTGTTCATACACACATCGAACTTAGCAGAACCGTCACCCATTTTTAAAAAGATTTCCTAACATCAAAATGTTGTGCAAAGAGATTTAGCCATGTGCTTTTTTTTATCCTTGGTTGGATCTACTGTGATTATGTGCAGTTTTTTGACAATATTTTTTTATTGAATAAGCCGATTTATGTTCAATATTATGGTCATTATTTAAGATTTTTATTTTTATTTATTTATTTATTTATTTTTTAGCGCTGAAATGAAAATCGTAATAAAATTGTGATTTTGATTTGTTTCTCACTGGTACTTATTCACTGTCACCAATGACCATAAATGTTCTACCATATGACCTCACGGATGCATCTGAAGCAATGCAACTTAGCGAGTATATACAAGAAAAAAGGGAGAAAAAACGTAGAAAAGTCTTGCTCAAAACATTTGTTCCAGTTATCCTTAATGAATAGAGTGTGGACTTGCTATGCATATGTGTGTGCCTATATATTGCTAAGCCATTCTCCATGCTGATACAATGCATCAGACACAAGCATGCATCGTTGTTCAATTAGCAAAAAAAGCAGCTGCTGCAAGCTTCAACTTTCATCAAAGAGCTAAGCGTTATGCAAGAGAAAATCCAAAATCATAAAAAAAAAAAAAAAAAACAGCTAGAGCTTTAGTGTTATTTGTATGTAAGTGCGTGTTGGATTAATGCTCAGTAAATAGACCTGATGTGCAGATTGGCTTCGCTGCGGACACGCAGAACTTCTTTCCCCTTCAGCTCCAGCTCTTTGGTCAGCGTGTTGATGGTTTCATTCAGAGCGTGAATCTCATGGTCCAAATCAGTGACACGGTTCTTCCTGGAGTTCGCCTCCTGCTGCAGGTCTGTGAGCCGAGTCAGCAGATCCTGCTCCTGAAATACACAAGTCACAGAAATAAAAGTAAACAAATTGTCGAAGCACAGTAATCTGTTAAATAAAATGAATAAAATCTGATTGAAATGTAACACATTTTTAAAAAAATAGAGTATTTTATTACTCCTTTACAGCTTTAAACAGCCTTGACTACTATTTTTGTTTACAGTAAAAAAAAAACAACATAGAAGGTACATTACATTTCTTGAAGTCTATAGTCAGATTGAGGAAGTTAATGAGGGCGTTAAAAATAGAATTAGAGCACAACCTGAAAATCCAAATTCACCTTAGATTAAAAAAATAGCACAGTGCAGTACACATCACTAATTCGACTGAATTTTTTAGAAGCTGCTTATGCAAAATATTAAACAGGTAGGTCATGGGAAACAGCACTATGCTGTATTATTAATATTATAGCTTTACCAGAAGGAAGGGCAGAAAGAATAAGAGTGAAATGGTGAGAGAATGGGAAGCAAAGCGAGAATGTAAGATTAATGTGAAAACGGAAATGTGCGAAGGACACTAACTTCTCCTATTCTTCATTTTCATCGTTCACTTTCCAGTAAAGTGGGGCTTATCCACGAAGCAAATTCATCACTGTCATGAGCGAGCTCAGGCTCCTGTGGCTGCTACCTGTTTGTGACAGCCTCGTTTATTTCCATGCTTAGCTCTGGGTGTCGCATCCTCCGGTTTTATTAAATCCAGCTAGGAAGATTCATCATAGCTTTCTGTTTCTTTCTCTATTTGGGTATCTACGGTACCTCTCTGTAACACTGGAACAGAATCAGCTTGCATGTCTTCACTCGCTCCCGGTGAACAACTAAACATCATCTCTTTATATGATTTATATATTCCTGTCATATTTCATGAAATATTATAAAGTCAGGTCCAAAACTGAGAACCAAAGCCTATTTCTGTTTCTTTGCTAACATTTGTTTCTTGCAAACCACGTGTACTATTGTTGTTATGGTGTCACAACAATGTAAAAAAGTGAAACAAATGGTGTGAACATGCTGGTGGGCGTGTCCTAATTCTTGATTCTCTCATTTGATTGGTCCAAAGGTGTTGAGTAATTTTCTCTAAATGTTGTGCCAACTGCAAAGTTGATATTAATGTACTTATTCTAATTATTCTAATGTATTATCATTTCTGTAGTAACAACTTACACAGGCAGACCATTTACATAACCAGACTTAAAAAAACCCCCATCAAAATAGCTACACGGCTATGTTTTCTGATTCAGCTTTTTTTTGGAAGGAGTCTCCAGTGTCAGTGTCAACTTTATGTTTTCCAGCACAAGAAAGTCTCGTGGACTGAGGAGTTTTCTTAGTAACAAGATTTTTTTTTGTTGTTGTTGATGTTGATGTTGTATTGAGAAAGTTTCCCTAATATTAAATGTATAAACATTGATTAAAAAGTATTATTAAAAAAAAAAAAGATTTTGAAATTGCTAATTCGCCAATTTGTTATTGGAATCAGTTTCCGAGTGATAACGGTTATAGAAAATGAATCCACACCTTCTGACCAATCAGAATCGAGAATTCAGTGGCACTGTGGTGTAATGAACTATATTTATTTTTCAGTTTCTAGCAGATTTCTTTAGAGCGCTGCAGTTTGTAGTGTGTGAGAAGTGAATGAGTAGGTATAGAGGGGTGTGTGTGTGTGTGTGTGTGTGTGTGTGTGTGTGTGTGTGTGTGTCTCACTTACATGCTGTTTGCAGCACTCCACTGTTTTGTTCAGCTCTCTTTTGGCCACTGTGTTTTCTTGCAGGTGTTTCTGTCTCAGGTGCTCAATAGCTGTAGCATGCAGGTGATTCAGCTCGGATCGCAGAGAGGCTACAGAGCACACACACACACACACACACACACACACACACACACACACACACACACACACACATACATATGAAACACACAAATGCAGGTACTTAGATAGAGTTAGTATAAAATGGAGTATGTACATTCAGAGTCTATCCCAGTTTGGTGACTTTACCGTTACCACCCAGAAGTTGATTATTTTCCAAAATCAACATCCCAGAGTATTTTATTCCTCTTATACCACAGCTATTTGTCAGCATTAACATTTTTTAATACTTATTAAAAAAGAATGGCACGGCATACTTTTTATTCATTTATAGTTGCATTTCATTTAATGTTGTGAAATGTCTTCAAAACAACTTAGTTCCTGTTATACCTTACTTTATAATATCTACATGAGGAATAACTCACTTCAACATCACTTAGACAAAAATAATGCACGCAAGGAGGGTCTAATGCTACATCCCCATTAAACAACATTTTTTTTCTTCTTCTATTTTTTTTTTTTTTTTTTAAATTTGTTTATTATTAGTCTTAGATTATGTGGAGTGTCCACTGTACAAGTCCCTGTGTATGAGCTGTTACTATAGAAACAATAATGTTCTGTATTAGAACGAGCACATTAATACGACAAACCTGGTCACATGACCCGTCACATGATCGGCTACCTTGTTCTAGTTCCATGGATTTCTGAATCATTGGTACAAAGCTTCACCTAGAGGTACTCTACTTTTTCGATACACACTTTGAAGCTCCAGTACCCAGCATAAGATCAGTAGTTTTTGCGAAGTCTTGCCTCTTTCACCATACAACAAACAACAGACACCATCTGCTGCTCAATGAATCTGAAAACAGCTCAAATTGTAGAAGAAGTGAATTCATTTTTGGGCTTTTAGGACAGAAGAGTAATACAGGACCGAAGAATCTGTTCTTGTTAAATTAATTCAAAACAAAAACACATGTTCAGAATATATAGCCTACTTTTCACAAAGAGAAATTCACTCCAACGAATAGCATATACTGTATATCCTGTTATGTTACAGCATAACACTTATGATGGTTACTGAAAGGTGGACTAGCGTGTTAATAGTTTGTCTGTGTGTGTGTGTGTGTGTGTGTGTGTGTGTGTGTGTGTGTGTGTGTGTGTGTGTGTGTGTGTGTGTGTGTGTGTGTTAAATCACACCCAGCATGGCCTTTCCCTCATCTTCGAGCTCGAAGCGCAGAGTTTGGAGCTCCTGATCAGACTGTTGCTGCAAAATCTCCAGCGTCTGTCTGTGGGCTTCTCTCAGCGCATGTAGCTCCTCGCGCTGCTCCTGCTTCAGCCGGTCCTCCAGCTCCTACAGACACACACACACACACACACAGACACACACACGCACACACACACACACACACACACCGAGCACAACTGTAAGTGTTACTCCATCAGTATTAACTGTATTAACTCTAGCTTGGACCAAGTCACCTTGATCGAATTCTAGTGAAGTTAACACTACAACGTCCACATTAAAATTGATGTAAGCAATAAAACACTTCAGGATGTGCAGTTATATGAAAATAATCAACAACAGAAAACTTTCAATGGTACAAAGACCGCTTCCATAAAATTAACTAAATGTCATTTTTTTCTTTGTTAAATAACACCACATTTTTTCATTCATTAGCCTTGTGAAGTGGTTGTTACTATAGAAATGATAACGTATAAGAACTTTAATATAAACCTGTGATTTGCCTTGTAGCAGACAAACACGCAGATTACAGAAACACAACATTACAGAAACCCTATGCCTACTTTTCATTATGTAACAAATCGTGACAAATCCGCTTCTCACGCTTTACAGTGCCGAATGCCTGCTGAGTAGCTGCTCTATTTTAACCGAGCGCATCCCACAGTCCACCCACAAAAGCCCAAAAAACAGGCCATCTGAAGCCTGTGTCATCATATACACAAGCGTTATGAGATGAAAGCTACCAATCTGCTTTATTTATTTATTTGTTGGTAATCCAAGCCAAAAGCAGCTTACAGAAAGGACTCTCTCGACCACCAGCTTGAGAAAAAAGCTCTTAGGCTCTGTGTGATCCTTTCTGCTTGTTCCAGTCACATTTCATCATCAACTACACCGGCGCAATTTCAATAACCTTCAACCTTTCGAAAGGTGATAGAACGTTCCAGAAATCTCTTTTGCAGCATGGAAAAATACAGCAAAGGAAAAATTCACTGTGCTGCATTTGACTAAAGGTCACAACCTGTAATTTTCGACCTCCGACCAAAGAACCAAAACCAAAGAAAATGCCTGTTCAACTCAGAATTCCCTACTTGGGAATTCGGAAAGGTCTCAAATCCGAGTTCAACAAGTGACGTCAAATCAAAATGGCTGTTCAGAGCATGAACTGTAAATATATTAGCACTTCTTGTCTTTAAATGAATTGGAAATAAGTATTTGCTTTAGTTCAATCAACATACAGACATATTTGCTTCTTAAATCTACAGTCCCCTCCAAAACTATTGGAACAGCAAGGCCAATTCATTTGTTTGCGCTATACACCAAAAACATTTGGGTTTGAGATCAGGTTAAATGCTGCTCAGTTGAGTTAGGGTCTGGTGATGACTTGGCCAGTCTAAAACCTTCCACTATTTCATCCCGATGAAGTCCTTTGTTGAGTTGGCAGTGTGTTTTGGATAATTGTCTTGCTGCATGATGACGTTCCTCCAGATTAATTTGGATGCATTTCTCTGTAAATTGGCAGACAAAATGTTCCTGTAGAATTCATTCTGCTGCTACCATCATGAGTTACGTCATCAATAAAGATTAGTGAGCATCTTCCAGAAGCTGCTATGCAAGCCCAAGCCATGACACTACCTCCACCATGTTTCACAGATGAGCTTGTATGTTTTGGATCATGAACAGATCCTTTCTTTCTCCACACTTTGGCCTTTCCATCACTTTGGTAGAGGTTAACCTTAGTTCCAGAACTTTTGTAGCTCATCTCTGTATTTCTTTACGAATTCCCTTGCTTGATCTTTACCTAAACAGAACGATGCAGCGGCGCTTTAGTCTGTCCAGCTCTCTCGTCTGTACAGCCATGGCCAAAAGTTTTGAGAATGACACAAATATTAATTTTTACAAAGTCTGCTGCCTCAGTTTTTATGATGGCAATTTGCATATACTCCAGAATGTTATGAAGAGTGATCAGATGAATTGCAATTAATTTCGAAGTCCCTCTTTGCCATGAAAATGAACTTAATCCCCAAAAAACATGTCCACTGCATTTCAGCCCTTCCACAAAAGGACCAGCTGACATCATGTCAGTGATTCTCTCGTTAACACAGGTGAGAGTGTTAACGAGGACAAGGCTGGAGATCACTCTGTCATGCTGATTGAGTTAGAATAACAGACTGGAAGCTTTAAAAGGAGGGTGGTGCTTGAAATTATTGTTCTTCCTCTGTTAACTATGGTTACCTGCAAGGAAACACGTGCAGCCATCATTGCTTTGCACAAAAAGGGATTCACAGGCAAGGACCGTCTCCTAAAGTTGATTCAGCTGCGGGATCGGGGCACTACCAGTGCAGAGCTTGCTCAGGAATGGCAGCAGGCAGGTGTGAGTGCATCTGCACGCACAGTAAGGCGAAAACTTTTGGAGGATGGCCTGGTGTCAAGAAGGGCAGCAAAGAAGCCACTTCTCTCCAGGGAAACCATCAGGGACAGACTGCTATTCGGCAAAAAGTACAGGGATTGGACTGCTGAGGACTGGGGTAATGTCATTTTCTCTGATGAATCCCCTTTCCGATTGTTTGGGGCATCTGGAAAAAAGCTTGTCCGGAGAAGAAAAGGTGAGCGCTACCATCAGTCCTGTGTCATGCCAACAGTAAAGCATCCTGAGACCACTCATGTGTGGGGTTGCTTCTCAGCCAAGGGAGTGGGCTCACTCACAATTTTGCCTAAGAACACAGCCATGAATAAAGAATGGTACAAAAACATTCTCAAAGAGCAACTTCTCCCAACCATCCAAGAACAGTTTGGTGATGAACAATGCCTTTTCCAGCATGATGGGGCACCTTGCCACAAGGCAAAAGTGATAACGAAGTGGCTCGGGGAACAAAACATCGACATTTTGGGTCCATGGACTGGAAACTCCCCAGACCTTAATCCCATTGAGAATTTGTGGTCAATCCTCAAGAGGCGGGTGGACAAACAAAAACCCACAAACTCTGACAAACTCCAAGCATTGATTATGCAAGAATGGGCTGCCATCAGTCAGGATGTGGCCCAGAAGTTGATTGACAGCATGCCAGGGCAAATTGCAGAGGTCTTGAAAAAGAAGGGTCAACACTGCAAATATTGACTCTTTGCATAAACTTCATGTAATTGTCAATAAAAGCCATTGACACTTATGAAATGCTTGTGATTATACTTCAGTAACATTTAGTAACATCTGACAAAAAGATCTAAAAACACTGAAGCAGTAGACTTTGTGAAAATTAATATTTGTGTCATTCTCAAAACTTTTGGCCACAGCTATACACTCTACTCTAACAGATGAGCCTCCAACTCTACTAATACTATACTAATACCTCCATCAACACCATCATGCTAAATAGCTAAGCTCAGTGTCTTCCATAAATGAGTGCAGCTACGTTATATAGCTGCATTGCATTCTGGGACTCTGAGTTTGCATTTGATGTTTGATGACATGGTGAGTCAACAAGCTCTTGCTCTTTTGTTTTTAGGAGGTAATGTTTCAGAGTGGAGTTTTCATTTAATGTTTTGTATAGAGAAGTCACTGTGTGTGTATGTGTGTTGTTACCCTAAGCTCGAGCTGGCGCGCCTCCTCCAGGTCCTGCATGGTGCAGCAGTGGGCATCCTGCAGGTGGCGCTCTCGTTGTTGATGCTCCAGAGCTAACTCGTGCAGCTCCTGGGCCAAGTGCTGTCGCTCCTGAGTGAACTGAGACTGCAGTTGCTGAAGAGCGCCGTTCGACTGCGAGAGCTGCAGCTCCAGACTTTGCTTCAGTAAGGAGATCTAACACACACACACACACACACACAGTCAGTAATATCAGATAGACACATGAACAAACACTACCTAACAACAGTAGTAATAAAGAATTGACGGCCAGGGCAGTGTAAGTAAAAAGGTGGAGGGGCGGAGTCAGGAGGAATACATTATGAAGAAGTGTGGTCAGGTATGCCTCTACATTATCCAATTAAATCAGCTCTCATTTCATTAAAAAAAAAAAATTACACTGAGCATCACTCAAAAAAAAGGGTCAAGTCTACTCCACCAACACGAACTCCCAGATTACACACTACAAACCCGATCACATGACCCATCACATGATCTGCTACCTCATTCTAGTTCCATGGCCCTCTGACACATCAGCACTAAGCTAGTACTAATTTCTCAATACACACTTTGAAGCTCCAGTACCCAGCATAACATCAGTATGCTGGGTATTGGACATTACTGAGCCTTTTGTTTGTGTACATGCTTTTTTTTTGGTATTATCACAGTCTGTACTGTTGATTGATTTTCTGTCTAGACTAGTTACACCTGTCTGCTGATTACCTCATACTCTGCCTGTCTATAGACTTTGTTTTAGTTTGCCCTTTTGGATTTGTCTGTTTCGGTCAATAAAACCATACACTTGCTTCCAAACTGTGTCTGTGCCTGACAGTTAGGATGTATTAGATGTATCTTTTAAAACTGATATATAATTTAAAGAAATAACCGGGGTCAAAAGGACACTTAATTTTTATTTCCCCTAGGTAACAGGATAATTTTTTTTTTCCAGTAGAAGGCATTTACATAGCTGAGTGGTTTATATAACGCAGTTTACAACATGACTCATAATGCCAAACATGACCAACTGATGACCATCATTTCTGTCCTTGTAGAAATCAATACATGATTTTACACGAACCCTTATGTAAGACGAAATTCAAAAGTAAAGAGGGCAGGTGCGTGGACCTTTACGGTTCACAGATCTTATAAAATATTTACTTCATTCTTTCTAAACCACCGAGATGCACTCGGACGACTTAAAATAGCTGTAGGCATTTATGTAATATCTGCAGGGCCACCTGAAAAACAGAGATCCTCTGAGATAAAAACGGGATTACGGCTCACGAATGCATCTTGTTAATAACACAGAACTAAATTACATCCTGCAAGAACCAAGATGCAATATCCAGATCCTTAGGAGGAGAAAAAAAATCAGATTTCTTTGCAGATTCATCTTCTGTAGCTCAGTTTCAGGAAATCACATCATTATATCATATTTTAATCTGGCACTGCTAGCTCAGTGATTATGTGGTGAGAAACCACCAGAGAGCCATTGTTGAGAAAGGTGTAGATCTTTTACAATGGTGTGGCCAGGTTAGACCCAATGGTTTCACTGGAGTGGCAATCTAGCGTGGGGCATAATGTGGTTACCCATATTAGTGTATGGCTTGAGTAGGACCCTGGCCCCTGAAGGCTGACACTCTCAAATCTAAAAGTGCAGATTTCCCCCAAAACTTCTGATGGGTAATGTGCAACTCTACACCAGGAACCCCATTAAATGAAACCCCATCTCGCTAGCATGTGGGAATTGTGCAAGTTTCTTTTGAATCGCTGCCCATTTCCAAATGAAGCTGGCTTAAGTCATGGCAAGTCATGTAGATAGTCTAATAACAAAATAATTAAGGTTCTACAGCTTTAGGTTAAGCCATGAAGTTATGTAATGCTAGCCCAACATCATTTTAGCAGGTAAGCAGCTAGCTAAGAGTTGGCGCTTTTTCTGGAGCATGTTTTGTTAATTGTTTAGCAACTTTCTTGATTGAATTTGTTTTTTGTAAAAAGTTTGTAGAGAGTATAATAGCCAACAATTTACCAAAGGTGTTTTGTTGTAGCCTGTATGATATAATGGTGGTTTGTCTAATTGGGAATCTTGATCTAGCACCACATGCAGAAACTAACGCTATATAAGGCTAACATTATCAGACAGTCCTCCTATAGTTGACACATTGCATTATGTGTCATTGCATTATTGATTATTTATAAAGGCATCTGTAACATAATGGCAATAAAGATGAAAGAAGTGCCAACTATAGGAGGATGTTTATTTAACATTTATGAAAGGAGTCTCCAGAATCAGCACTGTGTAATAATCACTACGTTTTTCGACAAGAGACAGAGGAATTTGAGCACTCTGCTCCCCCCCCCATTTCTTTTTTCTTTTTCATCTTATTAACTTAAACTTCAAGAGAGAGAAAAGAAAAAAATGGGCTGGTGAGGAAATGACTGTTTGTATATGCAATAATGTAAGAGATAACAGAAACTCCGGTAACTATAAATGGATAAAAAGTTCACCACTCCTTTGTTGATTATTTCCATCATGTATTATGTATGCTTACTTAACTGGCTTTCAAAAATACTTTTTGTATTCTATCTTGTCACACTAATAATTGTTTAGCCAACTGACAATGTTTTGCACTATAGACTACAAGTTCGAGAATATAATTAGTAGTAAACCATTAAGGACTGAGCGGGGAAAAGTGGATTTTCTATTACTTGAAAAAGAAAAAAAAACATCAAAGAATTGTACTTCTAGTGGAATGAAAAAAAAAAAAAACAACCCACCCAAAACAAATTAATGCAATCTCAAAGACGACAGCAGAGCTATGCTATTGGCAGATATTTGAGCCAGCAGATTTTCTCTTCTCCTAAATGACAGACCGAGATAGTGCAGTGGACAAGCTGTCATATTCCTTCATGTTACTTTGTGAGATGAACGCACCGGGAACGGAAATCGTACACCGCTGACTGCTTTGAGATTTGTGCCGCCCAGTGAAATATTTGACTTAAATTGTATTTATTTTACCCCACATTGGGTCACTGGGCTGTTGGCGTATCCTGACAAAATACCAGCTAATCCCTGACTACATCTGAGCTCCAAATAGAACTTCATTTAGGATTAATGTCTAAGTGAGGGCTGAATTATAGCATGTTGTCTGCCAGCAGGCACTTAATACAGGTGTCTGCTTGAGATGTGGGATGGAGAAATTACAGAGGACAAAAGACACACTGCAGACTGAATCAGTTGCACACACATAATCAGAGATGTCATACACCAATTTTTACACACTTGTTTCCTTTGAAAACAGCACAAACGCATGCTATTCGTGTGTGTGTTCGTGATCTGAAATCGTCAGCTAACTAATTCAGTTTTTTACTGAAACAGCAGATTGTCCTATAGCTAAGTAGCTAAAATATGTGCTACTTGCTAATTGACCAGTTAATTTTCATGCTAACTCGGAAAAACAGCAGCTCATACAGTAAATCACCCACACACGATATGCACAGAGAATGCATTAGCCGTTCATCTTGTTGGTTTAGTCACTATAGTGTTGCTGGTTAAGTGTATTAAATAAGTAATAGAAAGAGAAATAGAAAGAAAATTTAATCTGCAGAATGGTAATCTCAGTATATACTCAACGGGTGTCTTAAAAATATCTACAAATGTCATTTATGTTCTCAGGAAATCTGGTTCTTCTTCCTCTTCCTCCTCTTCTTTTAAAAAAAAAAAAATTGTTACAATTTTACTCCCACTTCCTGTTAGGTTTCCCCTTCTCTAGCGCTCGCTACTCGGCAAGGAGTGGCGAGTGGCATACTTCCGCATTCCATTGCATGCATTCCAGCGCCATTCAAAAACTCTCTGATGGACGTTTCATTCATGGACTCACGTTTTGTTTACTTCTGCCATGTGCTCATGTTTTCATTCACGTCATGTCTCCGCCTCCTATGTTTCCCCATGTGCTTATGTTTTGGTCTGCGTCATGTCTCCGCCTCCTGTGTTTCCCCATGTGCGTTTGTTTTCGTTCGTGTTATGTCTCCGCCTCCTCATTTGTTCATGTAGTGGTGTCAGCTGTCATTGATTTGGACATGTGATTGAATTGTGTTTAAATACGCCGCTCCGTTTCCGCTTCGGGGCGGAGTATTAGTATTTGTATAGTGTTAGTATAGTTTAACTTAGATGTGTTTAACCGTGCACTTTTTTCCTTAGCTCTTTTCTCGTGGTTTCCAGATCACCTTCCTAGTTTAGCGTTAGTTCAACTTAGATGTGTTTAACCGTGCGCTTTTTCCCTTAGCTCTTAATTCGTGGTATCCAGACCACCTTTCTAGCCTCGCGTTCATTTTCCCTGTGTTTTCCGGATTTTCTACCAGTTGTGGATTACTGTTTGGATTATTTCTACCTTCTTTGATAATGGTGACGTTCCTATTGATGCATTGATGTATTTATGTTGACTGAAGTCCTTTATGTTTATTTTTATTTAAACTGTTCCTAATAAACTGAACACTTTCCCCTGCAAGTGCATCCTGCTTATCACCTTTACCCTACGGGTCGTAACACTTCCTGCATTGATTGCTAGGTGTTTTTAGGGATACTTCGATACCGATGCAGTCCGATACCACGTTCATTTACCACCTGTACTCATAAAAAAAGCTCTGCTACCAACAACCAATGCCATGTGATACTATGTGATGTAAGCCTGGTGTACTTTGTTGTGCTAACAACAACAACAGACGATGTGACATCTGGAAGCATTTCCCGACTTATTCAAATAGGAGAGGAAACTATGTTCTGCGGTGTTTAGCGACATTATAAGGCTTTTCTTTTATGTAAAATACTAAAATGTATTACAGTGAAATATCACAAGGTAGAGGTGTTCATCAAGACTCAACAAAAAAAGTTTTCATTCATGCAGATGGAAGTGGGCGGGCATGAGGCCATGCTGATTAACATGGGAGCATATAAGACGTGTTTACCACACTCATTTATTCATCTTCAGTAAATACTTGAATGTTCCAGTTCAAGGTCACTGTGGTTTAAATGTCTTTTATATTTTGGGATAATAGAACTGACTCGGTTCTTTAGAAAATATCTTCGGCATGTATCAACTAACGCAACTGAGAAAGTGGGTGGGATCGGTCAGGATTTCTTCGGGACTCGGATTAAAAATAACAGTGGACTATTTTTGGAGATACCAGAGGATAGTCAATAACAAAGAAGTGAGACAGTTTTGGGTCCAGAGCTTCAACTGATAAGCTCTATATTTAGAAAAAAAAAAAACATACAATAAACATGAATAAAATTTGCTTAACCCTTGCATAGGATGGCTACCAAATGGAGAGGGTGAAGGCTAACATGTTTGCTTAGAGAGACATCAAGCCAGCCAACTGCATCTATCCACGCTGTTCCACCTACATGAACTCTGAGATGGCCTGCGATTGTGCTAGTTTCGCTATGATTGACAGAGGAGAGAGAGAGAGAGAGAGAGAGAGAGAGAGAGAGAGAGAGAGAGAGAGAGAGAGAGAGAGAGAGAGAGAGGGAGAGAGAGAGAGAGAGAGAGAGAGAGAGAGAGAGTAATGCCATCCCTCCCAGCCAGAGAGCACAGCCAATTTTGCTCCCTTGGTTCCCGGCTGTAGAGCAGAGGTCTTCAATCTTATCAGTAAAGGACTTGTGTGGCTGCAGGCTTTCATTCCAAACAAATAGGAGGCACACTTAATAGTTGATTGGAGAACAAGATGAATTAATTAAACCAGTGAGATCAGGTATGGCTCCTGTTTGGTTGGAAAGAAAGCCTGCAGCCACACAAGCCCTTTTGCAGATAAGATTGAAAAGCCCTGCTGTACAGCATTATTCATTTTTTGAGATCCATCCATTTTCCATACTGCTTATCTTACACAGGGTCACAGGTAAGCCTGGAGCCTATCCCAAAGAACTCAGGACACAGGGCAGGGGACACCCTGTACAGGGTGCCAAGCCATCACAGGGGACAATTGCACACACATTCATACACTACGGACAATTTGGAAATACCAGTCAGTCTACTGCACATGTCTTTGGACTGGGTGAGGAAAGCGTAATACCCAAAGGAAACCCTCAAAGCACAGGGAGAACATGCAAACATCACACAAACAGGGCAGAGGTGGGATTCAAACCCCCAACTGCAGAGGTGCGAGGCAAACCTGCTAACCACTAAGCCACCCCATAGTTTTCGAAAAGGAAAGGAAAGTGTTGGCTTTACACAGAAAGAATTGATTTATGTGTTGCAGTGCACGAAAATGTAATTAATTTAAAATGATTAGAACATGGCGAGATAACATGGCGCCGTTTGCGAAGTACCAGTCAGTTCGTCTCCTGATATGAGAAAATAACAGTTCTACGTGATGTTCTTCATTATTTTCTGATAACACTTTGTTGGCCGTTATCTCTTACATTCTCTACAACTTCTTACCTTCATGCGACTGTTTGTCACCCGTGTACAGAAATTGACATATACGTTATGGTGATTGGGTTATACATAGAATAACAGCGGCTTTGCATTATTAATCTCACTTATTTATAGCAAGCAGTGACTCATCAACACAGATGCGTTGTAATGCTGCTCCCTCACATAGACGTCAGACCACACAGTGACAAACTGAAGCAAATTGAGGCAAATTAAGACAAATGACACACTTTCTCAAGGTGAGAACCGTGAGAGTGCGCTACCTGCTCCAGGAGATCCTCCACCCTCCTCTGCCAGCTCTCTCTGGCCGCCATGATCTCCACATCTCTCTGCTGAGATAGCTGACCGAGCGCCGCCTGTTTATCAGCCTCATATTCATCCGTCAGCTCCTCTTTTAGCGTCTTCAGCTCGGCTCTGCACACACACGCACGCACGCACACACACACACACAAACACACACACACACACACACACACACACACATACATTCTTGTATTACTATCTTTGTGGGGTTCATCTGTAAATAAATAACTCAAACGCTAACCCTAAACTTAACCTTAATCTTAACATCATTATCCAAAAGAAACTCTTTTACCTTTTCCTTATATGGGTCAACCAAGCAATAGTATATAAGTGTTAGAAGGACCAGTCTGCAAAAAATAATTACTTCTAATTAATTTAGCCTTTTATCTCTAAAGAAATGATCCAGGTCAAGGGTCATGGTAGATTCAGAGCCTATCTAAGCAATTTAGCATAGCCAGTCAACCTGAGAGCCCAGAGGAAACCCACAAAGACACTGGGAAAACAGGAAACTCCACAGAGACAGTAACCCCAGCTCAGATTTGAACCTAGGCTGTCTTGAAAACCAAAAAAAATGTAACTCAATAAAATTAAACAGTCTAACTGGAACCAGAGGAATTTATATGCGAGTGTAAGAAGAACATGATGGAGCTTAAAAATAAGCAATCAATGTAGTACACATTGTTGAAGCATTGTAATATACATTATATAGCCAAAGTTTTGTGGACACCTAACCTTCACTTTTCTAGGAAAAGCTTTCCACTACAGTTTGGAACATGTCTGTGGGGATTTGTGTTCATTCAGCCACAAGAGCATTAGTGAGGTCAGGCACTGATTTCAGGCAAGAAGGCCTGGATTGTAAATGGCGTTCATCTCAAGTCTCTCAAGGCAGACTGGAACAGGCTTTCTTTTAGTATTGCTAGTATTTATCTCCATGCATCTTGCTTTCAACCCTGACCAATTTCCCAGTCCCCACTGATGAAAAGCATTCCTGTGACATGATACTACCACCATCATGCTTCACTGTAAAAAATAAGAGGGTTTTGTTGTTCCATTACTTTCGTTGGGGACTGTAGTGTATTATCTATGAGACATTTTTGCAATGTGCATCCTGGTTACACTACCTCAGAGCATCCGTCCACTTGTGATCGAGCTCCTTGGTAATTTTATCCATTTTCTGCTTCTCTTCAGCTTTGATGGCAATGATCCTGGCCTCGTGCTGCTGCTTCTGGCTTTCGATCTCTTCCTGTGAAAAACAACAGCCGTGTGTGTGTATAATGGATCATTATCGCTAAAGACAGAGTGATTACAGTTGATTGCACACAGGAATCATTAGAAACATTTGTTTTCCGCATGCTAAGCCTGGACATATGGAAGAAAATTAGCATCCTGGGTCACATTCACAACTGAATAGGGCTTAATTTTGCTTTTTCAAACGCAGCATTATTCACCTCGCAGTGATGTTCTACCCAGCTGTGCCGTGAAGTTAATATGAATACATATTGCCTCACTTGTGACATCTTTTTTTTCCACAAATGAGGCACTATGTATTCATATCATGTTTTTCTTCATGAAAGACCAAATTATTCATAGTTCGACTGACTGCTGTGCGATGTGTGCAGCACTCCTGAGTCATATGTTCTATTCTTACAAATATGTTTCTTGCTCTTGTTTCTGTCTTGTTGCTGGAAACGTATTTGTGTAGCAACTGCATCAGTCAGCTACTTTCACAGCTCTGTTGGACTCAATTCAGCGTGGATGTCGATCAACTTGGATGTTGTTTTGGATAAAAGCGTTTAATAAACGTAAATGTCAAAGATAGAGGTGAGACAAGTGCGTACTCAAAATGCATTTATTAGAGAGAATCTGAGAATTATGAGAATTCTAATCAACATTCATAGCAGGGGTTAAAAGATGAGCAGATGGTGTGGCTGCAGGCAGATTTAGTTATTAACAATATCCAGGGACTGGGTGGTAGGTCAAAGCCAAAAACAATATTCTACTAGGAACTTGAGTAAGAAAACTTAACCAACTAAAACCAGTTACTGTTGTATAAAGTGCCCTTGGAATGTCTGTTTACATACATACTGACATCATACTGAAGTGAATTGTAACTGCCTTTTATGCAAAAGTTAGTTCTACCAACCTTTGGCTGCAATTACAGCTCTACTGGGATATGTCTCAATCAGCTTTGTACATCTGGATGCTGATATTGTATGCATGCTTCACTGTAAGGATGGTGTTTTCAGGGTGATGAGCAGTATTGGATTTCAAATAGTTTGAATATTTTTTTGAAGTTCATATAGTTCACATTTGGTTTCATTAGACCAGAGAACCTTTTTCCACATGACTGCTGAGTCTCCAACATGCCTTTTGGCAAACCCCAAATGGCGAATGTTTTTTTTTTTTTTTTGTCTCAGTCTCACTGCACTTCCAGCCCAGCTTTGTGGATTGTTCAGGTTATGGCTGTCCTGTGAGCAGCTTCTATCTCAGAAGAGGATCTCTCTGGCTCCTTCAGAGTTACCCTTGGCGTCTGCTTGCTTCTCTGACTAATGACCTCCTTACCCAATCACTGACTTTGACTTTTGATGGGTGACTTCCTCTAGGCCGAGTCGTGCCATGTTTAATGGTGCTCCATGGGATGTTCAAAGTTTGGGATACTTTTTTATAACCAAACACTGACTGATAATTTTTCATTATGTGACATCTGATGGCAGACGGTTGCTCCAGAACTAATTTAGTGGTTTCACATCAACAGAGTGGATATGTACAGTATATTCCCATTGATATTAAATTTTTTTTTAGTACACCTTGGTGACTAGAAACAGGAAATTGTTCAACCATGACTTCCTGTTTCACAGGGGTATAAATATGAGGCAACACATAGGCCAATTTCCCTTAGTCATTCATAACAATGAGTAAGACCAAGGAATATAGCTGTGATGTGTGGCAAAAGGTTGTTGAGCTTCACAAAATGGGAAGTGGCTATAAGAAAGTAGAACAAGCATTGAAAATGCCCATTTCCACCATCAGGGCAACAATTAAGAAATTCCATTCAACTAGAAATGTTGGTTCAAAATGTTGGCCAAAAAATGGAGAATTGCAGACGTTAGTTGTGTCTTGGAGTCAGAAAATCACCAAAACTGCAATCCGAATGGAAGGGTTTCAAGAAAAAAGCCTCTACTCTCAAAATGGTTTACTGACCACAAAATCAAGGTCCAGCCATGGCCATCTCAGTCGCCTGACCTGAAACCCATAGAAGACCTTTGGGGTGAACTGAAGAGGAGAGTCCACCAGCATGGACCTCGAAATTTGAAGGATCTGGAGAGATTCTGTATGGAGGAATGGTCTCAGATCCCTTGCCATGAATTCTCCAACCTCATCATTATAGGAGAAGACTCAGAGCTGTTATCTTGGCAAAGGGAGGTAGCACAAAGTATTGACTAAAAGGATGCCAATAATTGTTGCACACCTATATTTAACAAAGATTTTTTTGGAATAAACCTGTTTTTTTGTTTGCAATTGTTTGATATCCACAAGAGCAGAATATTTTTGTGAATTTCTTGAACAAAAGATCAAAAGTTTAAACAATAAAGACAAATTTTCACAGCCTTCTTTGCTCATATTTAACAAGGGTGCCAATATTAGTGGAGGGCACTGTATTCTAGGCACTGTATGTGGGAAGTAACAGACATAGCACTCTTCAAAACACCAGAGTAGCATGGACTTCATGCCAAAGATGAGTGAATAGGTTTTATTTTATTCTTGATTCTAAAACCTACCTGTAGATCGGTGAGAACATGACTGGTCTCTCTCACTCTGGCTCTGGCAGCATCCAGCTCGATGAGTAGCTTTTCCTGGTTCTCTTTTAGACGAGAGATGTGATTCTCAGCTGAATCCAGGTTTGCCTCACCCTCCCTCACCAGCTCCTTCAGATGAGACACCTAAAAAAAGGCCAAGCAAAATCACTTAATCATCACAGAAACAAAACTTGCCTAGACATTTTTTTTTTCTAATATCTTTATTTATATCAGAACAATATACACTGCTATTTCTGCTTATTTATCCACCACCTCCCCTAACCCCTGAAACTCCCAGGATCCCAAGGACTTTATGACTATATTCTATTTCCACCCCACTGTGGCAGATATTATCATCCTTGCCAATGAAGTTTAGCCAGAGCCCATCCTGTGGTATAGGCTTTTGAAGAGAATGCTTGGACTGATGACAGCAGCTGCAGCAGAAATTCCCCTAGGATTCACAGAACTCCAGGCATTCCTGGATCATTGACCTGCAACTGGACCCCAATCATCACAGGCTGAACATTCCTGTCTCAGTAGAGAGAGCCCAAATATTGGCCAGCTGGCAGTGCAGGGCAGAATGAGTCTGGTTGTAGGCTGTTCCCTGCCGGAGAGAGATAATCACCACAAAGACTTCCCTCACAGGCTGGGGGACTATCTGGTGTTACAGGGGCACTGAGGACTAGTGGCCCTGAGGTGTAATATCTATCAACCAGCAGGAGTTGAGAGGTGGTCCACCTGGCCTTAAGTCTTTCTTGACAGTTCTTGACAGATATTGCTTTGTTGTGGTCTGTTCAACCATTGTTGATAGTCAGTTATGTTATGCACAAAGGGTGAGCTGTTTTTTTTGCCATGCATGATTTAACCTCAGGTGGGCCTTCTCACTGACCGCAATTCATTTGGCGGTGTAATGGCTGGCAGACCCACTGTCGAAACTGGGCATACATCCAGGGCAGTAGTAGCCCAGCTCTGGGAGGTTTGGCCAGGCAGAAGATTCTTTATTTAGTAGCAGAAGCTTTGTCTTTACCTATTCTCTTCCCTATACAAGTGCACAACTTAGGCAAGGAAATGGCTTCTCTGTAATTATAGAGTCATTTGGGATTCACGCAAAGACAGACTGATTCCTAGTAACTGTGAACTTTATTACGGTAATTACTGATTAAAGACAGTGTAAGACATGAGTCTGTTATTTATGTATAAATGTATAAACATATGTTGTATAAAACAATTTTTACATTTTTTAGACCAAATTTTTTACACCTCATTTTAAATTATAGAAGTCCATAAGGAATACAAGGAATAACCTTATGAAAATTGCTACCTATATCCTGAATCTCTCTGTGTTGACCCACATATACTGTTGCTCCAGTTTGGTTCCACTTGCCTTATATGGTCATAGATTCCTGTTCTTGCAGTAAATTAGTCTCACCTGATGCCTCACTAATCTGTGTTTGTACTCCATATTAGTTTCACTGTATGTTCATGAAGTATCGTATGTGTAAAAGTTGTGTTTCTAAGCCTGGCCTTGTCCTTGGTCTCCTATTTTCCTAGTTTCTTGTTTTGATTATGATTATGCACTGGATAACTTGTATTTTGACCCCAACTATGGACTACAATTACTGTAAAACCCCATACTACACACACTTTGAGTGCACACCTACATCATGTTACAATATCAGTCGAGAGTCTGTGCTCTGACTTCATTTAGTCTGCGTGAGTTTTTATAGCTGTACAAATTCCTTGATTCATTGTCTTCTTCAAATTATTGTTAAGCACCATGCTTGCTGTAGGGTAGTGTGTGTTTTCATACCTCTTGGTTGGCAATATTGAGTTTGGCAGTGAGCTCCTCGCGGAAAGTGTCCAGCTGCTGCTGCATGCGGCTCCTCTGTTCTTCCAGCGAGAGATGCCGAATCTCATACTGCTGTTTCATTTCCTGAAACCAAAGGAAAGTGTGAACATGCTGAACGCATAAAAAAAATAAAATAAAAATGGCAAGAGTGAAACACACAGAAATCTGACTTGATGGATATATACAGTGGGGGAAAAAAGTATTTGATCCCCTGCTGATTTTGTACATTTGCCCACTGACAAAGAAATGATCAGTCTATAATTTTAATGGTAGGTGTATTTTAACAGTGAGAGACAGAATAACAACAAAAAAATCCAGAAAAATACATTTCAGAAAAGTTATAAATTGATTTGCATTTTAATGAGGGAAATAAGTGTTGGATCCCCTATCAATCAGCAAGATTTCTGGCTCCCAGGTGTCTTAAAATACACCTACCATTAAAATTATAGACTGATCATTTCTTTGTCAGTGGGCAAACGTACAAAATCAGCAGGGGATCAAATACTTTTTTCCCCCACTGTAAGTGCATGTCATACCTTGGTATGCCTAATGAGACTACCTAATGAGAATGGCCAGATTACAAGTCATGTGTTTTCTTTCCTTTTTTTTTTTTTTTTTTTTTTTTTTACATGATACTGAGCTTGCACATATTATCACTCAGATGTCTCGGCTCAGACTCAGTAGTAATTACTGCAAAATAACAGCAAGTTCTACATCTGACCTTTCTTGCCTTCTTTACTTTACAGATTTACTTCTAATTATTACAAAGCACTAACACTGGAGACTCCTTTCCTAAATCCTAAATAAACGTCTCCTCACAGAAAACTTCACCATATCAACGTTAGCATTTTTCAAATCTGTTTATGTAGAGCATCTGCCATGCACTAGGTAAATTGTTACTACGGAAACAATAAAGCATCAGAACGAGTGCGTTAATATAAACCTGGGCAGCTGGCACTTTTGTCAGAACTGCTTTTCTAAAAAAATGAATCAATATACTGACTAGATAAACAAGAACATTTCAAACTGCAATGCAGTATCATTTAACACTCCTGAAGCTAAAGGAAAGTGTAAATGAAGCTAATGCAGCACACATGCAACAACCAGGAAACCAGGAAGCCATTTTTAAAATCTATACACAGATAACAGAAACTAGCTCAGCCATCCTGAGCTGCCATACTTTATATCTTCTCATCTTCACATAATTAGCATATTATAAACCATTCACTATGCCTTCAGTCTTTTTTCTCTGCTCATCAAAAGAGTTGCTTCCTAATAATATGAGCACCTACATTAATGAGCTGGTTTTTCTCTCTCTCTGCGGCACTGTGTGCACTCTCTAGCTGGATTCTGTGCTTCTCCATGACCTCCTCAAGAGCCTTGGCTTCGTCTTCTTTCACACGAGTAGCCTCCTCTTCGTATTTAGCCCGAGCCTGAGCCAAATCTAGCTCGTAGTTTTGCTTCTGCTCACACAGGGCCTGTGAACGAAGCACAGACGGGCTTTAGTGCACCAGGAAAGTGGCCACAATCACAACGAAGTGATGATTTCATAATTTTCGCTAAGCGTTGTTATCTGTGACATCTGTAATTATCTGTAATAATCTGCAATCTGTAATTACTTTGCTATCACTGTTATTATCTGTATATGTAAAGTTAAAGCTGAGGATGGACTAGTGCTCCAGTAGTTATATATCTAATGATATCTATAAAAAGAGCTAGGACAGGAGAAGAACAAAATGACCTACTTTTTCCAGGTTGAGGATCTGCAGGCGCTGCTGTTCGTCTAAAGCCTGGCTCTGACTCTGCAGTCTGTCCTTCTCCTCCTCCAGCTGGACGATCTTCTCCCTCAGACGACTCTGCTCCTGCTGCAGGTCCTTAATCGTGGCCTCGTGACTCATCTGAGTGGCCTGCAGAGTGCCAATCTGACCTGAGACAGTAAACAAAGACAATCTGTCAGATACACATAAGAAACTGAGAATAATTATTGGCTTAAATGTACAGTACATTCACTAAAAAGCAGAAATGAGTAAAGAAATAATATTGTCATGGAATCTACTATAAGAGACAGACAGATAACAGAGACAGCATGACAGACAGACAGACAGACAGATAGATAGATAGATAGATAGATAGATAGATAGATAGATAGATAGATAGATAGATAGATGACCAACACAGACAGACAGATAGATGACTCAGACAGACAAACAGACAGACAGATAGATGACTAAGACAGACTGATAGATGACTCAGACAGACAGACAGACAGACAGACAGATAGATAGATAGATAGATAGATAGATAGATAGATAGATAGATAGATAGATGACCAACACAGACAGACAGATAGATGACTCAGACAGACAGACAAACAGACAGATAGATGACTAAGACAGACTGATAGATATATACATCAGCCCCATCTAACTGGCAGAGGAGGAGGTGTCGCACTCATTTATAATGAAAATCTAGGCGTCACTCAAAACTCTAGCCATAAGTTCAACTCCTTTGAAGTTCTTCATACTAGTATAACATATGTAACCACAAAAATAAGTCTATCGAGTCGATTCAATTCATTATTATTTACAGGCCCCCAGGGCAATACTCTGAATTCCTTGGTGAATTTGCAGATTTTATCTCGAACCTGCTTGTTTCTCTAGATAAAGCATTTATATTCATTTTGATAACCCGGAAGATCCTCTGAGAACAGTGGTTGTGTCTATTTTAGATTCAGTAGGGGTCAATCAGAATGTAATTGGACCCACTCATAATGGGGGTCACACTCTTGACATTATACGGATTAAATATAGAAAATATAGTCACATTTCCGCAGTCTGAAGCTATCTCAGATCATTATCTCATCTTGTGTGAATTGTGCATTGATCATAATATATGCACTTTACCACGCTACTGTGTCAAACGTACATTCACGTCAGCTACTGCACAGAGTTTTATCAATAACCTCCCAGAGATATCAATTATAATTCAATCACCGTCTGATCCCATAGAACTTGATCAGGCGACTGAATGCTTATAGTCAGTGTTCTGCTACACGTTAGATAAGGTAGCTCCACTTAAAAGAAAAATAATTAGAGAGAAAAAGCTAGCACCCCGGTATAACGATCACACACGTACCTTAAAACAGATCACTCGACAATTAGAACTTAAATGGCGTCAAAACAAATTGGTAGTATTTCAAACAGCATGGAAGGAGAGCCTCCTGAACTATAGGAAATCTCTTAGTGTTGCTAGATCAGTCTATCACTCTACCTTAATTGAAGATAACAGAAATAATCCTAGATTCTTATTTAATACTATAGCAAAATTAACTAGGAATAAAACTGCCACAGACACATGCACACAATCATTATATAGCAGCAATGATTTCATGAATTTTTTCATTGGCAAAATTGAAAATATTAGACAAAAATTTCAGACTATTAATTTAAAACCAGACAGTCTTCTAACTAACCCTGTAGATAATAATATAGCAATATCAGATCAACGATTAGAGTGCTTTACTCCCCTTAGAGAGACCAAACTTGTTTCATTAATTTCTTCATCAAAATCATCAACTTGTATACTAGATCCCTTACCTACATGTTTCTTCAAACAGATTATTCCAGAAATAACCAAACTAAAAACTTAAACTTAAAAATAATCAATTCTTCCCTTAGCACTGGCTATGTACCTAAATCATTTAAACTAGCAGTTATCAAAGCCCTGATTAAAAAACCTGACCTCGAACCCTGTCAGTTGTCCAGCTATAGGCCGATATCAAATCTCCCCTTTATCTCCAAGATTTTAGAAAAGGTTGTAGCACAGCAGCTATGCTCATACCTAAATAGGAATAACATTCATGAAATATATCAGTCAGGATTTAGGCCTCATCATAGCACAGAGACAGCACTGGTTAAAGTGGTAAATGACCTACTGATGGCCTCTGATCAGGGTTGTGTCTCCATGCTTGTGTTGCTTGACCTTAGTGCAGCTTTTGATACAATTGATCATACTATTCTCCTTGATAGACTAGAAAACGTTGTTGGCATTAAGGGAATGGCCCTCTCCTGGCTCAGGTCTTATTTGACTGATCGTTATCAGTTCATAGATGTAAATGGTGTTCCAAACTTTTGGTGTTGTAAAGTTTGGCTTATTAACTTCCTCTTACTAAATTCTGACAAGACAGAAGTACTTATACTAGGACCACATGCAGCTAGAAGTAAGTTTTCTGATTACATAGTAACCCTGGATGGCCTTTTTGTTTCATCATGTGCAGCAGTAAAAGACCTTGGTGTGATTATTGACTCCTTTCTTTCCTTTGACGCCCACGTAGGTAATATTACTAGGATAGCCTTCTTTCACCTCAGAAATATTGCTAAGATAAGAAATATATTGTCACTACATGGTGCAGAAAAATTAGTTCATGCTTTCGTCACCTCTAGGTTGGATTATTGTAATGCCTTACTGTCTGGATGTTCCAGTAGGAGCGTAAACAAACTCCAGTTAGTCCAGAATGCAGCTGCAAGAGTCCTTATTAGAACCAGAAGATATGACCACATCACCCCTATCTTATCCACACTGCATTGGCTCCCAGTGAAATTTCGCATTGATTATAAAATACTACTATTGACTTATAAAGTGCTAAATGGCTTCGTGCCATAAACGAACTTTTGGTCTTTTATGATTGTTGGTATCTCGAATAGTGAAGGCTACAGCAGGGGGAAGAGCTTTCTCTTACAAAGCTCCACAGTTATGGAACAGCCTTCCAATTAGTGTTCGGGACTCAAACGCAGTCTCAGTGTTTAAGTCCAGGCTGAAAACATATTTGTTTAGTCAAGCCTTTTGTGAATAGTTTTTTTTCCTTAGGTATAGGAGCAGATCTAGAGGTCTCACAGGCATAGTGAGATGCCAGTGATCCCGACCCCTTCTGCTCTCTGGACCTGCCTGATCCATCTTGATGCCCTACTTCTGGTTGGAGATCTCATCAATTGGAAGTCACATGCTGCTGCTGAGGATGGCCCCACACGGTGCAGCCTAAAGATCATTCAGATTACTGAGGATGGTACCACTTAAAAACCATAAAGATGGCTTTGGACCTCAATTCATATGAACAGTTATGCTATGATGGCTATGACTGCAATTGCCACAAACAGTTTGGCAACAAACTTCAACAAACAGAAGTTCAACAAAACAGACTTCATATAAAAACTGTAATGAATTTTCATGGTTTCACATCTGCTATTTGACCGTGTGGTACTGGTACATTTATAGAAGGGTTTTATTTATTTATAATTGCACTATCCAGTGTTACCCAGATAAGGATGGGTTCCATTTTGAGTCTGGTTCCTCTCAAGGTTTCTTCCTCATATCGTCTCAGGGAGTTTTTCCTTGCCACCGTCGCCTCTGGCTTGCTCATTGGGGATAAATTCATAAATTTAAAATCTATGTCCTGAATTTATATATTTCTGTAAAGCTGCTTTAGGACATTATCCATTGTTAAAAGCGCTATACAAATAAACTGAACTTGAAGATGACTAAGACAGACAGACAGATAGATGACTCAGACAATCAGACAGACAGACAGACAGACAGATAGACAGATAGATAGATAGATAGATAGATAGATAGATAGATAGATAGATAGATAGATAGATAGATGGCCAAAAAATCCAAACAATACAAATTATGAATAAAAAATAAATGCCATCATCTTGGATCAGCAGCAGTGAACTGATGTTAATTGAACAGGATGTGAAAGGCAGAAAATAAACACAATATAAAAATGTAATGTAATGGTAATGTAATTGTAATGTAAATGTAATGTGATTTAAATGTAATGAAGTGACTCCACTGAAATCTCTGAAGTTAAAATCCCTGAATTCTTAATAAGGCATAACAGTGAGATAATCAAACAGCAATTAATAAGCAGAACGAGGTGAGAGGATTCTCATCCATCTTGTCTCTGTGAGATTGTGTGTGTGTGTGTGTGTGTGTGTGTGTGTGTGTGTGTGTGTGTGTGTGTGTGTGTGTGTGTGTGTGTGTATGTCTGTGTGTTTGCAGGGGACTCTAATTGTGTCCCTCAGGCAATTCATTTACTGGCTTTGTGGAGGATTTCAGTGGCCTGCTGTTGCACCCGATCTCTGCTTCCCTCCAACTCGTACTCTGTATCCTTCAGCTGCATCACCCAAATCTCTCCATCCTGTACGGCCTCCTCCAGCTGCTTATGTAACTCCTGTTCAGGGAAAACAAACACCAATTTAATAACATGCCTTTAATTCAGCACAATTAAAAAAAATTCTTAGAATACATGTACTGAAATTAAAAAAAGTTCAATCTGACTCATAGTTTCAGAAAACATTTTTCATAACTTTTTATGTTTTTTTTTTTTTTTCTACCCATCTTTACTAAGGGTGGCAATAATTCTGGAGCTGCTAACGCTTCTCTTCTGTCTCATTGGCTCAAGCCTTCTCGTTAGATATCATAGCATAATATTTCATCTGGCTACTTTCAGCTCCTAAAGATTACAAACATTATTGCTATAACATAAATCTATTTTTTTATAATATAATATAACGATTACTGTAATATAAACCTAATCCATTTATTTCCATTTCAATTAGCTTTTATCATTGATTTTACTGGCATCATTTGGTATCATTACTTTTCATATAATTATTGTAATATTATGTTGTGTTGTACTTTCATCCTATTTTTTATTCTTTTTAGTACAGATTTTTATGCTTTATATTGTAAATATTTACATATTTAAATGTGACCCCTGTTTACCATGAGCAGTGTGCGGGGCATTTTTTTTGACGAAGGAAAAAGTTTTTCTGGTGTATAACGATCTATTATTTTATGGAAAGATCATTTAATATTTTATGACTTTCATTTTAACTTTAAGTCTGTGAAGGTTTTTTTAGTCATATAGTAGGCCTAGTGTGTGAATGTGACTGGACTTCTGTTGAAATCTTGAACACTTCTTTATTATTTAAAACAGTGGTTCTCAAAGTGAGGGTCCGGAGACCCCTGGAGTCCATGAATTATAGCCAGGAAGTTCTTATAGTTCTTATAGTTATTAACTTATTTTACTAGTCCTTTTAACTGATCATTTGCATATGGGTTTCCATACTCCATGCTTCAGTAACTGAAAAACAAGTAGCCTATAAATAATGTCAATTTGGACTGAATGTGTTGCATCGGTGAATATTCAGGAATAAAAAGCTCTTTGGCTCCAGTAAATAGCCAGACTATTACTGTACTTATTTCTATTATGCTTATAAAAATACCTTGACCTTACCTCTGACCTTAATCAGCAGAGCATAATCAAGATTATACTCTAATTCTAGTTGCCTTGATTTACCACTCTTACAAAATCCTAATCCATTCGTCCTCATTGTATTATAATTTACTAGCTGAATATGGATCATCACCTTAATGGTGACCTCGGCGTTATTGAGAGACGCCTGCAGCCTGTTGGTCTTTTCCCGGCTCTCGCGCGCCTCCTCCTGTGCACGGTGCAGATCAGAGCGGAGTTTACACAGCGTCCTTTGCAGCGCGGCCTCCTGCAACTGAAACTCCTTCCTGAGCTCCACTTCACTCCTCTTCCAGGCTAACAGGTTCTCAGTCGTGAGTTGCTGCGTGCGCCTCATAGCCTCAAGCTCACGCTCGTAAAATGCACGCGAATTGTCCAGCTTTGCCTCATACTCCTCCTCCAGGTTCTCCTTTTCCTGCTTCAGCTCCTCTACAAGCTCCTCCAGCTCGATCAGCTCCTCCTGATCTACGCACATCGAGGCACTCTGGCTCTGCTGGTGGTTCTCCATCAGCTCCTGGAGCTCATGATGATGGATGGATTTGAGCTCATCCATCGCTCGCTGCTTCTCCTGCTCGATTCGGGCTTCCAGCTGGCTGAAGGAGCGCAGCTTCTCCTCGAAGTCGCAGCGGAGCTCCTCGGCTTCACGCTGCATGGAGGTGACACGCTGTGAGTGCTGTTCCTCTGAGCTGAGGCGCATCTCCTCGACACGGCGCCGGTACAACTCGAACTCAGCAAGCGCCTCATGTTTCAGCTGCTCATGCAGCTCAAGAGATTCCTCCAGAACGTGGAGCCGGCGCTTCAACTCGGCTTCGGCACCCATCCTGCTCCGGTACTGCAGGATCTTCTCATGGGTCTCGCTCAGGACGTGCTCGAGCTCATCGTCATGAGCATCTTTCAGGGATCGGATGGCCTCTTCGTGCTCATCGTTTTTGGTGTTAAGTGCATAAATGACCTGCGCAAGTTCAGAGAAAAAGACATAATAAAACTTTTTATTTTAAAAATAATAAAACAAACTTTATTGTTTTTTTTATACCTGATATATTATAAACACATATTGGATGCTTCTACAGACTTGTGACTAAAACGACTGGATTAAAATAATTCTTAGTTCTGATTGGTCAAAACGTGTGGATTCGTTTTCTACAACACCAGCTCTGACATTAGTTCCAGATGTATTTCAAATCACAGGTTTATACTGTATCCTGTATCGATGTGCTCATTCAAATACTGTACGTTATCGTTTCCATAGTAACAACTTACACATGGACTTGTATGATAAATGATCTACAAATACAGATTTAAAAAACGTGTAATTTTTTATATGGTGACGTTTTCTGTGTATGTTTATTTAGCATTTTTTTAGAAGGAGTGTCTAGTTTCAGCGGTTTTTCACCACAGGAAGTCCTCAAGACAAAAGATTTGCTCTTTGATGTTTCTTGGTAACATATCAAGCTGCATTGTAAATGGCGGCTTACAGCTGCTATAACGTAAGTGACAACAAGAACTACCTTTGTTTTGTGGACGTTCCATGACATTAAATGTAACTATAAATTGCTATGGCATAAAAGGAATAAAACACTCATAGGAAAATGGCATATTGTTGATTTATTGTTCAGTTTTTGGGAAAACTTTGCTTCATTTTTCCCTCCAGCTCAGTAACTGCTTGCTTCCTGCTGCTTCAGGGTTTCTTACTGCGTTGAACAACGGCTCTCCTTTTCATCTTTAATTCATCCCATGCTCTTTCTCATCCTGTCTAATTAGCATACTGTAAACTGTTTGACTCACTATGCCTTTAGTGTTGCCAAACACACACACACATACACACACACACATACAAAAGCCTCTGGTGAATTTTCACTGTGTTGCAAATGAGCTCATTATCAGTTTGGGTCTCTGAGTTACATAAGAAAAACATGCAGTGCATCCAGTCAGTTGTATACAGTATTATACCATTATACAGATTGTTCTCCTGCCTCAAGGTCTCAAATATACAGAATATTCATATACACACATATGCAACATGTTAGAATGTTAAAATTGATAGTATGCTGCAATGCATGCATGAATGCAAAAAACAACAGCAACAACAACAACAACAACAACAACAACAACAACAAAAACATGCCACATTCAATTAATGAACTTAAGTTGAATGCAGTAGGCTAATGATGAGGTCATACTGTGGTCGCAAATACACCGCGTGCAAAAGCAATATGTGATGAGCGGTGTGAGCAGTGATGCGATGATCATCGTGCATAATCGATAACGCAGACCTTCGTGAGCTGGGCTATTTTCTTGCTCATCTTCAAGTGCAGCTCGTGCGTGTACTCCATGGCGAGTCCTGATTCGTAAAGCAGGTTGCATGATGTTGAGGACGGACTGCTTCCTGATGCACAGGAGGCAGAAGCAGCAGGGTTTCTAGGAGGAAGAGGAGGAGGAGGAGGAGGAGGATGTTGCTGCTGCTGCTGCTGCTGCCGTCCTGCTCCCGTCGCCATCTTCACGTTCCCGTTCACAGCATTATAGAAGATGCTCTGCGAATGATACTGCACCAGAGCTTCATCGGATCACACAAAGGCATTCTGAACCCCCTCTAGTGCCAACACAAGAGCGTGCGTTAAGCCGCATCCAGAGGCGTCATGCGGTGATCGGTGCGCGCGGCAAATGAGGGCTGAGTGCGTGTGGTGCGTGAAGAGCGCAGATCATCACCACCTCCTGTTCCTGCCAGGCGCAGCGTTTCTTTCTACTTGACCTCGCTCCGAAACCTGCTTTAAAAAAAGAAAAAAGAAAAAAAATTTGTCACAAGTCACGTGACGGCGCTGAGAGCTGTTTCATGACGTCATATCGCTCCAAATATGCTGTTGCGTTTTGGCGCGTGAGCTGGTCAAACAACTTTTCATTCATAACACAAATATATTGTATACAGTATAAACACTCCTGATTCCTAACACATCTCTGATTCCTAGATTCCTAGTTCCTCCAGGCTTACATGGCATCATTTAAAAGACACCAGATTTATTATTTCTTTCGTAGCCTTCAAGATAAATGATGTACAGTGGTGCTTGAAAGTTTGCGTACCCTTTATAATTTACTATATACCTGCATAAATATGACCCAAAACATCATCAGAGTCCTACAAGTAGACAAAGAGAACCCAGTTAAACAAATTAGACAAAAATACATGGTCATTTATTGATTAAAGAAAATGATCCAGTATTACATATCTGTGAGTGGCAAAACTATGTGAACCACTATTAGCAGTTTAATTTGAAGGTGACATTAGAGTCAGGTGTTTTCAATCAATGGGATGACAATCAGGTGTGAGTGAGAGTCCTGTTTTATTTAAAGAACAGGGATCTATCAAACTCACAGAACATTGTTACCCTCCCCAGAAGTGGTAAACCAACAAAGATCCCTCCAAGAGCAAGCTGTGTAATAGTTTAATATAATATATAGTATAATATGTTTTTGGTCATATTTATGCAGATTTCTAAAATTCTAAAGGATTCACAAACTTTCAAGCACCACTGTTCATCTTCAGTAAACCGTTTTTTTCTTTTTTCTTTTTCTTTTTAAATTCCCGACAGGGTTGCGGTGGATCCAGAGCGTATCCTGGGAACACTGGAAGTGAGGCGTGGATACACCCTGATTGTGATGCCAGTCCATCAGGGCACCATGCACACCCATATTCACACAGTCTAGCCAGTCCACCTACTGGCATGTTTTTGGGAGGCTGGAAGAAACCGGAGAACCCAGAGGAAAAACATGTAGCGAGTAACCTGAGCTCAGGATCGAACCGGGTACCGTGAAACTGTGAGGCAATGCTATATGCTGGGTTAATAATAATAATAATAATAATAATAATAATAATAATAATAATAATAATCCAGTTCAACAAATAATGAAGAGGAAATGCAAATGATGTGGCAATAATGCAGAGAGTGAGAAAATAATTGTAAAATAAATTTGATAATAACTCAGTTTCCCAGGATGCATTAATGCATTACAGCCTCACAAAATGGCCGCCTTGGACCATGGCATTGCCTGTTTACTCCTATTATGCACACCTGTTTTCCGTTTCACCTTGATTAGTTTTGTTAGTAAGTCCTGATGATGCTGTGTCTCATGGCTAATACCCTGTTCTTTGCATTTGTCGTTGACGTGTACCCGTTTAACACACCTTGATTTTGGATATGTTTGCAATTGTTTGTGTGGTTAACAAATATCACCTGTGCTTGCATCCACCACTGTGCACACTATACCCTCAGATTCCTGTTCTTCGTTGACAAGAGTGGAACCTAGTGTGGTCTTC
>CM042548.1:16428526-16691026 GCA_023630585.1 Cranoglanis bouderius | reverse complement strand
GGTATTTGAGATTCTCTTAATAATATTAATGATCAACCTCTAGCATTGGCATTGATACTGTTATAACTAGACCTAGCTAAGGGTTCTATGTTTTGGGCATGCATTAAAATAATTTAATAATTAGAATATGTGCACATGTAAATATTTTATCACATTGTCTACAAAAAAGCACTATATATATATATATATATATATATATATATATATATATATATATATATATATATATATATATATTGTATAGAAAAATTATTTATAAGAAAATCTTTCTAAATGGTTTGTTCTATTATGTTACCCTTGTTTTCCTTTTTTTTTTGTTTGTTTTTTTTGTTTTTTTTGTTTTTTTGTAATACAGTGTGAACAATGGCGGTAAATTTCTTATTTCTTTCTGATTTTGAAGCTGATCAACAGTTGTTTACATCCCTATTTATTTATTTATTACATACATGGCTATTTCTGCTTATGTTTTATGTATAAAACTTTATCCAGTTACTGAATATTGAATATATGCTACTTCATTCAATTCAAACACACAAAATACATGAAACGCAAATAATCTGGACTTGTTTAATTTTTCACTTGAATTTTTTTTTATGAACGATGGGACTTTCAAAACCGTTTAGCTTTCAATTATAATAATATTGGAAAAATCCGCAGCCCTCAGTTGCTCATTTTTATTCCATCTGCTAAATGAATGCACACAAAAGACACAGTTTTTCTTTCGTTGCTTGTCATTACAGGCCATAAACCGAGTCCCTTTCTGAAGGCTGTATCTGAGGATAAAGATGGAGAAAAGGACAAGGCTCGCCCAAAGTAAGGCGATATATTTTTGACCTTGTACTCTGCAAAGGAAGACTGAGAAACATTGAAATGCACCACCCACTGTAAACACAGGGTGTGTACTGTATTAATCATTTACACTCAAACTCAACACACACGCCACTAGTGCTGTAGTATATATGGAATCATTTAATATTATATAATCCCTGTTATATAATATTAAATAGAAATCCCTATTTCTAATATACCTGTATAGACAACACATGCCTATGAAGCAATGTAAACTTTGTTTACGTTACTCATGGCTTTTGCTGTTCATGGTTTGTTTATGTGGTAAGTAATGTAAGTTAAGAGAATCTTAATGTAAAGTGTTACTAAGTTATTAGGGAACCAAATTCCTGTGCAGACAAATTTGCATTCTGGACCGTTATCTCCTCCCATTTCGATTAGCAGTTTCCATAACACTGATTTTCTTTATACTTGCGTACGCATGTTTATATATGCAAATCACCCATAAATTAACAAATTTGTTGTGTTTAGCTAGCTGACACCCACAAAACTTCATAAAAGCAAAACTCAGAGTTGAAACTGACAAAATAGTGATTAAATGGTGAAAGAGTGACTCCTAGGTGTGGTGTGCAATAAATCTTCCAGTAATGCAGCTCAGCCATTGCATCGTGTCAGGCTACCATAGACACACTAACTCTAACACATTTTACATTTCTTTTGTTTCACAAAATGTCCACTAAATTTGTGTGTAGTTAAAATAAATAAGCAATTTGCACTTTATAGTTTACTCCTTATATAAAATTCCAGTAACTTGTCAGTTATGATTTGAAGTTCACATCAATGAGTCTATCATGTGCAAATTTTGTAAAATCTCATGAGCTCTCAAAAGATAAACATTTTACTGAACTAAATGGATTTTCATTAATACTACGTTTATTGTGCAAATGCTCCAGCGAATGATCATTTCATAAATTCGTTCATATCTGTCTTGCTTGAAAAACATGGCTGAAATGATATCTCATCAGATCTCAGCAGACATTTCACATAGTTAGCATTGAGCTATTGTTATGAGACTTGTACAGTATGTTAATCTATGGTTGCTTTATTGTTCTATGTAACTTGGTAAGAGGATGACTACTACGATTACAACTGCAGCTACTACAACTATAACTACAACAACTACTACTAGCACTATTACAACTACTATTAATACTGCAACTAATAATACTACTATTACATCTACAACAGTTACAACTACTAGTAGTACTGCTATTACTACTACTGCGATTATGACAACTGCAACTACTACTAATTATAATGCCTGCATTAAGTCCACAGTGAGTAACATTAAAAACAACTTAATAAACATGTTCAGAAACATTTTAGAAACATTTGATTTAATTTTTGTTCATTTATGTGGACATATTTGTAGTCATGGATCGAGTAATCATTAGTCAATGCAGGTGTATTTAGTTAACATTTAAACCAACGGCAGTTTTGTTCCTTTGTTAACATGGTAGCGTATCAATGCTGAAGTTCATGGTTGTTAATAAATTTAAAGTTAAGTGCTACCAATAATTAATGTATTTAATAAAATAATCAAGCACAATCAACTCCAGATGCATGTAAAGATATGTGTAATAGTTCTAGCAATAGGTTTTTTATTTTTTATTTTTGGGTAGTGATCGCCACTGTCAGAAATGTACAGTATAATCTTAATATATTAATACAGCATCAAAATGCAATTTAATGAGTCACTTCATTATGGTTCAGGCTTTTACTGCATTAACTGTTAGCCCTACTCATTATTATTTCCTGACTTCTCATAACTTACAATATCACCTAAGGTTAGGCAGTCTTAGCTATATCCATTATGCTTTCATTACAGGAAAATAATACTGTTATCAAATATTAAGTTACTGAAAATGAGGGTTTTTTTTGTCTCTTTTCTTTCTTTTTCTTTTTTTCAAAGTATATCTGCTGACCCTCGATCGATTCACCCAGCTCTCAACGTACAGGTTTGTCACACTTCATTTATTATTTTTTTCTGTACATTCTCAACATTTTCTCAGCAATTTCCTTTCCCCTACACAATGGCTACAGGTGCAGCAGGAAAACAAAGATGAAGCTATCGTTTTCGAAGGTGAGTTTCAAGTTGGAAATATTACGACCTACAGGACATAATAAGCTTTACATACTTGCATAGTTGTTATAGTTATTACTATTGTTATTATCATTATTATTTATTTATTATTTATTTATACATTTATTCATTTGACACACTTTTAGACACTGGTACAGAATAAAAGGTTCCTTCTCAGGTTAATTTGGATACACTCTTGGTAAACTTCTTTTTGTGGAAACTAAAAACATTACATTTATCCACTGACCCCTTTTTTCTTTTTCTTTTTTTCTTTTTCTTTTTTTAAAGAATAAAGTGAACTTTCCATAAGAAAAATTGTCGATTGTTGACAATCGACAATCGAACCCTTAAGGGTTCTAGATTAAGCCTTTTGTTTTTCTAGGCTTGTAACATCCAAGCAAATTTCAAACATATTCAGCTGTGTATATGTAAAATGTATTTGTGAAATTTATGTCTTGATTGATCACAATTTTGATGCTTTCAGGTGCTGGTCAAGTTGACCAATTTCCCATTCATGAAGCTGTAATAAAGTTTATTATTATTTATTTTGTTTTTGGATGACATTTATACCTATTGTAAAAATGTACGTAAATTTACATGTAAAAGTTACCATCCTGAAGTGGATTATTTTCTTAGAACCATACATCCTGACGTGTTTTTTCTTCTACAGTACAGTAATTAATCAATGATTATATTTTTAAAAATTAATTAAAGAATATCACCTGTTCTATCCATTTATAGTCACATTTATTGTTGTTGAACTTCCACAAAACAAGTTGGTTCCTATTATCACTTATGTTATAGTAGCTATAAACATACAAACATAGCCATTTCATAGTCAGTGTTGACACTGGAAACTCCTTCCATAAACGCTAAGTAAATGTCTCCTTACATAGTCACCATATCAACAATTACACATTTTCTCCATTTATGTGGAACATCCGCCATACAAGTCCTTGTGTAAATTGTTACTATAGAAATGATAACATATTAGAATGAGTGCATAAATATGAACCTTACAGCTGGAAAATTAACTTTCTGGCCAATCAGAACCAAGAATTCAACATCACTGTGGTATAAAATGCAAAAATGCACTTTTTTGACCTCTTTGTCTCTATTATAATTTTTTCAGAGACCCCTGGAGCTAATCTAAATACTCCTGTCCTTAAAGTTATTGAAGCAGGACGTCAATCAGGAGCAAAACTTCAAGATCAAACACCTCGTGTCGAGTCTCAGAAACTAGAGCCCATGCAGGAGTTGAAGACAAAAGCCGCCATTACAAAAGAAATCAACTCGATCGAAATCAAATCAGATCCTGGAAGAACAGCAATGAAAGAAGACAGGGGAGTGGAGACCAGTTTGGAGACCAGACCAAAACGGACAGATGGAAACACGTCTAGGAATTTTGAGATACGATCTTTTAGCAAAGCGCAGGAAACATCAAACTGGGAAATACATCAGCGTGGCAGCGATGATGAGTCAAATAAGCCCCAATCAAAGGTTGAGGTTGTCATAATAAACTCTAACAACAGTACAGAAGCAGAAGTGACAAACGACCAGAATAATCTGAGACCTGAAGTGCTGATGAATTCTGGATTTGGATTCAAAGAAGAAATTCAGTCTCCCCTACCAAAGAGAAGAGCTGGTAAAGAAATCAGAGTCATGAACATCACCAACAAGCAAACAACTCCAACAAGGATGGAAGAGTTAAGTGTAGATTTAAACGTAAAAGATGATCAAGGTATAAAAACAAGTCCAGTTAATAATGTAAACGCACCAGATCAGTATGTTAATTTAGACCAAAAGAGTTTAGATCCAATACAGAAAGGAAAGGAAAGAGCTGTTGAGGAAATCATAGTCGCTGACTTTAAACGAAGATCTCCAACAAAGATGGAGGAGTTAAGTGTAGATTTAGATGTGGAAAAGGATCCAGATATTCTTGAAGGCCCAGTTAATAATGTAAACATGGCAAAAAGGGCCAATTTGGACCAGAGTTTAGATCCAATACAGAATTTAGATCCAATACAGAAAGGAAAGGAAAGAGCTGTTGAGGAAATCATAGTTGCTGACTTTAAACGAAGATCTCCAACAAGGACCGAGGAATTAAGTGTTGATTTCGAAGTGGAAGCAAATCCAGACACTGAGGATTTAAAAACTGGACGAGTTCCCAAAGACGTCCATAAAGATAAAAATAGATTAGCAGCCATGAAGGGAGACGAGCTAACAGAATCAGTTATGAAAAAGGGAAAAAATGAAACTGCTGGAGGAAAAAGTGACTTTGATGTGGAATTGAGGATGTCTGAAAACACTAATCAAAAGGAGATTGAAGAAACCGGTGAACCGGAACCAGAAGGTAGTTTTCAAGATAGGGAAGATGAAAGTGGGATCTCTGAAAGCGATATTCTCACCAGCGTGTATGCGCGCGCCACTAGGCCCAAATTGGGCGTGTCGAAAACACCTTTTGCACAAGACCCAATGCAAAAGACTGGAGACATGATTCCGACTATAGTGATCGTGCCGTCCGAATCCGAGGAGCCGAAAGAAATTGAGCGTAAGTGTTTACATGTGCATTATTTCAAAGGAAAATACAGCAAATTCTTTTTCTCTGTCTCTCTGAGAGTATACCGTTTCCCTCTCTCACTCTACAAGAGCTTGCATTCTTTGTTTATATCCACTATATCAAATTTCCCACCCATGCACAATCCCTTTGGCGTTAAATTACTGTACAGTTTCTGACAATCCAGTAGAAGCCTCTGTGTTCTTGGCACTGACACACCCGGTATTATGTTAAATCCTTTTCTCGTACCTTACCTCAGTTAACAATATCATCTGTTTTGCTTCCACAGATGTGAAGAATGAGACACCTGCCTCTGAAGCACTTGTTGAGGTTGCAAAACCTGGCACAGATACTTGGGAGGTTCGCTTTATTTTACACACTGTAGCACCTAGTAATACGATGAGTAAGGAATTAAAAACAGTTTGTAATATGAATATAATAAATTGATAAAACAAGTAGTTACTACCTTGAAGTTGTTTATTTTTCTATATCAACATGTTCTGAAGTGTTTTGTTCCTGTTTAAACATTTTTTAAAATGAAATTAATACGAACACAAAGCACACAGCTTGACTAGTTCTTGAGAAAGTCCGGAAGATTTTCCTGTGGAAAGAAAAAACGTACAGCTTTACCTCTGAGTCGTGGGTGGGGGTGGGGAAGAAAAGGAAAAAAAAAAAACGCTGATACTGGATAAATGTTATTAGACTTGTGTTATGTGGAGCATCCATCATACTACTCCCTCTGTGTAAGCTGTTACTATAGAAATGATAGTGAGTGCATTAATTGGCTATAAAACTGTGACTTGTATTACAGTTGTCACTATGGTTAGAGAGGCTGGTGTAGAAAATTAATCAACAGGATGCATTCTAAGAAGTGTGTAAACAATAAATGAGAAAATTAGGATGGAATAAACATAAACGGATCAAATGAAACGATAATATAATGTCATACCTTCTGTATGTTCGTTTAGTACAATTTATTTTATTTGGTCTTTGTTGAGCAAAGTTAGCTCATATGCTATGCCTAATGTTATAAATGATTTTGTTTTGGGGTTTCCCCCCCCCCCCATTACAACCCCTCTCCAGGATGAGGGTGTGGACTCGGATGAGGACAGCAGCTCAGCATCCAGCCACGACTCGGATTTGTCAGGAAAAAGGGGCCAGTTGTCTGCCAGTACACTTTCAGTCACAGAGGTGAGACATTTACAGCCAAGTGCTTAAGTCCTGTGTTTTATTTTTTTATTTATTATAAAAAAAAATTTCTCTCTCAATTGTTCTGGTGTTTATTTATATATATATATATATATATATATATATATATATATATATATATATATATATATATATATATATATATATATATATATATATATATATACTATAGTACTAACATACACTCTAAAGTGTTCATTTTTGTTACCTGATATTGACTCCATTATTTACAGTTGTCTGAAGTAGCAAAGTACAGTAACTCTGTTACTGTACTTGAGTCCCCCCCCCCCAAGCCAGTTTTTAAGAAAAATCTCTACTTTCTACTGACTGTTTTCAAAAGTCACGACATTTCTCTATAACCATATATTTGTAAAGTTATAAAGTGACATTATAGCATTAAATGGCTTCAGTGAGTTGATGTACATTCATCAACTTTAACAAATGAGACGGGAAGAATATGAGCTAATATTAAATGCTAACTAACAGCCTACTAAATACTACTAACAGAAGGCAGTTTGTATTGGGAGAGCTAGTTTGTATGATCCGAGTTGTCCTGCTAGATAACATTTGAGAGATTAGCAAGAAAGCTGTTAGTTAGCCTTAGTTAATGTTTTCCCATGTTCCTTGGTGAAGGAGGCTTTCATTTACAGTCAGTTACTAAAACCAGTGTGTAGTTTTCATACTTGAAGTAAATTTAATAGTTTAACATTTCTACTTTAACTTGAGTGAAAATTTTCAAGCTGAACTTTTACTAGATTGTTCAGCATTTTTTAACTGAATAAAGATTTTCAGGACTTTTACAACTTCTGCTTATTAATTCCTGAGTGTTCTCATCCTTACTGCTTTCAGTCATTAAGAAAATCTCGTTTGGATTTACATTAGTGAAGATTAATAGATGTAGTATAATTTAAGTAACTTTTAAGTAACAATTGTATTACTTCCCAATAACAGATTTTGCTTTGTATTTTTGCGTGTACTATTCAGTATTATATATATTAAGCACGTTGTACTGGTTTTCTTAGCGCACTGCCAGTTTGCTGAGTGTGTACAGTGATGCCGGCGACTTCGGGAACATGGCGGTGCAGGGATCGGTGGAGTTCGCTATAATGTACAGTCCTCTGGGCGAGCTCGTCATTATGGTGGAACAGTGTCAGGATCTGGCCATTGCAAACCCACGCAAACAACGTACAGACCCGTGAGTCCATCAGAGCTTTTTTCAGAAGCAACTTTTACAAGATTATCACTAACACTTTATTTGGACAGTCAACAAACCATTTATAGGCTGAACCTGTTCATCACCTCATTCTCAACAACATGACTGCAGTTGGTCATTGATGATGATTAGTCGATAATCTATAGATCAGTGGTCACCAACCCTCTTCCTTGAGATCTACCTTCCTGCAGGTTTCATCTCCAACCAAAATCTAACACCTGTTTTAGTTGATCAAGAACTTCTTAAGGCAATGATTAGATTGTCAGGTGGGCAGGATTATGGTTGGAGCTGAAGTCTTCAGGAAGGTAGATCTCCAGGGGTTGGTGAACTCTGCTATAGATGCTGTTTAGACCATCAACAACTTCCTTTTTTTCCCTTTACTTGGCTATTTATTTGGGCTGTTTACAGAGTTGGTGACTTGAGTCATTGACCTGACTCCAAAAATTGTCAATATTTAGGTGGGGGAAAAGTTATGCGTATTCAGAGACAAGTTACAAAGCTTCTTAAGTTTATTTTCTGGATTTATTAAATACATAAATATGACCATTAAATTTATTTAATTCATTGAATTAATTAAGATGATTTAAAATACTGCTAAGATTTAGATTTCAATTGCAGTTGAAACATAAGAACCACACTTAATATGTCTAAATGACTTGAATAGCTGGTAGGTCAGGCTGTAAAACTAAGTCCATTAAAAGGTTATGAGCTACACTGACTTAAAGTGAGCTGTGAGTGTAGCAGATGAGTGCTAGGTCAGCTAATCCTTCAAACCACAAGCATGTTTTCTGTACAAGAGAGCTCATCAACTTAAAACATCAGCATTATTTTATTAATTTGACTCAAATAAATGATAAAATAGCCTGAATCCCATGCAGACATTATGATTATGATTTGACCTCAATTTAGTATCTAGTGACTACATTAAGTTATGGCACCCAATATATTAAAATAAAGCAAAATAATAGGATGTGCTGGATCAAGTGCTATTTTATAGGGTGATAAATAATGAGGGTGGAAGCCATATTGTTAAGTTACACCAGATTTGTAGTGATTGAGGTGACACTTAGACACAAGTAATAATAATTTGGATGGGGAGTCTAGAAATCAACTTAAGCATGTGCATAACCCGACTCTGAATACAAGCAACTTTCCCCGCATAAATATTGACGTTATTTTTGGACTTATTTCTTTAAATGTGAATACGGTCCAAAATATTTAAGTCTATAAATAATACGTTTTTGTAGCTTTCTGAAGCATAATCCCATTTTATGAAAAGACATTTGTCAAATTATAAACAATTAGTAGCTAAAAAGGCTAACACTTTGTGTGTTTGCTGTACTTTTGTGTCAGATATGTGAAGACATACCTCTACCCAGACAAGAGGAGCAAGAGGAAAACTTCCATCAAGAAACGTACAGTGAATCCAGTCTATGTGGAATCTTTGAGAGTGCGTTCCTTCAAGGCATTATTTTTTTTTATAAGTATACCTCATTTTCCAGATGTTTCTCTGCAGTTTAAGACACATCCCATTATATTACACACTGTCTGATTATATACATTACTTTCTTGTATAAAGTTGAATTAATGCACCACTTCATTTTTCTTTTCTTTTTTTTCTATTCATTTGTATTTTGTACACAGTACAAAGTAAAACGTGAAGAATTGCATGGAAAAACTTTGAATTTATCTGTATGGCACAATGACCCTCGAGGCAGAAATGCCTTTTTGGGTCAAGTTGAGATTAATCTGAAGGACTGGGACTGGAAACATGAAGCACTCACATGGTACAACCTGCAACCAAAGGTATGGAAACTTTAGGAAATATGAAAAAGAACCAACTTTTTTTTCTTTTTTCTTTTGCATATCTGTAGTTTTAGATATTATTGAAGACTCCTTTAAAAGTCTCCTTAGTCCTGATTCCGTTTTTTTTTAAATTTTTTAAAAAATCTTTTAATTTTTTTTAACCGTTCATTCACATCACATTATAACATCAATACACACATCTCATTTTCAGAAAGCTCCAGAAAACTAGCATCATTTCACTGATTGCTAACAGAAATCATCTCTATACTACTATATTTTCTGCCGCCGCCTTCTTTTTATTTATTATTATTATTATTATTATTATTATTTTTATTTATTTATTTATTTTTTTTTTATTTAAAGCTTTGGTATTAATAATATCCTTTTCCTGATTACAGAATGCAGATAATCAGGAATCGCAGGAATATCATGGTGTTTTATCTGTGTCACTGAAATACGTACCTTCGGAAGCCACAGGTAGTTCAAAATGAACCAGTTCTTTAAATTTATATTATACACCAAACTGTGATATATGATCAATTAAAAGCTCTTAACATTCTTTTTTTAATGCATTCACACTTGGTTTCAATCCTTCACTATCTTTTACATGATAATGTAATTAATAAATGTATATAAATAAATTAATAATTTAACTTCAATACAATCTGTAAACAAAACAATTTGACTTGATAACTCTGATCATACAGTGTTACTCTAACTGATTGACACAATTTAATAATAATAATTTATTATTATTATTATTATTATTATTGAGAGGAAGAAGATCCTTTAGTGTTTGGACCCCATATAATTTAAAATACTGCTAGTCTCTCAGATTTAATCAATGTCCTATGCAATTGATACATAAGAACCATACTTTGAAATATGTCTAAAGGACATGAATTCAGTATATCCTTATAAAATATATAAAATATAAAAATGAAATGTCTAATTGACACCCGGTACTTGTACACGTTTACTGCAAAAATACTTTTTTTAAATTTTTTTTATTTTATTTTAATGTCTATTTTCTTCTATCAATTTACTTTAAAAAAATATTAATTATATATATATATATATATATATATATATATATATATATATATATATATATATATATATATATATATATATATATATATATATATATATATAAATTTTTTTTCTTAAAGTTTTTTTTAAAAAAAATATATTTTTACAAAATATTTTCTGGTACATTTATATTAGTTAGTAATATAGATTAATGTTATTTTATATTTCATTTTTTTTATAAATACATTAAATGTAAAATTAATTATTAAATAATGACTTTATTATTAATTAAAATATTAACATTTTAAATGTTTTTTTTATGCAAATCTCGGTGTATAACATTTATCTAATTGTATGAAATGCAATTTGAAATGTTACACAATGCAAATAAAAATGATTATTGTTGGTACCTATTATTATTAATTTAATATCCTTTGTTTGTACTACAATAGCTTGATGCAGTATTTGTATCTTTGCATGGCATCTCTGTAGGTGGTTCTAAACTCAGCCGGCCTATGGGAGAGATTCACATCTGGCTGCGTGAGGCGAGACATCTGCGTCGTCTGAAGGCCCAAGGAGTCGACTCCTTCGTGAAGTGGTGAGTGGAAAAACTATTTCTGTCTCTCTTGAACAGTCGTGATTTGAGTTTGGTTTCAGTGCATCATTTGTCATGCCAGTGACTGACAGAAACGGAATAAGGTGTTTGTTTAAAGGGCAAATGCAAACACTGACGTTGGTCCATGGCATACAATCATTCATGTTCATTCTGGTGGAAGCACAACTGAAAGGAATTGGAATGGAGTGGGTTGATAGCCTGTTGCACAGTGGTGTTGTAATCTGTTGCAGTATTGAATGCATAGAAAAAAAAGATACAAGGTTGAATCCATGGCTGGGCGATACGACAATTTATCACAAGACAGCTATGAACTGGGGAGGGTGAGGGCTAGCACATACTTCTTCAGAGACATGTGAAGCCAGCCATCTTTTTCTGCCCATGCTGTAATACCCTCAGAGGAAAGCCCTATCTGTCCCCTTCCACCTACTGTACATAAGCTTACAGGCGCCAACAATTGGTTAGTGTCACTGTGAGTGATATGGGAGAGAGAGTGTACCAGCCATCCCACCCAAAGAGCATGGTCAGTTTTACTCTTGTACTCTTGGCAGTAGATCTTTGGAAATTAATTACAAACTGACTGGAAGCCAATTATTTGATGTTGACCTTTTTAGTATTATAAAATGTTTACATTTTTAAAAATTCAACATTTTGCTGGTTAGAAAGTCACCATATTTGGAGAATGACTTGTATAACTGCAAGGACTGGTATGATTTGGAGTGTAATACTATAGGGTGTCTGAGTGGGTAGATCAGATTGTAAAACTAATCCGCTTTATTTAGCTACATGTTGCCAGACACGAGTAAGAAGAGTCGGCAGAAGACTCGCGTGGTGAAGAAGACGCAGGACCCTGTGTATAACCACACTATGGTGTATGACGGGTTCAGAGTGGGCGAGGTGTGTGAAGCCTGCTGTGAACTCACTGTGTGGGACAACAACAAACTCTCCAATCAGTTCCTTGGAGGAGTGCGTCTCAGCCTCGGCACAGGTTAGTGCACGCACTTGCACACCTTTCCTTCTTTCTTTTCATGTAGTATTACTGATTATATGACAGAATTCTCAAATCTCATTGGTTGATGAATCTACAACAGCAATGCTGATTGCAGGTTTATATTACAGCACTCGTTCTAATATGATATTGTAAAGGTTTGGTTAATGATCTAAATCTAAAACTTTATGGAAGGAGTCTCCAGTGTCCGTGCTTTGTAAAAGTCAGTACGTTTTCCTCCATGGGAAAGTCTTCAGGACAAAAGGTGTTGTACTTTGTTTCGTAAACATAACAAGCTAGATTTTTCTTTTTCTTTTTTTGTCTCCTCAAGGACAAGAGAGAAAAAACTGAAGCTGGTTAGGAAATGACAGTTTTATATCTGCTATAATGTTAATGATAACAGGAACTAACTTGTTTCACAGATGTTCCCAAACATAAAATGTAACTGTAAATGGATAAAAAGTACAAAGTGTCCTCCTTTTAATGAATTACAAATTGTAATTGTTGGCAAATGGCTGTGTTATAAGAGGAATCCAACACTTCGGATATGCTGATGTGGGAAATCAGTCAAATGGTGTTACTCAAAAGACAAAATGTTTTGTTTTTCGAAAGCGGTATGTAATTCAAACAATTGCAAACACAAAAGTGAGAAAGCACTCCCCCTTCTGGAGACAAGTTTTAACAAACTATTCGTACATGAATGACCTCGGAGAAATTAACTGTAGGATATTAGACATTCTTGCTTTTCTCTCTCCACCCTCAGGCCAGAGTTATGGAAAGAAAGTTGACTGGATGGATTCCGAGAATGAGGAAGTGGAAATCTGGAAAAAAATGATGGCTAATCAAAACAGCTGGGTCGAGGCAGATCTTCCTCTCAGGTCTTCGATGACTCCCAGGAAGTGAGACTGATACTAAAGACCAGCAGCTAATGTGTCCAGTTTGATTATTACTTCCCAGAGCATAGATGAGCTGCTAATTAGCCTTGTACATGGTCTGATTTTCTGGAGAATGGAATTATCTGAGAAGGATTTGATTTAAATCCAAGAACTAACACAGAGCCACCAGTGGGCAAGTTCTTTAACTGCTCATATATAAGTGGATTTGGATACATTTGTGTGCAAAATGATTAAATTTACTGCTAAGTGTGGACGTGAAATACATTACCATGACATTGGATTTGTAAATATTTGCAAATTGCTGTAACTATTTCCAATAGTGTTCCTTCAATGCAGCTCGTATTGAATCCGATTCTGTGATGCAAATTGCTCCAAATGAAATACTTTTTTGAGATTTTGTACTTTCTCCATGAACAAAGTTCTTGAACGTAGTCATGAATAAATTGGTGTAAGGTGTGTCTCTGTCCAGTGACTTGAATTAATCTGTTTATATAAAACTACATTAAACTAGTTTAATTGTGCATGGGGGAGAAATAATATTAGGGTTAAACCATTTTTTTTTTTTTTTTTTTTTTTTTTTTTGCCTTTTCTTTCTAACCTTTTCTTTATAAATTGTGTTCTTTGGCTTGGTTTCTTTTTGTTTCCACTCTGTTTTACTCTGGGTTGTTTCCCCCCCCCCCCCCCCCTTCTTTTTTCAATTGGTTTCTCTTCGTGGTTCTTTATTTTCAAATTGTATGATTTTGTTACTTTTATTATGTCTATTTTCTTTTCTTATTTCTTTTAAGTCATGTTATTGCTTTCTTTAATGCTTTTAATGTACTTTTTGTGTTTATTTTTTATTTTATTTAAATCAAACTTTTGTTTTATTTACTGTATTTAGTTCTCTTTTATGTTCCTTTCCTTCATGATTGTTTTATGGTATTTTCTTTTCTTCTTTCATGTTTATATTTGTATGTTTTTATTAGTTTTCTTTCCTGTATTTTATGTCCTTTTTTTTTTTTTTTAAAAAAAACTCTTTTTTTATCTCTTTTCTTCATATTTTATTTTGCAATTCTAATTTCTTTCCTCTATTGATTTTTTTTTAAACTTTTTTTTTTTTTTTTACCTTGTTTTCCTCTCATCCTCTTCTGTATATGTTTTGTTGTGTCTCCTCTCTATCCTCCAGATGGTGCTCCATTCTAGCTCTCAGACCTCCCCCCCCCCCCTTTTAAAAAAAGCTTAAACTCTGGCAGTGTGAACACATGTACAACTACCCGTACGGTTAACGGAGCTGGAGTGTGTGTGTGTGTGTGTGTGTCAGATGACCACAAACTTTTTCCATTGCGCCTCAAATCTTCCAAATGGATGGAAAGTGCCACATTTAGGCCTGCGGTCCATCAAAAAAGCTTCATCTAACACACTTTCCTTCACTCTCCTCCCTCGGACTCTCTTTTTACCATGATTTGAAGACTTTTTTCCGTTCACAGAAGCAGAAAGCAAGCTCAGGTAAGATTACAAAGCTTTAAAAATGCAGAGCTTTTTCTTTAAAGCCAGATGAGTGGAAGACGCTTCAGTGTTTTAAAAAGAATGCAGTAAAGTTTAGTTGAGGCTGAAACTGTCTGCTAGACTCTTTTTACATCACTTTTGTTTCTACTTTTTTTCTTTCTTTTTTCTGCTATAAAATAGTAAAATGAATATCCTATTTTTTTTTTTAAAGAGAACTTTATTATTTGACAGGACAAAGAGGAAGAAAGGAAAATATTAAACATTAAAAAAAAAATTTTGTTAGAACTGACAAATTGATGACGTGGTGCTGATTTTGATGAGACTCACGCCCTTGTTTAAATCATGGGTGACTGGAGCACCTTGGCGAAGCTGCTCGATAAGGTGCAGGTGTACTCGACAGCTGGAGGCAAGCTCTGGCTCTCCGTCCTCTTCATCTTCCGCATCCTGGTGTTGGGAACAGCCGTGGAGTCGGCGTGGGGTGACGAGCAGTCAGCGTTCGAGTGCAACACGCAGCAGCCGGGATGTGAAAATGTCTGCTACGACAAATCCTTCCCCATCTCACACGTGCGCTTCTGGGTTCTGCAGATCATCTTCGTCTCGGTGCCGACGCTCCTCTACCTCGGCCACGTGCTCTTCCTCATGCACAAGGACGAGAAGCTGAAGAAGAAGGAGGAGAGGCTGAGGAAAGCTGAGAGGGAAGGGAGCAACGTCCACGCTCACCTTCACAAAATCCAGGCCAAGAAGTTCAAGTATGGTTTGGAGGAACCTGGAAAGATCAAAATGAGAGGAGCCTTGTTTTATACCTACATCATAAGCGTGGTGTTGAAATCGGTTTTCGAGGTAGCGTTCTTGCTCATACAGTGGTACCTTTACGGATTCCGTTTATCAGCCGTTTACACGTGCGAGAGGTTCCCTTGCCCGCATAAAGTGGACTGCTTCCTGTCTCGTCCTACGGAGAAAACAGTGTTCATCATGTTCATGCTGGTGGTGGCTTTAATCTCGTTGGCTCTTAACGTCTTTGAGTTTTTCTCCGCCATCTTCAAGAGGATGAAGGATCACTTCAGAGAGGCCGAGAAGCTGCTGGACATGGAGAGCACGATCAGGCCATGTCCTGGAGAAGACATGTCCAGCTACAGGTACCACTGCTCGGCTCCTGCGTCTAACCTGGGTTACAATTTGGACACGGCTGATAAATCCAACTCCTCAGATAATTTTGACAAACAGGCCAATGAGCAGAACTGGACGAACTACAGCACGGAGCAAAATCAGCTCGGCCAGAGAGATTATTGCCCGTCTCAGACGTTTGTGTATCCTCAGAAAATGCCTCTGGGTAAAGACCTCATGCTTCTTAAACAGCTCGACCCTCGACCCCAGAGTCGCTCTAGCAGTCGTGCCCGGCCTGATGACCTGGACATCTAGGAGTTTACACTTTTATCCTAGGAATATCAAAATATGCTCTCAATGTTCTCATTGAGATGTACTCTAAATACTGTGAGCTACTCAGTCCCCAGTCTAGCTACAAGTATGAATTAATGCTTTAACAAGAGATTCAGCTCTGAATTTACTGAATTGAGAAATACATAAATACATTTGGGCAAATCCATGCAAATGTACTGGTGTTTCTTTTTTTTTTTTCTTTCTTTTTTTTCTTTCTTTTTTTTTCTTCCCCCCCCCCCCCATGTAAACAATTTAATGTAACGTTTATATTGCCTCATTATGCACATTATTAGTCTATTCTTTAGTTTTTATACAACAGCTGTGATCTCTACAGTCTACGTAGGATCTGTAATGCTCAGTTGTAATGTATAAACCAAATCAAACAGGCTTTTAAAATTCTATATTTTTTGGTAAAACTGGGTTAGCAGGGATAAGCAGAACATCAGTATATCAATTTCATTTTTGGCATCCACATCAGAATATTATAGTGGTATATAATAGTATATTTACATTTTTTTTTCACATTCAAAGTAAGAAAAACTGTCGTCATTTCAGACATTTTGCAATTGCATCTTGTTTTCTAAATCGTGTTTCAAGAAAAAGAATTAAGAATTCAAGAGAAAGAATTAAAAAGATACTTCACTCAACATGTTTGGATCTAATTTTTGTGTATATTTTGAGTGAGCAACTTTTATATGCTTACTAGGTGTCAAAAAAAACCTTGGAAACTTATAGTCTGGAAAATGCTGTAATTGGAATTGCAATCTCGTACATTTTGTTATTTTTGACTATATGATACTTTCCACCATTGCACAGCAGCAATTTACCAACAGCCAACCCCCCCAACTAATTTAAGTGCTAAGAATCTATGAACCTTTTCTTCTGTACTGTAAATGTAATCCTTCATGCAGTAGAGGGTTAAAGTGGAATGTTATATTACTATGAAGCAGTGAGAGGTGAGGCTGGGACTGATTTCTTTCTAGCCCAGACTGCAGATTTATGCTGCCTATCAGTGACTGCCATATTAGGTGATTACACAAAGTGACACGCACCCTAGATTTTATTTTCATTTGGGTTGATATTTTCACATTCATAAGCAGTGATTGAGACCACGCATGTGAAATATTGTCGTGGGAGTAATGAGCGCGAATGAGGTGGATTATTTATTCTGATCATCCTTTTTCTCCAAAAAGTAGACAGATTAAGTACATTCTGTAATATTCAAAGTACAAATGACAACTGTAATTTTAGTGTTTTTTGGGTTGACTGAAAGGGTTACAGCTTTTTTTGTTTACCATGTTTGATATTTGAAGGCAGCACTGCATGAACCTAGAAGAGCATTACGGATTTGAAACATTTTAAACAATTCAGTAATCATGTATCCAGCTGCCGATCTGCCTTAAGTGTGCGTGCTTAATAATAATCGTTTCCCCACATTTCTTATCATCCCCTTGATGAAACCGTGCAATATAATGCATTACTCAACTCCTAATACTTTCGCTGTTAAGATATTGATAGAGATTAGATTTCAACCATCACTGTATGTTTGTAATCAAGTCATGGTGTTTAGGGCTGCAGCATCTGTAGAAAATGTGTCCTCTTCTAAATCCAGTTTTTCTGCATGATGTGCTGCAAAGTCACATGATGATGCTGAAATTATGCTTAGCAAGTCTGTGAGTTCAGTGGTCACATTTATAACACTGGAATTGCCCAACTTTATGTTTATTTTTAGTGGGAGCTTTAACATGTACTGTTCGAAAAATACTTTGCTGTGCCATACACATTTCACACGAGTGAAATTTTTATATTTTTATTTAATATTTCTTTGGAAACACTTTGCATTAAGGTTTATAGAACTGACATTATTGAATACATACTTCAGCAACTTCAGCATTAATACACCATAAGTAACATTTACAAAATAACTAGCACTTAAACCAAATAAGCTAAATAATCAACACGTTTACAGTTGTGCTAAAAGTGGCAAAATGTCAACTGAGGCTAAAAAGAAAGTTTTCAACATTCAGTAACATAAGTTAATTTTAGCTGATTACTAATTACTGTAGGTGAACAACTTTTAGTAAACACAGATGTATAAACAAATGTCAATTAATACACATGATAGCTTTATTTTAGCACTATGTATGATTTTATTAATGCATTTATTAAAGTTTAACGTTTGACACTGTTACAGTGGGTATAGAAAAGAATCACCCCCCTTTAAAATAATCACATTTTGTTGCTTTTCAGCCTGAAATGAAGACAGACACATTTTTTGTTTTATCCAGCTGTATTTACTCAGTGCAACTTGTAACAACCAAGTGAAAGATATAACACCAACATGTCAGAAAAAATACATCCAAATAAAAAATAAAAAAACAGAATCACTGAGTTGGAAAAAGGATCACCCCCTTGCTTTAATTTGCCTTAATTTTTAAATTACAGCCCTTAGTCTGTCGGGATATGTCTCTACTACCTCCTAAAAATGACTTGTAAACTCAGTAAGGTGTAGCTAATCACCTTCTCAATGGCACACAAACCCATTTGACTTTCAACTGTGATCAGCTGTGGTCATTTTGATTAGCTCAGCATGAAAAGAGCTTTCCTGGAGCATTTTGTAGTGCAACTGAAGCAAACAATCAACTATGGGTGGCAAGGCACTGTCAAAAGATCTCTGGGATAAAGTTGTGCACAGGCACTAGTCAGGAGATGGATACAAAAAAAATTCAAAGGCTGTATCAATGCCTAGAAGCACAGTAAAGTCTATTATTAAGAAGTGGAAGGTATTTGGTACAACACAGACCCTCCCTGGATCAGGACGTCACTCCAAACTGGATGAAAGAGCCAGGAGGAAACTGGTCAAAGAGGCTACCAAGAGGCCTACAGCAACTCTGAAGCATTGTGTGCATGTGACAACAATATCACAAATTCTCCACAAGTGTGGCTTGTATGGGAGGGTTGCATTAAAAAATTAAGGCAAATTAAAGCAGGGGGGTGATCCTTTTTCCAACTCAGTGATTCTGTTTTTTAATTTTTTTCTGACATGTTGGTGTTATATCTTTCACTTGGATGTTATAAGTTGCACTGAGTAAATACAGCTGGATAAAACAAAAACTGTCTCCGTCTTCATTTCAGGCTGAAAAGCAACAAAATGTGATTATTTTAAAGGGGGTGATTCTTTTCTATACCCACTGTACATAGCAGTAAATAATAAAGCTTGCTTTTTCAAGTCTTAATAATGGAATTGGAAATATTGTGTAAGTGCCCTTTGATTGTACTGTGTTGTGCAATTTCAACACAGCACAATGTGTTTGTCTCATATCAGAGATTCTTCATTCAGGTTACTTTCATGTCTATTCAAAAAACAAGTTTCACTTTGTGTTTCAAATATTTTTGTGTGTGTTCTGTGATGTTTTTTTTTTTAATACAATGTTACAGTAAGTAAGAAGTATGGAAAGGAAATAAATAAAAATGGTTTATTATAATGAAAAATACTTGGACAACACTTTTGATATCCTTTTTAGAAGTTCACAGTTTATGTTTAAAGTTTCCCAGTAGTAAGTTTAAAAGTTGTCAGTAACTCTCACTCACACTAAGTTTATCACATATCATTTTGGTATGAAAGGTAAGGGCAAGACATTGTAAAGCAAAAAAATAAAAAATAAATAAATCATCCTAAATTCATCTATTCTAAGATGCAGGAAACTACTAAAGAATTTTAAAGACGACTGTATTACAACACTCCAGTCTAGTTTATATGAATCATATGTGATATGTGCAGATATTTTGTATATGCGAACCATACAAGTGTTGTAAATACAAGTGTACAGTTTCAACTTCATGTTAGGCCTGAAATGTTCCTTTTTCAACCATTAGACGAAGAATCTTTTGTAAAGCTATAAAATGGTGTTTTTTTTTGTTTGTTTTCCCCACTGAGGGAAGGCAGCCAGATTTTACTCCTTGAAGCCAGGGGATAAAACTCCTTTTGCTGCAGTTCAGTGCCAGTGGCATGTAACATGAGTGTCACAGGACTGTTTTAGAGTTTCAGTAATGTCTCTTGTCTAGTGCGAACATTTCACAAGCAACAAAAGGATCTCTTGTGAATTTGAAATAGAAAATGAAAAGGTCAAAAAGTTTTTCCAATACTCAGAGTTTCCTATCTATCCGTGCAGCTAAATTGAAACATGTGTGAACAAAGCCGTGTCGACCACTTGGGGCTTGTTCCAAGTGGGAAAAAATAGGCATTCGAACTATGTGTTTAGAATTCATTCAGCAGTACATAAAAATGTTCTAGCAAAATCTCTGTCAACAAATTGTGACAAGAAGGAACCCAATTCAAAAGTTAACTAAATAATCAAACACTTTAGCTAGGACTAGCATACTTTTAAATATAATAATAAATTTATATATATATATTTTTTTATTTATTTTTATTATTATTATTATTATTTTTTAATATGTCTCTATGTGGACCAAAACGTGTCTGGAAAAGGTTTTTTTTTTTTTTTTTTTTTTTTTTTTTTTTTAAATCTAAGACTGATCCTGAACAAACAAGACTGGTACAAGTTTAGCTAGCACAATCATGGCCTGAATGATTAAAGCTAAAACATTAGCTACCTGCTGCTGTTATTTACATAATAAGCTATGTCTAAAATAAGGGGGGGAAAAATCACTCAAGGTGTGATAAAGCAGAATTACTGTTACCACCACAAAGTTGATTATTTTCCTATAACACTTTTGAAATATTTTTATATCACAAAAACTAAATTTAAAAAAATGTATTAAATAATGTCGTCCTACTTTTTATCTATTTATAGTTATCTTTTATGTTGTGGAACATCTGAGAAAAAGTTTCTTTCTGTTGTCACTTACATTAGAGCATTTATAAACCGTTCACTGCCTCACCAGCCTCTCTTTTTTTTCTTTCTCTTGATGTTAATAAGACAAAAAAGGCAGAAACCACAAAGCCCACTCTCCTGAACACTTTCCTGTGACCAAAGACTTAGTTACAGCTTTTACCTGTTCTGACTATAGAAAAGATAAGAATGACTGTAATAATATATACCTGTGATTTGTCTTGTATCTGGAACGTAATCAATACCATCCAATCAATCAGATTTGAGAATTCAACAATGCAGTGGTATAAATATATCAAATATTTTTTTATGTTCCCTTTTTTTATTTTTTTTAATTTTTTTTTTTTAAATACTAAAACATACTTTTTAAGAAAAGCAATCACTCATGACTGTTGTATAATTATTTCCTTTTGGGTTCCTTAATGATGCTTATTATTAAACAGTTTGTTTGTGGGACCTTTGCTCTTTTAATCTCCTTTGAGGTTGTGGGGATGTTTGGCTGAATTTAGGAAGAAATCTGAGCTGCACTAGAACTGGCTAGAGGGGGAAAAAAACCAAACCAAAAAAATTCTAAGGAAAGATTTGTGTTTTGATGGAATGCTGCATTTGGACTTGGAGTTCAGAGAGATTTCTTCAGTTTCCTTCTTTCTTAATGAATGCAACATTTAAGACTTACAACACTTAAATAAGAGCTCAAATGAGATCTGTGCAGATAGCCAAAACTGATCGACATGCATTCCTTTGATAATGTGCCCAGAAGTATTTAATTTAATTTACTCTTATTAAATTTTTATAGAATCAATAACAATTTATGTGAAATGTGATCTTTTATAATCTTAAACAGTATATCCATTAATTCTAACTACTCTGGATTGATGTAGCTAACTAAAATCTGGAAGTTTTTTTTTCTTACCCCAGAATTCAGTTCTAACACAAAGAGAACAATTTTTTTCCTATTATTTTTTTTCTTCTTTTTTTGTGGAACCAAGAGCAACAGCACCATCAATTGTTGTAAGAAAAGTAGACAGTATGCCATGAAGAAGCAAAGCTGGCGCTGATTTATTTCTAGCTATCTATTAGGTTATGTCTATTTGTGATAGTCATGGCTGATGGTTTCATAGAGTGAAACGCTGCCTAGATTTGGTCTCAATTTGAACTGAGATTTTTCAGCCTGTGTCACTTAAACATCAAACAAAAAAGGCAGAAACCACAAAGCCCACTCTCCTGAACACCTTCCTGTGACCAAAGACTTAGTTAAAGCTTTTACCTGTTCTCACTATAGAAAAGATAAGTATGACTGTAACATGCCCATCCATCCATCTTCTGTACCACTTATCCTACACTGGGTCATGAAGACACATGTCTTTGAACTGGGGGAGGAAACTTGAGTACCCAGAGGAAACCCCCAAAGCACGGGGAGAATATGCAAACTCTGCACACACACAGCAGAGGCGGGAATCAAACCCCCTACCCTGGAGGTGTGAGGCAAACATGCTAACCACTAAGCCCCGCTCCGTAACCTGTCATCAGGAGTCATTGAGAATGTAGGTAAACCAAGCACACAGAGCATCTACTAAATGCTTTTCTCAACCTGGCTACCAGGACAGAGAAGACTTTTGTTGCATGTCTTCCTTGAACCTTGAGGGATGGTGGGTCCAGTCGAATCATGTTAGAGGCTTGAATGGATCATGGTGCAGAGTGGGGTTTGATCATCACTGAATCAGATGCGGGCAGCTGTGTTTAGCTGTAGTCTTGATCAGTTGCAAGGGTGGGATGGCATGGAGGTGTCGTGATGTGGACTTTCGCTCAGGTCCACTAGTTCTGGATTGGGTAACTGGCTTGAGCAAAGTAGACAGCCATGTGATATAAGGGCAGGTAAATGCCTGCAAGTGTGTACATTATGAAGGTTCCCACCCACTTTGTTACCGGGCAGTAGGGGAGATGTAGATGTGTAGATGGGCAGTAGGGGACATGTAGATCCACTCGATGCAGAGGCACAAGTACTTGAGGGAGGAAAAGAGATGATGAGCTGAATGTCATCAGCATAGCAGTGATATGAAAATCCATGTGAGGATATGACCTCACTGACAGAGCAGGTGTAGCCTTGTGGGACACCACTAGAGAGTCTGCATGGAGCAGATGTAGATCCCCTCTGTGCCATCTGGTATGGCCAATTGTTGAGGTAAGAAGCAACGCACCACCATACCTTGCCACTAATTCAAAGACTCCTGAGGATGGACAGGATACTCTTGTGATTCTTGTGAGGGTTGATGACAGTTTGGCTGATATAGTGCATTGAAGCTTCTCAGTAATGGCCACAAGGGCAGTTTTTGTGAACTGTGCTGCCTTGAAGCCAGACTGGTTAGAATATTGGAGGTCATTCTGGGTAAGATAGATACAACTAATTGTATAGAGAATGTTCAAAAGCTTTAGAAAGAAAGGAGAGAAGTCATACCTGCTGATAGTTGTTGATGTCTGGGGTATCTAGTGTGGTCTACTTCAGGATGGGAATAACCCTTGCTGTCTTGATGACAGTCGGTACATGACCAGATGTTATGGCGACCTTATGATGGAAATGATGAAGGGGAAGAGGTCTTGCCAGATGGTCTGGATCATTGTAGAAGGTATGGAATCCATTGGGTAGGTGGTAGGATTGCTGGAGAAGAGAATCTGCAGGAGAAATGTGTTAAGGAGATCAAAGGGGTAGAGGGGTTGTGTAATATAAGAAAGGTTGGCAGATTTTGTTAATCTTCTTAACAAAATAGGTGGCAGAGTCATCAGCTGTCAGGGATGAGAGTGAAGGAGAGTGGCAAGGATTGAGAAGAAGATGCTTCCTGTGATCACATCAGAGGAGAGGTTTGACAGAAAAGAACGTTGTAAGAGGAGATCAGCATCATGTTTTGATTTCCTCCGCTTTCTCTCAGCTGCTCTTAATCTTCTCTGATTGCGGCGTAGCACATGCAGAAAGGGTTACAGCTTTTCTGTTTACCATGTATGGTGTTCAGAAGAAACCCAGCACGAACCCAGAAAGACATTAACAGCTTGAAACATTTAAAACAAATTAGAAATCATGAATGCAGCTGCCTTTTTTGCCTTTTTGTGTGTATGAGTGAGTGCAATAGTTTGCCCTGCATCGTTTATTCTGCCTGGGATTAGACATTATCAGGCATTGATCTTTCACTCAACATTGAAAATATAAGTGTAGAGCAATGTTAGATGTCAGTCCTCCCATCTAATACAACCAGCTGTGACTGAAGATTGCAGGGTTAATGGTTTAAAGTGAAAGTCTTTCCTTTTGTCATCCTTTTTAGCTACATGAGCAGAGCTCCAACAGTCACAAAAGCAGGATTTTTTTTTTTTTCAAATGGAAACCTCATTCTCAAACTGTAACATTGCTATTTAATCATGGTCTCTTTGTCTTTTTCTTTTTGGCAGCGTGTAAATCACAGCCAGCCGGACATGCCATTCTGACTGGAAGCCTAATTGGTAACAGCACTGTCTGCTTCTGCGTGAGCATGCTTACACTTAGTAGTGAACAAGCGCTTACCTAAGGGGGATTGGACCATGTCAAACATAGCTAAATGGCCCATATGTAATCCTGGTTACATTAATGACCACACTGGTGTATCTATAAATAACATCTGAATAGTGTGGGTCCTGAATGAATTCTTACTGTATGTATTGTGTATGTGGACAGAAAATAAACATCGATGGACCAAAATGTCATTCTAACACATTAAATACTTGCAGCTTGTATTGTAACTTGATTCGCAGAAGATTTTTTTCCAGTCTTTCTGTCAACACTGACAAAAGCAGACTTGCTCTGCTGCCTTGTGGCTTTTGGTTCTGAGGTTCAGCTTGGGACAACTCATTCCAGCATTTAGCAAAATCACATGAACAAAGCACAAAGCATGGAAAACTTCAGTAATGTGGATTATAGGGGGGTTAAAGTGAATTTAATCTTACAGTACCCTTGACTTTTAATATTCCTGGTTCACTTTTTTAAGGTGCAATAGTGTTTTTTTCTTACTTCTACAAATAACCCGGACAATATGCAGAACATGACAGAAAATATTATTGCTTAAGCAATGGAATCAGCCCAAGTGTTTTATGTGGCTGAGAAAACGTGTTTGGGTAACTGGTCCGAGTCAGACATCTTGTCTGTGTTTCCCATGTCAGTCTTGTAAATCTAGTAAGAGCTGAATGCAGCCAAATATTTTTACTATGCGCAAAAAACCTGCCATGCTTTAAAAAAAAAAAAAAAACAATGACAAGAAACGTGGTGTAATGAGAATAAATACTGGTAGCACTTTTCCAAGATGAAGAAAAAAACATGAAGAGTGTTAAATTGGACATGAAATTAGCAGTGTTGCTCCTGGACATGTATGTAAACACAATCTGTTTTTATATAATAAAGTACATAGATTAAGCAAATCATGAAGTTCATGTGTTTATAGTATTATAACTTGGCTTTCAAGCAGTTGAATGGCCATGTGGGCAAAACCACAGGTAAGGCTAAAATTCTAACTCATTCACCTATCTAACTGAACTTCACTGGCCATATTAGATTCTTGATTCTGGGCTCGTGCTTTGTGTACATGGGCAGGAATAGGAGGTGAAAAAAAATTGTTTCAAAGTTGTTGTACTTCACCTACTTAACCACTGGAGCTCCAGTCTTGATTAATTTTGACTAATTCAACTTTAAATAAAATGTACAGTTTTGCATAATGTATTTTTTAGCCCTGAATGCAGTTGTTCATTCAAGACAGTTTTAGTATTTAAAGTATTAGTATTTTTTTGTTTGTTTGTTTTTGGTGTTTTTTGGTTTTGCACTGTAGTTAGCAGGCTTGTGAAGCATTTAAAATCCCAACTGTACAGTAAAAGTACTTGCTTCGTTTTGTAATTTTGGAAATTTTTTATAAGTGGAACGTAGCACAATATGTGAAGAATAAAACACTCCAGGGTTGTGCTGTTATAGGAAGAAATCAACAGCAACGTAGTATGATGTCTTTTGATGCGTAGCTGATTTACTGTTATGAACCTGAAGTTGAGTATTTTTCAATAACATCACATCCTGAAGTGTTTTATTCAATTTATCACACAAAAATTTGCTTTATTTATTTATGGCCAATTTTGGGAGGCCAGAATGATACCAAACTGGAGAAAAGACACAAATCTCAGACGCCTAGCACGTCTCAGCTGCTCGACTACATTTAAGGTAAGGGAACAATTGCATATGTTAGATATTTCAAGAAATCCTTCCTTTAATACAGGAAGTGCCAGGTCAAATTTAGATTGACCTGAATTTAACAGGCTTTACACTTTAAAAAATGTCATCCAAAATATAAGCTATGGGTTCTAATATAAATATTACAGATAGGTGAAAGAGTGCGGCAGAGTGAGAAAAGTCACAGAGAGATATTGAAGATGGGGGGGGGGAGTGGGACAGAGAGATAATACACAGAGCTATATTCGCGAGAGAGAGAGAGAGAGAGAGAGAGAGAGAGAGAGAGAGAGAGAGCGAGATTGAGTGGTGATGAAACTTATATTGAACATGCACAAGACATTAACCAGAGTTCAAGATCGAGCCCTGGACCCTGAAGTTGTTTAGGGTCACACTCGAATTGTTGCATCCAAAATCCTTTCTTCTCCCCCTCCCTTTTTTCCCTCCATCAAAAAGAAAGTATACTTCACTTGGTCATACAGTACTGTGTGAGTATAAATAAATGGCAGTTGTGTTTTATCCTCTGTTACACAGTGACTCAGTGTACATTCAGTGTGTTCTTCCTCATCAGTCCCAACACTGCTTAATCTAACTGCATCTTCTGCACTGAATTCCTCACCATATATGAGAAAAAAAACATATCTCCATCCTGATCCCTGCTTGACTAAATCAAAGAGTCAGATTCTAATCTTGCAATGAAATGAGTTTGACAGCTCTTTGAGGGATCTTTTTGTCGACACATTTTTTAAATTCCAGAGATGCTGTGAAGCAGGGGGTCCTGAATAATATTTCTGAGATAAGACTGACATCTAGTGGATTTTAGAGGATGTGTACAGTTGATCATATTACATGGAAGAAGAGTAAAATAAATAAAAGAAAGAAATAGATTATAATATTATAAAATTTGTAATAATAATAATAATAATAATAATAATAATAATAATCATCATCACAACCCTGTGTAGGATAAGGGATGGAAAAATCCTCAGTATGGAAAATCCTCTTGATTTTTGTAGATAAACTCAATAGAGAGACACAGTAGAGAGACATTTTCTATTTTTCAACCAGAAACCATGTGGGCTGCAAGTATTTGCATTTCAAATGTATATGTACTGTGTATATTATAGTCAAAAAATTGTGTTACAGTGAGTGGCAATTAATATTCAGACACTATTGTTTTTGTTATTTAATGTACTTCCAGTGCATATATCCAATTCAAATTTACACACATAATGTCTTTTCACTTTGTATGTATAAATATGAACAAAAAATATGTATTGATAAGTATAAATAAAGATATGTTTAAAAAGCCAAACTGAAATGGGAAAAATTATTCCGACACCACAAATGACCAACATTAGTACTTTTCTGCAAGACTGTTGTTGGCAATTACAGCTTTCAGTTGTCTATGGTAAGAAGTAGCTTTTTTCTTCTTCTTCTTTTTTTTTTTTTGCTGCATTGTGGTTCAATTTTGGCCCATTCTTCTTGGCAAATCGTCTTCACTTCCCCAAGTTTATGAGAGTCCCTCTGATGTACTCTCCATTTCAAAATCCTCCATAAATTTTCAATGGGATTCAAGTCAGGTGATTGGCACGACCATGCAAGGCCTTCTTGAGTTATTTTGGCTGTAAATTGTGGGTCGTCGTCTTGTTGAATTTTTGTAATAATTGCTTTTAGATGTGCATCTCTGTGGAACGGAGATGATTGTGGTGCTGTTCATTGCTTATTGTTCTCTGTGTAACTGTTGTTCCTGCTGCTTTCAGGTCATCCTGCACCTCTTTTCAAGTGACTACTCGCTTCTCTCTTTCTTTCCTTATCATTAGTCTGAAATTTTGCATGACAGGTTGTCCAGGGATCATTAGTTAAGGTTCCATGAACTTTACACCTGCATATTATTGACCCAATTGTACTGACAGGGATGTTTAAGGTCTTTGCTTTCGCTCTGTAAGTTTTATAAAACAATTTATTCTTGTTTAATAATGTTGTTTAATAACTTTAGGAAGCTCCTTCACCGTGATTGCGACTTGTTACAATCTTTTTTTTCCCTCTAAATTTTGTTGACATAAATTTGAAGTAGATATATGAACTGGAAGTATATTAAATAACAAAATAATGATCATTCAATACTGCACATTTTGCTCTCTGCATGTACAGACACCTTTTACCGCCAGGGGGAGATACCTCTCCTGTATACTGTACGTAGATCCATTTATCCATCCACATGAAAGAATTTTGTAAGTTAGAGCATAATTTCAAAAAATATTTAAATTAATTTAAATAAAATATATTTCTTGTGCTATGTGTATAATATGATTGAGTGTTCAGTTGAATGTTAATTGTGTTAAATTGTTTATTTTTGATTAACAAAACAAAACAGATATATATATATATATATATATATATATATATATATATATATATATATATATATATATATATATATATATATATATATATATATATATATATATATATATATATATATATATACACAGTAAAATTATATTGGTGGTCCAGTAACCACTGACATTTGAAAACTCAGTCTTACACATCCAATTCATAAATGTCTAAATCTAGTGCACTACATTACAGGGTGTAGAAGTCATTATTCCATAGTGCACGTAAACAAAGAGTAGGGAGTTATTTAGGATTGAGCCACTCTTTCTTTTAAGCCTTTTTATTTTTTATTTTTATTGAACTACATCAATTATGCAAATCAAACAAAAATATTGTTATTTTTTTTTAAATGCAACAAATAATTAATATGCAGTTAACCTTAAATGGGTTAAACAGGCTGTTGTTTAACACTTATTGGATTATTATCAGTGCTGGTTCTCGCCATTTATTTGAGCCAATCACTGCTCGTGGAATTCCTAAAACCATCCAGTCAGGAGCAGAGGGCGGTGGCTTGGCCTCCTGTGTAGTATTAATTACACTGGAGTTTTACAGTTTGTAGTCAGTCTCCTGTCTCTGAGCCATTATTTGTGTGCTGGTGGACTCACACTCTCAACTTTCAACATGGTTGATGCTTTCTGTGCCACCTGGAAACTCATAGACAGCCAGAACTTTGATGAATACATGAAAGCACTGGGTAAGTTAAAACTATTATACTAATAATTAAAAAAAGATAATAAACCTAATCATTGTTTTTGATTATTATTGTTTTTAATTCTTGATGTAACTCATCAGTTGGTGAACAGATTTAAAGCAGATGTTTTGATCAAAGGATAAACAGGACCAGGATGGATTAATAATACGAACTACATTTATTACATTTATTAATAATATGCAAACTTTATAATATGCAGACTTTTAATTCGTTTAAAAGTTGAAATCTGAGCCTGTGTCCATAGGTTCAGCTTAAACTTCTGTGATTTATCAGTGCTGTGTTAATTTATTCATTTTTCCAGGTGTTGGCTTTGCAACGAGGCAAGTAGGAAATGTCACCAAACCCACAATCGTCATCAGCCAAGAAGGAGATAAGGTCATCATTAAAACGCTGAGCACTTTCAAGAACACTGAGATCTCCTTCACACTGGGAGAGGAGTTTGACGAAACCACTGCAGATGACAGGAATGTAAAGGTTCGTGCATGGAGAGACTCAGATGTTCAATAATCCATCCATTTTCATTTTTAAGATCATGTTATTGGTGATATGTGTTGATAAATCTATGGACAAAAAAGATCGTACTTGTACTTTTACAGCATTCTGCTAATTCTAATTTGGTCAGTGTGAGAATCCAATATGAAACACACAATACAAAATAAAATCACAAATGTTATCTTTATATGTGCATATAATAATAATAATAATAATAATAATAATAATAATAATAATAATAATAATAATAATAATAATAATTTATATTTAAGAAATTGCTACTTTATTGTAAAAAAAAAAAAAAAAAGTAACCAATAATTCACACTGTATACATTTATCTGTCCTAACAGTCCACAGTAACTTTGGATGGAGACAAACTTGTGCATGTGCAGAAGTGGGATGGAAAAGAAACCAAGTTTGTCCGAGAAATCAAGGATGACAAAATGATCATGGTAAAAACAAACAAACAAACAAACAAAAAAAAACCAGACAAACAAACAACAACAACAAAACATCTTCCTTTTTTTTTTTTTTTTTTTTTTTAGCTCTTACTGTTCATATACAGTTAAAAAAAAGTTTTATTCTATATTTATATCATTAATGTCTAAAGGGAAGTTACAGTTTAAATTTATTTTTGTCAAGTACAATCTATGCTATGAAATTTTGACTAGCATGCTCTCCTACAACATTACAACAAAAAACCTGAACATAATTATCTACACGAGTTGCAAGTAACAAAATGTTAAGATAAATTGTAGATTTGCAGAGTTATATTTTGGATGCTGGGATGGTAACTTAGTCATTTAAAGTTGTGAGTGTCTACAGTATTCAGGCAGAGCATAAAGCTACAAAAATACTCTGTAAAAAAAATAATAAAAGCAACATAATGTTGCAAAAATGCTGACAGAAAGTGGTAGTATACTGTATACTGTATATAGTATATACAGATTGTAGAATATGTATAGTATGGGAATAGGGGCATACCTGTATCTGTGTCCCAAAGTAGGTGTGGCCTAAATATTTTTTAAATTAAATATGAACCCTACCACTATGCCCATGGAAACCCCGGAAAATACTGGGATGGAATCCCAGGAGGTAGAAATGTGAGCACGGTGTGAATTCTGGCTCTGACAGTTCTTCAACCTCAGCTACATCATTCATAATTTCTTTCAACTACAGATGTGCAGGACTGATTATTATTATTATTTTTTGTTCGTACCGAACCATGATATTTTCTAACAAACTAAGTCGGCTCTACAGTATTTCCTGAAATCTAAACAAACTAGTGGCCTGATTTAAATCATCATCGACCCTGACCAGGCAGTTACTAAGGCTGAATGAATGTAATGCTGTAAATGCATGTACATAAACGTGGTCTTTCTTTGTCTGAGAACTTCGTCATGGCTGTATGAAAGTAAAAACCTGTCGCTCACACAATATTTTGTTGTCTAGTCTCAGCTAGATGTCCTATGAACATTTCTTGCACTTCTTATTTGTATCTGTATTTGTATCCATGTACAACACATTATCTATTACACACAACACCTCTAATAACCATCATCACTTGCCTTTCGTTTGTCCTTCACAGGCTTTGAACTTCGAGGGTGTCCAAGCTGTTCGTACATACGAAAAGGCGTAACAATACAACTCAAGGATGCTTCAGTCTACTCCTGACAACTTGACAATGTCCGAGCAGCATTATTTTTTTCTCAGTATAAACCTAGACTGTCCCATTTTAAGTCATGGGGCAGGTTTTTTTTTTTTTAATTGCTTTTTATATGAAACGTGTGAGTGATGGAGTCCTGATCATTGAACATTTGTGTAAAGTTGACTCAAATACAAACTTGACTGAATTAATATCCTGAGTTACTGCATCTTTCTTGTTTTCACAAAACCTACATGTTGCGTCATAAAGTCTCGCCTGGCTGCAAAGTCACACTGACAATATAATAAGCAATCAGATTGTTGAATAGATAAGAATCCACATTATTACTCAGAACACTTAAATTTTAGCTACTTATTAACACTGAGACTGTGAGATATATGCACTGTTAGTATACAGAGAGACTGGATAGATATCCTAAAGGAGTCGCAATGACATAACTTTTAATGATGTCTATGAAATGCATAGAATATGATTTACAAGTTGACATGAAAGATTGACTTCATGTTTTAAGTGTTTTGACTCGTGAGTTTTTAAAATGTATCATACTAAAACAAATACTATCTAAAAAAAGAAAAACAACAACAACAAAAAATATATGATATAGGGATGCACTGATCCAATATTGAGTATTAGTATTGCTTGATATTGGCTTAAGTCAGTCAGAGCTTATGATATCAGTATCAAAAAAGATGTTTTAATATAAAACTGGTATATCTCTACAAATAATAGATAGGTGATTTCATGGTTGCGGTGCCATTTGTGTTCCACTGATATAACATTTACAAATATGTATGTAAATTACAGGTAGAAAACATTTTAAATCATTTTGAAGTGTCCTTCACAATAATCTATGTGTGTGTTTCAGATAAATCACATAAAACATTTAAAAAAATGTACACAGCATTTGTCCCAGTCCACTATATTTACAGTTATTATTATAAAATATAATCATGAAAATACTATTAATAATGTTATTTTTGCATTAATATGTGAATACATTTTATCTAAAAAAGGTTCAAAAACATTTCATTTGCATTATTCAAATTTTCTGATGATCATGGGAAGAAGAAAGGAACATTTTTGGAATAATATATTTTTATTACAGTGATTGCAGAGCACTTATTATAATTCATAACGGCGTTACAAAATAAGCATGAAAAGAAAGCCACGTTGTAATAAATAAATAAATAAATAAATAAATAAACAAAGGGCTTATTTCTATGGTTTACAAGTCAGTTTTTATGGTGCATCTGACAGCTGGTGTGGATTTAAACACTAGATAAATTAGAAGCTCACTCGTGCACAACTCAAAGATGTGTCATAAAAGCTTTTGGTATGAATTGGCCTTTAATGTTCTTATTTGTCACAGATAAAATAGTTAAGTCTGTTTTTTATCTCGTTAGTATTAGGGTGAAGAAGCTAATTTTTGTGGAAGTGGAGTGATAAAATTGAACACCAAGTTGAAAGAAACTTAGTAGGCTGCACTGGAAGCAGGAAAATATCAACTAATCCCTGCATCTGCGCAAAAATGTCTTGAGAGGCGATAGCATACACATAGTTTTGAACAATTTTAAATGTTTTAATTAGTTATTTATTAACAATAAGACAATGCACTCTTGCTCAAGAGAGATACAGTCTAGATAGACAATACTAAGAAAATGTCACTCGGTAATGTGTAATTATGTCAGTTAAATGCATTTAGTGCTTATTCTGTAGCACTAAAGTAATGATACATATATGTATCATTGGACAGAAAAGGACATGTCATATAATATTTTGCACAATCACGCTGTGCACACTGTATTATCCTATGACGTCATTTGAATTTGTGGGAGATATGGCTGGCTAATTATAAAAAATTGATGAATAAAAAAAATGTACATAGAAAAAAGTAACAAGCAACATTTTTTTTTCTCCAATTTTTAAATGGCTAGTTTTGGTGAGCCTGTGCCACTGCAATCTCAGAACACGATGTGCTCTTCTGCTGTCAAGTTCTGATGTTTTGTGCATTCTGCGATGCTTTTCTGCCCACCATGATTGTAAAGAGTGGTTTTCTGAGTTACTGTAGCCTTCTTGTCAGCTTGAACCATCCATTCATCCATCTTCCATGCCTCTTATCCTACACAGGCTCACAGGGAGCCTGGAGCCTATCCTCAGGGCACAAGGCAGGCGATACCCTGGACGGGGTGCCAATCCACCGCAGGGCACAACTGCACACACATTCACACACTATGGTCAATTTGGAAATGCCAATCAGTCTACAACGCATGTCTTTGGACTGGGGGAGGAAACCAGAGTACCCGGAGGAAACCTCCAAAGCACAGAGAGAAAATCTAGATTTCAGATAACGTGACCCACTACACTCCTATTACATTCAGTATGTATCATTATTTTTACGAGCTGTGTGCTAAACAAAACCTTCTGTTTCTGTTTGCAGTCTGGTATGCATTACTTTCTTTTGGTGTTTTGTTTCCTTTGTTTTTTTCTTTTCTTTCTTATTTTTTTTACTCTGGCAACTAAATTTGCATTTCTGTTCCAGTGCTTCAATCATGCTTTGAAACCAGCCTAAACTCTGGGCTTAGGCTTTTCTTTTGCACATTGGCAATAATTAAAAAAAAAAAAAAAGCCCTCCATGACCATTTAGTGTTAGCCAACTTTATCAACTATTGAGTGCGCTGAAAAGGGCAGTCTGGAAGAGGACAATCTGGCCTCTGTTTAATGCGTCTTCACTTGACATCTGTGAATATAAACTGGGTTTGTGCTTATGGTGTGCACTCGGTTCAAGGGGAATGACCTGTAGTAACCTTTGCTTGGCATGAGGCGACTCATCTTGGCTTGGAGGTAATCATATAATCTCTCTGATGTCATTACATAGGAGTGCCATTCGATTGATTTGGCCAGCATGGTTCAGACCCTGCCTATAAAATTCTAAAAAAATTTTTTAAAAAAGTTATGAAAAAAAGATATGTAAGGCAAGGTGAATAGGGATTTATTATTATTTTTTTTTAAACAATGGATAATCACAATCAATATCTGCCAGCTGATTGCTGAAATTCTTACAAGTACTTTGTGTATTACAAACTTTTTTAAAAATGCACATTATTTATGCAAATGAGGCTTCGTCTAAGTAAATATGTGTAAATTTGAATATGTAATAAAACCAAAAAGCTTTGAATGACTTGTACTACGCATTGCTATATATCATACACTGTTATAAAAACTATTTTATGCCATTTTCAGTATAAAATCTAATGTAAATCCAACACTAATCAACATTTTGAGAAATTATTCAGTAATGTCCTTCTAATTAGGTATAGGAATGAACATTTTCATGAATGCAGGTCATCTAGAAACTAGAGATTGTTGGTTCTGATTATAGAGAAAAAAAAATTGAGGAAAAAGAAATAGTGTGTTTCCACACTAGCATTGTTAATAAGGTTTATAATACAAATTGACATAGTATATCATAATGACATCTGACACATACAGTACACAAGCTTTTCAAGGACATATGACATGACATGATTGTGCCTAGTGGGCAGAGTTTAAAACCTTTTTTTCCCCAAAGTTTTGGATAATGCAGTGGAAATGAGTGAAGAAAAACAGTACAATAAACATTTTCCTGTTGAGGTTTTGATATTTTTATTCCCACAGCCCAAGAGAAGACTTGTTATAGTTGAATTCTGATCTGGAATTTTGGTCCAAAATTGTCATTTCTACTTGTCATTTCTTACAAAAAAAATACTGTGCTTGCTAATATCAGATCAGATTGTAATCTAACATTGTGTGGTACTGTTTTCATTTTCCAAAACCTGTTGCTCTATGCACTATGGAATGTAACTAATGTGCTGTTATCTCACAGCAGGCTGCTAATTCGGTCACAAAAGCACCGTCATTGGACTGGAAGCTAATCAGGCGTAGTTTTCTGCATTCAGACTGAATGTAGGCCGCCGAACACAGCAGAGTGGCTTACTACCCGTAATAATGCACTTTAAATGATCCATCTGTTAACCTTAATATGAACCTGTCAGTAGGATTAGTGAGGACATGATTGGTTGTAACACATGCATGCTTTTGAAGCGACGCCAAATGAGCGTTCATGTCATCTTTATTATTTGGATTGCTTGCTAGTGGTCTGATGTGGGCTGAATGTCTGTCAGCTTGGCCCCAAAGACTGCGATTTTGTCCCTCTGCATGCTAATGCTCAGTAGGAAGTGCTTTATCCCTGTTTACTGAAAGTTTCACCATTCACCAAACTATGTGCAGAGGAAGAATCCTTCAAGATAGAGTTACAACTGTTTTTACGGTGGCCTGAATGTGCAAAACATATTAACAAACCAAAAAATGCAACAGCCAATCAGAAAATTCAGCAACCATACAACAAAACACAACAGCAAAAATTCAAAATGGAAAAACAAAACATTACGTGATCATAATTGACTGGACACACTGTATGGCTATCACACGAAAAATGAACTGCAATTTTTCCATCTATTATTTTGCTAGACTAGCACAAACGATTTGATGTAAAGTCAGACTTAATTATGTTATTATAGTGAGGTTTTTTTTTTTTATTTTTTTTTTTTTACTTCTGAATAACCCAGCTTCCTTTAGGCAGGTTTGCAATGTTCCCCTACTTATATTAATGGAATTTGAATGAAATCTTTAAATTTCCTTTTTATTCCTGAGGGGAAAACAGAAGTTAAAATGTAACTGAAATATACTTTACTTGGAATTGAGAATACAGGAATATAGTTTTCAGAACTACTAGCAGAAAGTATCCAAATTTCCCCATGTGAAGGGTTTTCCCAGAGGACAATAACAATACTACTGAAGTGTTTATGATAATATGATATTATGTGTCCTGAATATCACAAGTATTATCATATAACCAATCAATTATTAGCAAACATCTACTAAAGTCTCTCCATCGCTTCAGAATGCTCTCCAAGCATCACAAATGCTTGCCTTGATCTGGTTTTTTTTTTCTCTTTGCATCCCGCTGTTCTAACTTTAAGCCGATTTTGCCTCCTCTTCATGGACTGAGAGTAGCCCGTTCTCTTGTAGCCAATACGCTTTAAGCATGAGCATGACATCACTGTCAGATGATGCTCTCGCCAAGTGGCATGAAAGGAACGAGCCCCCTTTATTCTTTCTGAAAAGAAAAGAGTCAGTGGAGGTCTGGGAAAGCCTAGAGCTGCTCTACGTTTGCCATGGGAACTACTAACAGGGCAGGAAAACTATTTTCAGCTGACAATGGACAGATTGTAGTCGGTCTGTCGTTCCAGCACTAGAATGTGTGTCTGCAATGGGAAAGTCTTTAGTGTAGTGGCACCTATTATTACACCCAAGCCTGCAGTGATTGATGAGACTGATAATGAGGTTAGAGACAAGATATTACAGCAAAGAACTACTATAACTGATAAAACCACTGATTATTACAAGCACTAGCATAAATTTTACTTTTCCCCCCGATATTTTTTAATATGAAGAAATGTTTCACTTAATTACTTTGCATGCACCTAATACTTTTGCACAATCCAGTATGTATGTGTATGTACACTCACTGGCCACTTTATTACTAGGAACACAATGAGCCCAAGCTCACTGACAGTTGAAGAAGAAGTTTTTTTTTTTTTTAAATCACCTGGTCTTTTTTTCCAATAATCTAATGTTCAGTTTTGGTGAACCTGTGCCAACTATAGCCCCAGATACATGTTCATAACTGAAAGGAATAGAACCTGATGTGTTTTTCAGCTGTTGTTTACCATGTTGTGCATTCTGAGATGCCTTTCTGCTAACCACAGTTGTAAGGAGTGGTTATCGTATCCTTCCAGTCAGTTTAAACCAGTCTGGCCATTGGTCTCTCTCATCAAAAAGGTGTTTTCACCTGCAGAACTACTGCTCACTGGCTGTTTTTTGTCTTTCACACCATTCTGTGTGAGACTGCTGTGCGTGAAAATCCCAGGAGATCAGCAGTTTCTGAAATGCTCAAACCAGTCATGGTCAAAGTCACTGAGATCATATTTTTTCATCATTCTCATATTTTATGTGAACATTAACTGAACCTCTTGACCTATATCTGCATAGGTTTGTGCCCTGTGCTGTTGCCACGTTTGACTGATTGGATGAATGAGCAGGGGTTCACGTGTTCCTATTAAAGTGGCCCGTGGCTATATCGCCTGTGAGCTATTATTACAAAATCTATTCAATTTAATAATAAAAAATAGTTTGGTCTATGTTATGAAGCACATTTAGGCAAACACTACATCACTTCATTTAGACCAAAAACACATTTGATAAAACAAAATGGCGACGAACAACGCAACAGAGAAAATGGTACACTGTCAATTTACATGTTTTAAGTAATTGTAGGTGTGTATGAAACTATATATGCCTAGACACCAATTCAAGGGATAGTTTCAGTTAGGTATTGCTGCTGCCAGAGCTTTTCACTAAGATGTGTGGAAGTGCTTAGCATGCTAATCCTTTTTCTCATGAAGCACCCTGTAATGCATACCAATTGACTGGATCAAATACCTCAGTATAGAGTTGTTGTTGTTATTATTATTATTATTCTTGAGCCACCAACAATGAACAGTGAATCGAAAAAGGTATCCCTCTTATCTTGTGTTTTATTTTTAAAAATTAAATACGTTTTATAATTGCTATTATTTTTCTTTGTCAACGTATACGTATACGTATGTGCAGCACGATTTGTAAATACTGTATATAAATGCTATGTAATGTCGCCCCCTGCTGGTGACACAAATTTGTTACAAGTTGGTCTGCAAATAGGATGGAAACTAACATATACATGTACAAATGTAAAAAAAAAAAATATATATATATATATATATAATTTAAAAAATACATCATTGGTATAACTCACAGTAGTAGTCTACATTTGCATGCACTACTTCAATATAAGTGAGTTAATTAAATACGAGTAAATTATGAATAGTATACATGTTAGCTTTTAAAATTTTTGCAGCTCAGTCCCCTCTGAAACTATTGGAACGGCAAAGCCAGTTAATTTGTTTTTGATGTAGACTGAAGACATTTGGGTTTGACATCAAAACATGAGTATGAGAAGAGAGTTTAGAATTTCAGCTTTTATTTACTGGTATTTATTTATATGTAGACGTGTTAAACGACATAGAACATAGCACATTTTTTATCAGACCACCCAATATGTAGGTGAGCAAAAATATTAGAACATGTGACTGACAGATGTTTCTTTTTACCCAGTTGTGTCCTGTTAGACTGATAGTTTAAACAATAAATAGTTCTTGGTTTAAGCCTTCAGTTTCACCTCTGAAGACTGCATTTGTTGTTAAAAAGGATAAGCCAACATGAAGATCAGAGAGCTGTCTATGGGAGAAAAGGGGTGAAGGTATCACAATCTACCATTCGAAGAAGACTCTGAGAGCAGAAATATAGCGGCCATACAACAAGATAAAAAAAAAGAAACCAACAATTTGGTCATGTCAATTAATCATAGGCTTGATGCAGTAGGCTTGCAAGCAAGGGATATGCAACCAAGCATTAAGTGTTATTTACTTTCATTTACTTCAAGTCTTATCTGTTCCTATACTTTTACCTGCCTAGAAATTGGGTGGTCTGATACAAAAGGTTTTATGTTTTATGTTGTTTAACACATCTAGATGTAAATACTACTAAATAAAGGCTGAAATCCTAAACTCTCATCTCATATCCATCTTTTGATCTCAAACCCAAATGACTTTGGTGTCTAGCACAAACAAATGAATTGGCCTTGCTGTTCCAATAGTTTCGGAGGGGACTGTGTCTATATACATAAATCTATGTTGCTTTTTAAAAGTGGATTTCCCCAGGCCGTATTCAAAGTCCAAAAGTTATATCAGTATTCAAGCTGGGAAAGTTCAGTGTCAGGTTACGCAGGTACTTAAGCTGATTCTCTGAGCGCTCAATTCAGATTATGCACATCACCTGCAGGTGTGAAGGGGTTTTTCAATAGAATCGAGATATCTGTTTTTAAACCGAGAAAAAAAAAGAAAAATCAGGGATAGAAAATGTGGACATTTGTCTCTGTCAAATGTAATATAATGTAACATAAAAGCAAATGACTAAAAAGAAGGGAAGATGGCAAGCATTGAAATAAACATATACACCCACTGACCACATTATTAGGAACACCTATACACCTGCTCATTCAACTAATTATCCAGTCAACTGATCACGTGGCAGCAGCGCAATGCATACAATCATGTTGTCAGGTAATTTTCAAATCAAGCTTTTTAAAAAAAGTTTTTTTTTTTTTTTTTTTTTTTTTGACTGTGGTATGGTTGTTGCTGGATTGAGTATTTCAGAAACTGCCGAGCTCTCAGGATTTTTACACACACCAGTCTCTCGGGTTTACACAGAATGGTCTGAAAAACAAAAAAAACATCCATTGAGTGACATTTATGCAGGTGGAAACGCCTTGTTGATGAGAGAGATCAGAGGAGAATGACTGGATAAAGCTGATAGGAAGTCTAAAGTAACTCAAATAACCACTCTTTACAACCATGGTGAGCAGAAAAGCATGTCAGAATGCACAACACATGAAACCTTGAAGCGGCTGGGCTACAATAACAGAAGACCACATCACTCTGCACTCCTGTCAGCCAAGAAGAGGAACCTGAGGCTACAATGGGGGCAGTCTCACCAAAACTGGACAGCTGAAGATTTTGAAGACAAAATCTTTTTGGGAAAAGATTGGAGAGGCTATGTTTTTTTTGCTTACCACAGTTGTAAAGAGTTGTTAATTTGGTCACCCAGCTCAAAATAAGAATTTCCAGGTGACAGAGGGGCTGGATTTTAGACTGCTCATCATTTTAGTTTGCACACTTCCTTCTTCATTCTTTGTGTGCTAAATGTGGGACTCTCCTCATCTTACTTGTAGTATTAATACCAAGTAAGCAAGGTAATCACACTAGTTGCGCTATTTTAATTAAAGTGAAAGAAAATCATTCAGGACACTCGCATCAACCAGGAAAATTAACTATTAATTTAACTACTGCATATTAAGTGAGAAGATCATAAAGACACATACTTCTAACACTGAAAAAAGGAAAGGAAGAAAGTAAAGGTATGTACTACAATTACATGTTTTATTTCTTATTTGAATCAGTGTGAACTCTGAACTGAGTAAACAATGTTAGATTGTCCTATATCACATGGAAAGTGATAATATTATACAATTTATTTGTGTAAAAATTCCTTGTTATTTCACTGTCTTGGTCATACTATAATAGCTGTAACTGTCATGCCAGTACAGCTCAATTAAACTTGAACTATATATTAAAATTGAACTAAATATTTCATGTAGTGACCAAAATTGCAAGCTAGTTTTGAAAAAAATAGATCCTGATCTATTCTTCTAACTTTTACAAAGCAGGGTAAATGACAAATAAAGACCTCGTCACCCCTCCCCCATCAGTTATTTTCCTATTTTACTACAGTACTTACTTACATTGCCCTCCACTAATATTGGCACCCTTGGTAAATATGAGCAAAGAAGGCTGTGAAAAATTGTCTTTAACCAATTGTGTTTAACCTTTTGTTCACAAAAATACTCTGCTCTCATGGATATCAAACAATTGCAAACAAAACACAGGTTTATCCAAAAAACAAAAAACCTTTGTTAAATATAGGTGTGCAACAGTTATTGGCACCCTTTTAGTCAATACTTTGTGCTACGTCCCTTTGCCAAGATAACAGCTCTGAGTCTTTTTTTCATAACAGCTCTGAGTCCTTATGCCACACATCACAGCTATATTCCTTGGTCTTACCCATTGTTATGAATGTTACCTCATATTTATACCCCTGTGAAACAGGAAGTCATGGTTGAACAATTTCAAGTCACCCAGGTGTACTAAAAAAAATGTAAAATATCAATGGGAATATACTTGAAATATATTTTTCTCATATGATTTCATAGGGGTGCCAATAATTATTGCATACCTATATTTAACAAAGATATATTTTTTTTGATAAACCTGTGTTGTGTTTGCAATTGTTTGATATCCATGAGAGCAGAATATTTTTGTGAAATGTTTTAACAAAAGATGAAAAGGTTAAACTATAACGACAATTTTTCACAGCCTTCTTTGCTCATATTTAGCAAGGGTGCCAATATTAGTGGAGGGCACTGTATGTATTATGAAAGATATCTCAAATATTTTAAACTCTGAAACCTTTCCCCCAAACGAGTTATCAATATTCATTACGCAGGCTCCCAGCAATTAATTAAGATTCATTAATTCACTAATAGCCTTCTCAGTGAAAGGAGAATCATTTTGCACATGAACAGACACCTTATTTGAAATCAGTCATTTGTAACCTGGTGTTGAAAACCTGAGCAGAAAAATACAGATGAAACCTGTTCTGTGAGTATGAGGACCTGAAAATGAACTTTACCCAGAGTCTATCAAGCGTTTTTGTGTCACAAAGGAATTTGTTTGCTGAATTGCAGCAGGAATGGCATCTTTCTTCAGAATCTTATCTAGAGAACTATGTGCATCAAATCAAACTGCATAATAGAGCACAAATAAAAGTGAACTATATATATATATATATATATATATATTTTCTTATGCATATTAAAAGGATCAAGTGCTATTTTATAAGCTACTAAATAATGAGAGTGGAAGCCATATTGTTAAATTAAACCAAATGTCCAGTGACTAATGATAATTACAAGTGATTTTTCACCATAGGCCAGTTACAGTGAAATGCATATGTTAATTATATGTTGAATGAGTTGTTCAAATGACTGTTAAATGACTGAATTGAATTTTGTGGGGTTTTTTTCCTGGAAAGGTTAAAAAGAAGTAGAAAGAAGGAAGCCCCTATCAAGAAAAGGCAGAAGGAAAAGCATGGCTCAACCAGTTACACCGTGCATGCAGGAACAGATGTATCTGGATTTATATAGCTCCTGTCATTTATAAGGTCTTAATATACCCAAATTTAATCAATGAGCTACACCATTTGATATTTAGAGTAAAAGGATGATTTCACAACTGTACATTATTTATCATAGTGGAATTTTGTTTTATACACTACCACGGCACTGTTGAATTCTCGAATCTCATTTGTCAGAGAGTACTATGAAGTTTTACCATTTATGGAAGAAATCTCCAGTGTCAGCATTTGCATGTAAAAGACTTTATGCTTCCCTGTTTCTCTTATTGTAATGTCATACTGAGTTTAAACAATATCGGGTCACAAATGCTGCATTTGTTGCCTTTAACTCTCTTTTCCAGAGGCTAAAAAATGGATTTTGCACCTGTTTTGGGGATGCCCGTGTTCATCATTGAATTTATTTGTGATGTCACACTTCACAGTAATGGTTAATGGCTCATATGAAAGTGGACACTCAGGGCTTAAAGACTTAATATGGTTGAAATGACAATAAAAAGCCACTTGACTTGACTTGATTTTGTATATTTTCATAAGTATTTCTTTTTTTACCTAGCCTACTAGGTTTAAAATGTATCATTTTATTGTAGCAGTTGTATAAGGTGTTTTGCTGTCAAAAAAGCTTTAGCTGTGCTGTCCGTTTTATCTCCTATGTTAATGTATACTAATGTTAATGTGGAGAGGTGTGAATTGGGGACTCACACCCCTCCCCTTTCCCATCACCCTGCTCACCAGCAGCTAAACACAGTCACGATACTCTACAGACAGAAACCCAACAGTGTCCTGACTAATCTTATAACAGACTTGCAGTGATAAAATAATTCATTTGTTTATACTGACTGAAAATGTCCAATAAGTGCATTTCCATTTCGCTGGCGAAATGGAATGCCAGTGTACTGTGAGAAAGCGTTAAGTCATGCACCCTCAAAGTCTGGACCTCCTTTCCACGTAATAATGATACATACTACCTTGCTAAGTCAGCTAAGTCAGATGTACAGCTACAGAATGGAATGCAAAAAAATACAAAAAACGAAAGAACACTTACAGTACATGCTTCGGCATGATATGTCTTCTACATTGTGACAGAGACAATTCTTTAAGAAATGGAATTTCTTAAAGAGAAACTTTTCACGTGCACATGTGTGCACGTGTCTCGTTTGCATGCGTTACAGTTTGTGTGTATAGCTGTCTTCCGTTTGTGTCATGTCGCTCTGTGATTACATACCTATGTCGGGAAGCAAGAACAGAAGTAATGGATTGAAGGCCAACTTTAAAATATATGTCTATAAATTCATGTGCATCCATGCTCCTGGTTAGTTTACGTGTAAATGAACGATGGCAATGACGCAAAGTTGGAGAGTTTAACCTTAAAATGCATGGGCTTTTTTTAAATGTTTATACACACCATAGGTGCCAGCTTTGTGGGTTCTCTGGAGCTGAAGTACCCCCAATAGGCAGCAACATTAAACATTAACTCATTAAAAAGGCCAGATGTTATTCGTTTACAATGACAACTGGTCATTTAAAGTCTGTGTGCCAAACTGCATACGCTCTGCATATGCTCACTATGGTAAAAGTAACCTATATCAACGTTTATCTAATTAATTAATTAACTTGCTTACTTACTTGTTTGTTTGTTTGGTTTCCATATTCTTTTTTTTTTTTTTTTGCTTAATAATGAATTTAATGGTGCTCCATATTCAAAGTTTTACATTATTTTAAAAACCACACCCAAAATATTGTCCTGAACTATTTTGATAGCTCAATGTTTATTAAGCTGTTTGTTTAGGTGTGTTGGCTAACAAATTAATATATTTATATTGAGATTATATGACACTTTATTTGCACAACTCCATTCAACTAATTATGTGACTTCTAAAGGGAGCTGAGTATACCAGAAATAATTTAGGGGTTTCACAGCAACCAGGGAGAATACTTATGCAATATTATACAGTTATTATATGAGTCACACACGCATGCGCACACACCCACACCCACACCCACGCACAAGTTTTGTGTAGATTCATGACAGAAAATCCAGATTTTAACATATTGGCACTCTTGGTAAATATGAGCAAAGAAGGCTGTGAAAATTTGTCTTTATTGTTTAAACTTTTGATCTTTTGTTAAAAAAATTAACAAAAATACTCTGCTCTCATGGATATCAAACAATTGCAAACACAACACAGGTTTATTAAAAAATATATCTTTGTTAAATATAAGTGTGCAACAATTATTGGCACCCCTATGAATTCATATGAGAAAAATATATTTGAAGTATATTCCCACTGATATTTTACATTTTATTTTAGTACACCTGGGTGACTAGGAACAGGAAATCGTTCAACTATGACTTCCTGTTTCACAGGGGTATAAATATGAGGTGACACACAGGCCAAATTCCCATAGTCATTGTTGCACACCTATATTTAACAAAGTTTTTATTTTATTATTATTTTTAATATAAACAAAGTGTTTTGTTTGCAATTGTTTGATATCCATAAGAGCAGGGTATTTATTTATTTATTCATTTTTAACAAAAGGTTAAACAATAAAGACCATTTTCACAGCCTTCTTTGCTCATATTTAGCAAGGGTGCCAATATTAGTGGAGGGCATTGTATCTAAGGATTGCATTTTATATAGACATAAAACAATCAGATACATAATTTAAATATTAAAATCCTAAACGAATGTGCATACATCTGTTAGTATGACTTAAAACAATGTGGATCATGAAGCACAATGTTTTAATTTGCATTTATAGAAATCATGACAACATATATCAGAGTATTCATAAATATTTATTGAAGATAGATGTCAAGCAGAATGATCAATTTCTTACAAGTTTTACTATTATATACAGACCTTGTGCTGAAAATAACGACATTCTAAATGGAGATACATTATTTTAGGTTATCAACTTTTTGTAGCTTTTTGTAGGCTAATTAGCTTTTTGTACTAAGGGACCCCTTTAACTGTAAAATAAATCCCTCAGAATCTATCAGTACATACACTATTTCCTGAACATTATTTAAATTTAAATAATACAATAATATTTTGTCTATTTATTTAGAGCCATATAGCTCTTATTGTTGAAGATACCAGTGAAAAAAACACATTAGGTCCAAGTTCAACTTATTTATAGACCTGTTTGTTCTTTTAGTTTTTGAGGTTTGGATTAAACACTTTTAATTTTTTATGTGACCAGTCAAACAGTCAAATAACTATATGAACTCAATAATAAAAATAACTTTGACAATGATGTGTTGTGACTTCCACCATTGCAACTAAATTAAAAAATAATAATAATAATAATATATATATATATATATATATATAAATCAAAGGCTCCCTGTGGGTCCACAGACACCACTTTAAGAACCACTGGGTTTATATAATCCAACAGCAAAGAAGAAACTGCAGTTGTAAAATTAAACTACATATATTAGCAACTGCTTTCATTCAATCATGAACTGTGTAATTTTATCAGCCATGCTTTTAAGATCATTTATAAACGGCAGTTTGACACAAAGCAGGAACACCTCATGCATTTCTGTTGAGAATCTGAACAATAAAGAAATAGAAATACAAATGCCACTTGTTATACAGTATACAGTATTTATAGAGAATTTGAACAATTTAAACCAAGCTGGTGATGAGCACCATGGCTTAAATCATGCACTGTATGTCTTCTCTGTACAACATTATGAGATTAGACTTCAATAAAACATAAAACAACCAACAGCTTACAAAACAAGCATATTATATATTGAGCTTGTTTCATTTAACATAAAGTTCCCCAAAACAGGGCTATCTTTTACACCACTTTCTGCTTTTGAGTTTATTAAAAAAAGACTATGCACAGATTATAAGTCATAATCTTTTAAGCCATGATATGTGACAGTTTTTTTCTCAAGTGAACAGTAAAAGGACAAAAAATAAAAAATAAAATGTCTTAGTAAGCGTAAGGTTATATTCGGTTTTAAAATGTTTTCATCTGAATCAAACACTGTTTATATTAATGTAGATAAGAGCAACATATTTTGTGAAAATGCACTGTATTTAAAAATACAGTTACACCAAGACATAATTTTTACGAAATATGTATATTTACACGATTTCTCTTGTTGTCATTGTTTCCCAAAAAAGAAGAATTTGTGATTAGCCATTTATTAATCATTTAATAATTATCTGAGATCATAATCAGTCAAAATATACATATTTCCCCAGACATATCATATTCTGCAAAATTCTTGGACCTTCTATGAGCTAACTCTCAACAGTCTTTACCTCTAGAGTAAAATCTCTGAGTCATAATGATGTAAGTGTCCGATTTGTTATAATCAGCATGTGATTGTGCTAGGATATTAAATAAATTTAAAAACATATGCAATTAAAGAAATATTTCTCAAGAACTGGTGTGATGTTTTTGAAACTAGTCTATGTTTAAGACACATTGACTCATTCCAGACTGAACACATGACGTCTTCTTTAGTTTCTGGTCAATTTAGACCAAATTATGATCTAAAATATTGGTTATCAGCACCAATATTCATCGACACAGGGATACATGGAAATATTGGCCCAAAATGCTCAAAATTGTCAATGCAATTGCACCAATAATGATTGTCTTTTGGTTGGTTAAACTGAGGTTAAAACAAAGGTTGTTCTGTTGTGCAATAGGATGTAAATGCAAAAGGCCAGCTTATAACCAAGCTTATACCTGTATCAAAGTATCAAATTCGGTGAACAGACATGTTGTCTACAGATAGTATGTCTGTAGATATTCTTGAAAATAGTGAATTTGCAAATATTTACAGATCTTTTCAGTGCACCAGACATGATAAGCCACTACTGTGTTTCAAACCACAAAACCAGGAGTAATGGCTGTAGTCGGAATTGTACTTTACACCACAGTGCTGTTGAATTCTCAATTCTGATTGGTCAGAAGGTGTTGATTCATTTTCTATAACAGCAGTTCTGACTATAACTCTGGCTGCAACCTAAGTTTATATCAACACACTCATTCTAATATGTCATTATTTCTATAGTAACAAATTAGAGGTAAAATTGCAACTTTTCCACCACAGGAAAGTCCTCAAAGTAGAGGGATTTTATAGTTTATCAGTAACATGTCAAGCAGCATCTTCATTCAAGAAAAAGGAAACAAATGTTTATAGCTGCTATAATGTAAGTAACTAATTAACAGGAACCAACCTGTTTCATGGTCGTTCCACAACATTAAATGTAACTACAAACAAATAAAAATGTAATCGTTGCTAAATTTCTCTCATATAAAAGGAATAAAACACTTAGGGACATGCTGTTATAGAAAAATAATCAACTTCATGGTGGTAACTAACTCTGCTTTGTGTTGGGCTGCATCACAACACCTCGTCATTGATTCATTGATTATTTACTGTAATAGCATGCCGTGTCGTGTTTTAGTCCTTGACGTAAATGTTGCGATATGGAGACCCATATCAGCTAACATATTTGGGCAGTGGTAGCGCAGTGGTTAAGACATTGGGCTACTGATCGGCAGGTCGTGAGCTCAAACCCCAGCACTGCCGCGCGGCCACCGTTGGGCCCTTGAGCAATACCCTTAACCCTCATCTACTCAGATGTATAAATGAAATAAAAATGTAAGCTGCTCTGGATAAGGGTGTCTGCCAAATGATGTGAATATTTTTAATGTAACATATTTTAATATTCGTGTAAACACTAGTTACTTTGTTTTTCCTCAAATCACAGCTTTATGAATAAACCATTCAATCAATAAAGAATGATGGCACTAGATGACCTTTATTAATAAATTAATTATCTTTCCTTAAAAGATGAAGGAATAATCCAACATCAAGGTCCCGTAATCACATATCTGTAAGAATTTAGCTAAGAATAGGGTGAGGGATGATGTTGTTAGTGCTTGTTGCTTTGGTTACTTAAATAATATGAAATCCAACTACAAAAATTACATTGGGGAAAGTCAGTATTTATAGAATTAAAGACTTAGACTTAAATTTACACCAAATCCTGTATGATCACTTACACTGTTGTACCTTTTCAACTATTTCAGTGGATATGTACTGTACTGAAAAGCATAGAGCTGAAGACAGAATGAGAAATATGTACAGCAATCTTCACAGTCCACAAATCCATCCTTAAGATATACTAACTATACCTTCAGTGGCTGCATTAACATCGATTACTGTGATGTTTTTGTTAGGAAATATATGTCATCCATCATTTTGATTGAACATAGTGGAATGCTTTGAATCAGCACTCTATCAAAATGAGGCACAAGTACCTAAGTATGTTCTGGTATTAAATCCTCGTCTTTTAACACAGTGCAAAGTCTTCTGTGATCAGACGAGCGCTTTATCCGCCGTCGTCTGTCAGAGCTTTCACGGACATACAGTTCTGGCTTTCCTTTTAAGACTTACATTCAGTGTAAAAACGTGAAACAGGAAGTACAAAGCTGTTACTTGAACTGCTTCCACAGTATGTGATTTATATTCCATATTACTGATACAACTGAACTATTTGAAATACCTGAAAACTAAATCTACAGCAACATAAACATATCTAGAACAAGACACACAATTAGACAGTAAATGGAATTGCCTGTATTGTCCCGTTTTTGAAAGCTCAGCTAGCTCACTAAAAGTAATTGTCCTTGACCTCCTTGATTACAACATTGAGGACCAGCTGTGTATCAATAACCTTTGAAGGTTATTGTATGTGTCACAGATGTCGACATTTCACGCAACCTGTTGCAGGTGAGCCTCATAAGAAAGGTGGTGAAAAGGGGAAGAAGGGATACTGGATATCATATTCATCCACGTAGAAACACTGGAAGTAGGGGACTTCTTCTGAAGAAGGAGACAACGTGGAGCTTTTTTAGTGATCATGTTGAGTTAAAGAAAATATTGAGCAGTTTCCTGATGAGAAAGTATTTAAACTGTCCAGCCAGGTCTCAGGGGTGGAAAAATCAAGCCCAGGACAAGTAAGTTCAGTAATTTATTAAGAGAGGATAATGGACTATGGCTACATGGTCATCCCCTCCACATGCTCATTCATTTCCCTTAGTCTGTATTAATGCACTTAATTAGCTAACTAGCTCACCACGTTTTACCCTAGTCAGTTTAAGGCAACCAAAACATGGGGAGGACACTACAACTTTTATCTACTTAATGAATTTATGATTTGTCCACCCCTGTCGGTTTTAGATCCCAAAACATCTGGAAATTAAATAATCTTAAATGTTTGTAGTTTTATTCTCAGTGCCCAAATGACTGTTGGTATTACTGAGTAAGTTTTAGTCAAATAGTTGTGTAAAGCCTGTGGTTAGCCATGTTATCTATAACATATAGCTAAAGGTCACAGTTTCTCTGTGTCCCCTGTAAGGCTTTAGCTAAATGTGAAGATTATCTTGGTAATTACCCTAATATCTGCCAGATGATTAACTAGCTAGCTAGTTAGCAGGACACAAATTTATGGCACTCTATGTACACTTGTTAGAATGAATTCTACTATAAACTCTTCTCTCAAAGGCAGGCACATGTGATAAGAACAAAATGCTAGACTGGATTATGATCTTTTAAAACATAACAGCTACGAGAACAGGTAGATTTTGTACTGCAAGTGAGACTGGACAATTTCATAATGGTATAACTGATAAACAAACAAACAAATAAATAAATAAATAAATAAGATTATTACCCTCTTCTGCTGGTTCAGGACCCTTGGTCACATCAGGCTCATCTAATAAAACAATTATGAATGGAACAAATTAGTGACTAATAACCTTAATAAAATATAATTAATAAAACTGTCATTCAATAAATGTTGCATCAAACCTTGATGTGATTTACCTTTTGTTTCCTTCTTCTCAGGCAATGTAATCTCAGTGGGTTTTTCTAATTATAAATTAGAAAAAATTATACTGAATAACTATTACATAGTAAATTATATATATTTATATAAATTATGTATATTATATAGTAACTAAATATAACATTATTATTATTATTATTATTATTATTATTATTATTATTATTATTATTATTATTATTATTATTATTCATGTTATTAAGCTAGTGTATAATAGCACTGAAATTAAATACAGGCAAAGACGTGGTACCTTTTTCTGGAAGCTTCTCCACTGGGGTGATTTTCTCTTTTGGAATTTCTTTTCCTAAAACAGGAAGTACGTGAAATTGGTTGAATCAGGAAGAAAGTTGAATTAAAGTTTTTTTTTTTTTTTTTTCTTTACAATGACTTTATATTTTTCTTTTGGAAATAGTGGATAAATTTACCTTTCTTTTTATGTTCAAGTCTGATCCTTTCTTTTGGAGCTTGTTCTTCTAGAGCAAAAAGGGTCAATGACAAAAACAAACAAACAAACAAAGCAGCTGTTTGATTTGAACAAAAAATGGAGCAAAGACGCCAGAAATAAAAAAATTAATGTTTCTACATTAAAAAAAAAAAATACTATAAAGAGTACTAAACAGTAGTGAATGGAACAAAGTCAGTATTTCATGTGATGACCGTTTTCTTTTAAAAAAGAAAAAATAAAAAGTCTCCGGTACAATGTGTGCAGTTTTATAAGGAAATGAGTTGGTAAATTTTATTGAGCATCTTGCAGAACCAGCCACAGTTCTTCTGGAGACTTTGGCTTTCACACTTGCTTCTTTGTAGCTTTTTGTAGCAAAACCCAGCAGCCTTCATTGTGTTTTTTGTCTGAAAAGTGTCTCTTATGTAATATGCTGCTTTCTTTAATGACATACAAACATTTTTCTGTAACATTTAATTTTGTGTTGGAAAACTAAAATGTTTGGAAATCTAAAATGTTTTTGTACTGACTCAATACTATAGCAGTCATAAAATAAATATCTATAACAAAGTTGGTACTAAAAAAAAAATAAAAGACTTTTGCGCAGTACTGTACATCTTTCAAATTCCCAGAGAGTGTAATTAACACAGCTACCTTTCTTTCCAAACGCTACTTTAGAGATGTTCTTTAGCACCCGCTCTGTATGAAGAGAAACTTTTGTTCAGTTTTTACAATCTACAATTCACCAGGATGTTTTTAATCTCATTTTATTATACTTACCTTTCTTCACAGTGGCTGCTTTAGTGATGTTTTTCAGAGCCTCACGTCCTGAAAGAAGCAAACCAATTCAAGATCAACTGATAAAGTAGAAAGAAACGAATACAGTGTTGCGTGTTGATTGTTGTCTTGAGATTAGAGAGTACCTTTAACCACAGTAGATATTTTAAGCTTCTCTTTCAAGGGTCCAGGTCCTGTCAGGAAAATATAGATTAATTAGATTTGAGAGAATGCAAGGATCTTAGTTGTTGGACTTAATATTAAAGAAAATGTACATTACTTTTAAAGAGGAAATACTGTAACCTCAGGTTTAATCTTAAGTAAGATGTATGTGTTAAGATGTAGATGTGTTATTACATAGTATGTAGCCTTGAAAACCAAGCCAGTACATACAAAATATATTTAGGACACTCTTCAAAGGGACAATTAAGCCGTGTATTGGCATGATAATATGTTACACTTCCCTGCTCTTATTTTTCAGTTTACATTTTCAGTTCATATACTTTGTAAGTAATGAATGAGGAAAATAATCAACAAAAATTATTATAGGAAAATAATCAACAAGTCATCCTAAAACAGCACCCCAAAACAGTGTTGTATTCCTCTTAAACCACAGCAATTTGCCCCAAATTAATTTGTTAATAAATTAAAAAATGACACACGGTTCTGTTATTCATTTATAGCAACATTTACAGTTACGAAGAAACTATAAAACACAAACTTCTCTGTCCTGAAGATTTTCCTGTGACAGACAACTTCAAGGAACAGCTTTACTTTTGTTACAGTGATTACTTTTGTTAGCACACCATTAAATAACATTAATATAACTATAAATATATTTTTAAAAAATAATAATAATAATTAAAAAAAAGACGTAGGAGTTAAATCTTTAACTAATCATAAAATGTAATCATTGGTTGCTGTGGTATAAGAAGAATAAAAGTCTGTGATTATGTGCTGCATTCTGAAAATATTTATCCTTGTTGTTTATTAATTTTAAATAACATCATGTCTTTTGGGCTTTATTTATTTATTTTTTACTTGTCCTTCTCTGGTGTGTCAGTTTTGTAATACAAACCTTTCTTCATCACTGCAGGCTTTGCTTTCTCCTTGAATTCCTTGGGCTCTGTAACAGAAAAAAAATTATGTTTGTTTTCACAAAATTAACAAAATGTTTCTAGAATTAATTCTTTCAGTCATGAACATACTGTATAACCATAACACATAACTAACCTTGTTACAGTTTTTTTATGCACAGTTTGTCTAATCCATTATAGGTAAAGGGGAGCACATTAAGACCACCAGTGAGTAGATATTAATTGGGCTGTGGATCAGTAATGATAGTGACATGGTAGTTTACTGTACGTGTTGCTGTGGTACGAGTGTATCAGATACAGCAGTATTGGTGGTGTTTTAAACACCTTAATGTCACTGCTGGATTGAGAAACAGTCCACCAACCAAAAATCTCTTCATGGAAAAAGATGAGCATTAGAAGTTGTTATAAATAAACAAACAGATCAATAAAACTGCAGAAATGAAACTATTTGGTCGCATTTGTAATTCATTCAAATCCTTTATAAGTAATTAGAAATATTAATGTCCATATATACTGTAAGAATCATAAGAATCATCCATCCATTTTCCACACCACTTATTTTACACAGGGTCACGGGGGTGCCTGGAGCCTATCCCAGGGAACTCGGGGCACAAGGTGAAGAACACCCTGGATGGGGTGCCAATGCATCGCAGGGCACAATCCGACACACTCACACACTACGGACAATTTCAGCCTACAACGGGGGAGGAAACCGGAGTACCCAGAGGAAACCCCCGAAGCACGGGGAGAACATGCAAACTGCTCACACACAAGATTTGAACCCCGAACCCCAGAGGTCTGAGGCAAACATGCTAACCAGTAAGCCACTGTGCCCCCTATACCTAAGAATATTTTTTGTGAATATAAAAAAAAAAACCTTTGAGCGTTCGATTGTCCATCCTTAATTGATCGATTTGGCTTTGAGTGACCTCCAGATCAGTTCTTATTTCACCAATGTCTTTCCTCAATAAATCCAGAATGGACAGTTTTTGGTTGATGGCTTTCAGGAGCTCCACTTCCATGGCGATATCTGTGTGCATAAATAAGATATTTTAACAAATTCAATAAATCCATTCAATAACCGTTTTATAATGGCCGTATATGTCCTATCTGAATATTTGAACTCCATATTGATACATATTTATTGCATCTTCAATATATGCATATTATATATCTACAGCTGGTCTGATTCTTAACCTACAATAACAGACCTAAATTCTCAGTACAATCTCAGAGAAATAACAACTAATCTAATAAATAAACTAATAAATGAGTGATGCTCAGAAAGTTAAAACCAGACAAGTGTACCTTTGGCACTGGGATACACCACAGGGATCTGTGTTTCTTTAGCGACTTCCGGCTCTGTCAGAGAGGAAATATTAAGTCGTAACTTGACCTGCTGCTACAGGGCTCTTTTTATATGAATTATGTGTAATTATCTTGTCTTTTTTATTGTGGGAAGAAATCAAAATCCTATATGACAACTTGACTAAATCTAAACTCGGTTCAAAATCTAGACAGAAGTGTAAGTGTGTTAAGAATAGAATAAAAAATTACAAAGAAACAAACAAAATACCTTTTTTAACTGGCTTGACTTTCTCCTTTGCTACTTCAATTTCTGGATTACAAATGAAAAATGAAAACATTTAATTCTTTAAAAAAAAATATGACTCACTGAATAGAGTCAGGGTATGGCTGGTTGGATTATTTTGTGTGTAAATACCTCTCTTGGAAGGAATTGGTTCTGCCTTTTCTTTCGCAGGTACAATTGCTGTATGAAAAAGGTTATTCTAGATAATAGTAAACTTTGAAAGTACACCTGCTGTGTTTATGCATTATATATAGAATGCAGATTGAAATTTAAATAATTTATTCTGTAATTCTTCTGTAATGTTTTAATGCAAATGTACAGCTTCTTTTTTATATGTTAAAATATATTAAAGCTAAATTTTGTGCCTTAGTGAATTAAGACTATACACTGCCCAGATTCAGCTTTTTGAGGAAACAAAAATTGTTTCATTTTTTTTTCTAAGAAATTAGAATTACACAGCCCTCTAGTGGACCTCTGTGTACCTGCCCAAGGAGAGACCAGAAATTGATCATATGACTCATTTCTCTTTCACTCGCAAAACAATTCACCACCATCCAACATTTCTGTATTAAAAATAAAAACTAATAGACTAGCTGATTTTTAGGAGGTGCCCATTGAACCTAATTTACCTGGAAACCTCAGCAATATTGTCCTAATTTATTTATACAAAGTTACATTTTATTATAGCTGAGAGAGAATGCAATCAATCAAAGTAACTGAGGCCGTATTTATGGCCCAGTTGTGGTTCTCTGTGAGCTGTGGGAGAAACTTTGATCAAATGTATGGCTTCTCACATGAATGGTAGTCTGAGCGAATGCCAACCTACAGTAGCAAGTGAAAGCAAACTACAGAGCAAACGCTAACCTAGCAAGAGAAAGCAAACTAGTGAGCAAAAGCTAACCAAACAAGTGAAATCAAACTAGCAAACAAAAGCTATCCTAACAGGTGAAAGCACACTAGCCACCACAAGCTAAACTACTAAGTGAAAGCAAACTAGCCACCAAAAAAAAGTCTAATCTAGCAAGCGAACACAAACTGGTGAGCAAAAGCTAACCTAACAAGTGAAAGCTAGCAAACAAAAGCTATCCTAAGAGGTGATATCAAACTAGCCACCACAAGCTAAATCTTTCTTCGGTGAAAGTTCAGGTTTTGCCTTTTCTTTGACAACTACAACAAATTCTTACCCTTTAAGTACTTTAACATTAGACGAAAACATTGTTTATTTCTCAGACATTTTGTCTAAACTGTTTTAGTGTTACATGTTGTAAATTAATATCTATAGTGCATTCTATCATATTCCACATGCCCTTCTTCACTTGTTCTGGTTTAGGCTGCTTGGCAACTTCAGCTTTTGAACTATTCAGGTTACTATTCTTCAATGGATGCTTTATTTTCTCTAGTCACATTTTATAAATATGCATACCTTTCACTGGGACTGGTTTGGCCTTATCCTTGGAAACATCAGGCTCTGAAATATTAAAATGTAATGAATCCTCAGTAACCATAGTTGAAAGAGGCAGAACTTGGTTATTAAATCGGGTATCACTAAGTATGAAACTACCATACTTACTAAACCCAAAATACTGTACCTTTCTTAGGAACAGGTTCAGGTTTTGCCTGTTCCTTTGTTTCTGTAAAACATTGTAGATTATACATTATTGTCCTGTTCTGCCTGAAATTTAGCACTTTAGGCTTCCTGTATGAAAGTGAATCCCTAAGATATGTGAAATTGACAAAACAAAGAGTGTGACCAAATTAACCTGTTCCTGTTTTCGTACTAACGTAAAGTTTCTCTTTTTTTATTGGCTTGAGCGAGGAGCAGTATTAAGTCCAGTCTTGTCCGAAATTTTGACGTAACCATAATACGTCAATTTGTTTTCTGCTGTATGTAAAATGTGAAAACGTGCCACTTTTAATTAATGCTAATAGTACATCCATGTATAAAGGCTTCTTTAATATATGGTTATACCCTTCTTCACTATGACTGGTGTAGCCTTATTGGCCTTATAGCCTCTGATGAATAAATAATTACGGCGGTTGTTGTGTCATAATTTCTGTTCTCTTTCTGTTCTCTCATGTTACATTTTAAAAGTAATGGAACCAAAAATGAAAATATCTTGCCATCAACAATACGACCACCCACACAAAAACAACAATACCTTTCTTTGGTACATTTCTACCCATTTACCCATTTCTAGCCAGTTCTTACCTCCTGAACTGCATATTATGCAGTTGGTTTGAATATGTTGCATTCATGTTTACCTTAAAAATTACCTTGTTTCTCTAATTACAGTTCAGTTAATGTTGTTATTGTCTTTATTTTTATTTTCCTAAATCTTTATAATTTATATTTATGCTGATAGTTTTCATAGCTTTATAGTTTTTTATTTACAATTTTTTATGCTTCTCATTTTCATAACTTTCTTTCTCTTTTATTTAGCTTATCAATAATATTTAATTTTTTGTATTTTACAGTTATTTTTAAGTACCAGTTCACCAAGACAAATTCCTTGTGCATGTAAACACATGGTACTTGGCAATAAAGGTGATTCTGATTCTGATTCTGATTACGTTTTATAGGTACTCATACTATTTCACTGGTTCCAGTTTAGCCTTTTCGTTAGAAACTTCAGCCTCTGAAAGGTTACAATGGTAATATTCAATTAATTCTTCAGAGAACATAACTTTGGTTTCAAGGTTTATAAAGCATGGTTGTCATCAAGAGGGAAAGACAGAAAGGTACCTTTCTTCACTGGGACCTCCTCCTTGGCCACTTCTGCCTCTGAAACATTAAAAGAACGTATTTTGTACTAAGTATATAGTATATATAGTATATAGTACTAAACAAGAGAACCCTTAGCAGGTGCCTTATTCCCACACCAGCCAAGCAGCCAAGGATCTGCAGACATAAAGCTCTAAACAAGGGTCAAAACCTTGATCAAGGTTTTACAAATCCAGGTGATCCATGCAATTATCTAGTCACAACACTGCATACGTGCTGGCTCAGTAGTTAAGGCTTTGGGCTACTGATCAGAAGCTGCAACATATTGCTGCAACATATCCCAAACAACCAAACAATGGTCAATAGATGGTATAGAATGATAAAACATAGGGCTGAAAACAGAATCTATGAAAGATTAAAAGCAAAAATAAAATAATATACGCTACATGTCCAAAAGTTTGTGTATACCTGACAATCATAACCATATGTAGGCCTTGAGTGGGCCTTCCCCAAACTGTTGACACAAAGTTGGAAATACACAATTGTATAGGATGTCTTTGTATGCTATAGCATTACAGATTTCCTTCACTGGAACTAAGAGGCCCAAGCCTGTTCCAGCATGACAATGCCCCTGTGAGCCAACCGAGCACTATGAAGACATGGTTTGCCAAGTTTGGAGTGGAAGAACTCAAGTGGCCTGCACAGAGCCCTGACCACACTGAACACCTTTGGGATGAACTGGAATGCCAACTGCGACCCGGGGGGAAAATAAATCTGGAATGGGATGTTCAAAAAGCACATATGGGTGTGATGGTCAGGTACCCACAAATGTTTGGCCATATAGTGTTTTTAACACATTCTCTTGTAAGGCTGCTGAAACATCAACGTCTTAGTCATTTGTGCAATAAAATCTACATTTGAAACTACCCCATGCATAAACGAAACATAAATTTTTGAAGAGTTGTAGGTTAAAGCCTCTTAATCTGGACTATGTTCAGCTTCTATACAACACTAATGATTATGCTTTAAAATCTGGGGCATTAGAAATAAGGTTCTCATTTAAACTCTTTATTGTTAATTTGGTTGTGAATTTGTTAATTTGATTGTCAGTTTGTTTGCTGTTAATTGGTATCTGCTTTGTCAACACCGATAAAAACTCATTGTTGAACCACAAACACCTTTTTTGGGGGATGGACCAGATTTTCCCTTTTCTTTTAGAGGCAGTTCTGTTTATTGCTAAGATCTAACTGGTAACTTAGTTGTTAAATTCGTGTTCAACAAGAATGAATATTATAGAAAACCAAAAATACCTTTCCTAGGAGAAAGTACAGGCTCTGCCTTCTCTTTTGGAGCAGGTTTGGGTTTGGCCTTCTCTTTTGGAACAGGTTCTGGTTTTGCCTTCTCCTTTGGAGCAAGTTCAGGTGTTACCATCTCTTTTGGAGCAGGTTTTGGTTTTACTTTCTCTTTTAGAGCTGGTTCAAGTGTTACCATCTCTTTTGGAGCAGGTTTTGGTTTTACCTTCTCTTTTGGAGGTGGTTCAGGTGTTACCATGTCTTTTGGAGCAGGTTTAGGTGTTACCAACTGTTTTGGAGCATGTTTTGGTTTTACCTTCTCTTCTGGAGCAAGTTCAAGTGTTACCTTCTCTTTTGAAGCAGGCTTGGGTTTATCTGCTTCTTTTGGAGTAGGTTCAGGTTTTGCCTTCTCTTTTGAAGCAGGCTTGGGTTTATCTGTTTCTTTTGGAGCAGGTTCAGGTTTGGCCTTCACTTTTGGAGCAGGTTCAGGTTTAGCCTTATGTTTTGGAACAGATTCAGGTGGCGCCTTCTGTTTCAGAGCAGGTTCAGGTTTGGCCTTCACTTTTGGAGTAGGTTTGGGTTTTGCCTTCTCTTTTGGAGCAGGTTCAGGTTTTACCTTCTCTTTTGGAAGAGGTTCAAGTTTGACCTTTTCTTTTGGAGTAGGTTCAGGTTTTGCCTTCTCTTTTGGAGCAGGTTCTGGTTTTGCCTTCTCTTTTGGAGCAGGTACTGGTTTTGCCTTCTCTTTTGGAGCAGGTTCAGGTTTTGCCTTCTCTTTTGGAGCAGGTTCAGGTTTTGCCTTCTCTTTTGGAGCAGGTTCAGGTTTTGCCTTCTCTTTTAGAGCAGGTTTAGGTTTTACCTTCTCCTTTGGAACAGGTTCTGGTTTTTCCTTCTCTTTTGGAGCAGGTTCAGGTGTTACCTTCTCTTTTGGAGCAGGTTCTGGTTTTGCCTTCTGTTTTGGAACAGGTTCTGGTTTTGCCTTCTCTTTTAAAGCAGGTTCAGGTTTGGCCTTCTCTTTTGGAATTGGTTTGGGTTGAGCCTTTTCTTTTTGAACATTTTCTGGTTTTACCTTCTCTTTTGGAGCAGGTTCAGGTTTTGCTTTCTGTTTTGGAACAGGTTCTGGTTTTGCCTTCTCTTTTGAAGCAGGTTCAGGTTTGGCCTTCTCCTTTGGAATTGGTTTGTGTTGAGCCTTTTCTTTTGGAGCAAGTTCGGGTTTCGCCTTCTCTTTTGAAGCAGGTTCAGATTTGGCCTTCTCTTTTGGAATTGGTTTAGGTTGAGCCTTTTCTTTTGGAGAAGGTTCGGGTTTGGCCTTCTCTTTTGGAGCAACTTCTGGTATTGCCATCTCTTTTGAAGCAGGTTTAAGTTTTGCCTTCTCTTCTGTAGCAGGTTCAGGTTTTGCCTTCTCTTTTGGAGCAGGTTCAGGTATTGCCTTCTCTTTTGGCACAGGTTCAGCTTTGGCCTTTTCTTTATGAGCAGGTTCAGTTTTGGCCTTTTCTTTTGGAGCTGGTTCAGGTTTTGCCTTTTCTTTTGGGGTAGGTCCAGGTTTTGCCTTCTCTTTTGGAGCAGGCTTAGGTTTATCCATTTCTTTTGGAGCAGGTTCAGCTTTGGCCTTCTCTTCTGGAACAGGTGTGAGTCGGGCCTTCTCTTTTGGAGCAAGATCTGGTTTTGCCTTCTCTTTTGGAACAGGTTCAGCTTTGGCCTTTTCTTTTTGAGCAAGTTCAGCTTTGGCCTTTTCTTTTGGAGCTGGTTCAGGTTTTACCTGTTCTGTTGGAGTAGGTTCAGGCTTTGCCTTCTCTTTTGGAGCAGGCTCAGGTTTAGCCTTGCCTTTTGGAGCAGGTTCGGGTTTAGACACTTCTTTTGGAGCTGGGTCAGGTTTTGTCTTTTCTTTTGGAGCAGGTTCAAGTGCTGCCTTTTCTTTTGGAACAGGTTTGGGTTTTGCCTTCTCTTTTGGAGCAGGCATAGGTTTTGCCTCTTCTTTTGGAGAAAGTTCTGTTTTTAACTTCTTTATTGGAACAGGTTCAGCTTTTGTCACTTCTTTTGGAATAGGTTTTGGTTTTACTATCTCTTTTGGGATAAGTTCGAGTTTGGCCTTTTCTTTTGGCACAGGTTCAGGTTTTGCCTTCTCTTTTGGAGCGGGTTTCAGTTTTGCCACTTCTTTTGGAGGAGGTTCAGGTTGTGCCTTCTCTTCTGGAGCCAGTTCAGGTTTTGCCTTCTCTTCTGGAGCAGATTCAGGTTTTGCCTCTTCTTTTGGAGAAGGTTCTGGTTTTACCTTCTCTTTTGGAGCAGTTTCAGGTTTTGCTTTATCTTTTGGAGCAGGTTCAGGTTTAGCCTCTTCTTTTGGAGAAGGTTCAGGTTTTGGCCTCTCTTTTGGAGCAGGTTCAGGTTTTACCTTCTCTTTTGGAAGAGGTTCAAGTTTGGCCTTTTCTTTTGGAGTAGGTTCAGGTTTTGCCTTTTCTTTTGGAGCAGGTTCAGGTTTTGCCTTCTCTTTTGGACCAAGTTCAGGTTTTGCCTTCTCTTCTGGAGCAGATTCAGGTTTTGCCTCTTCTTTTGGAGAAGGTTCTGGTTTTACCTTCTCTTTTGGAGCAGTTTCAAGTTTTGCTTTATCTTTTGGAGCAGGTTCAGGTTTAGCCTCTTCTTTTGGAGAAGGTTCAGGTTTTGCCTTCTCTTTTGGAGCAGGTTCAGGTTTTACCTTCTCTTTTGGAAGAGGTTCAAGTTTGGCCTTTTCTTTTGGAGTAGGTTCAGGTTTTGCCTTTTCTTTTGGAGCAGGTTCAGGTTTTGCCTTCTCTTTTGGAGCATGTTCAGGTTTTGCCTTCTCTTCTGGAGCAGATTCAGGTTTTGCCTCTCCTTTTGGAGAAGGTTCTGGTTGTACCTTCTCTTTTGGAGCAGGTTCAGGTTTTGCTTTATCTTTTGGAGCAGGTTCAGGTTTAGCCTCTTCTTTTGGAGAAGGTTCAGGTTTTGCCTTCTCTTTTGGAGCAGGTTTAGGTTTTACCTTCTCTTTTGGAAGAGGTTCAAGTTTGGCCTTTTCTTTTGGAGTAGGTTCAGGTTTTGCCTTCTCTTTTGGAGCAGGTTCAGGTTTTGCCTTCTCTTTTGGAGCAACTTCTAGCTTGGCCTTCTCTTTTGCAACAGGTTCAGGTTTTGTCTTCTCTTTTGGAGCAGGTTCAGGTTTTACCTCTTCTTTTGGAGCAGGTTGAGGTTTTGCCTTCTCTTTTGGAGCAACTTCTAGCTTGGCCTTCTCTTTTGCAACAGGTTCAGGTTTTGTCTTCTGTTTTGGAGCAGATTCTGGTTTTACCTTCTCCTTTGGAACAGGTTCAAGTTTGGCCTTTTCTTTTGGAGTAGGTTCAGGTTTTTCCTTCTCTTTTGGAGCAGGTTCACGTTTTACCTTCTCTTTTGGAGCAGGTTCAGGTTTTGCTTTATCTTTTGGAGCAGGTTCAGGTTTAGCCTTATGTTTTGGAACAGATTCAGGTGGCGCCTTCTGTTTCAGAGCAGGTTCAGGTTTGGCCTTCACTTTTGGAGTAGGTTTGGGTTTTGCCTTCTCTTTTGGAGCAGGTTCAGGTTTTACCTTCTCTTTTGGAAGAGGTTCAAGTTTGACCTTTTCTTTTGGAGTAGGTTCAGGTTTTGCCTTCTCTTTTGGAGCAGGTTCAGGTTTTACCTTCTCCTTTGGAACAGGTTCAAGTTTGGCCTTTTCTTTTGGAGTAGGTTCAGGTTTTGCCTTCTCTTTTGGAGCAGGTTCAGGTTTTGCCTTCTCTTTTGGAGCAACTTCTAGCTTGCCCTTCTCTTTTGCAACAGGCTCAGGTTTTGTCTTCTCTTTTGGAGCAGGTTCAGGTTTTACCTCTTCTTTTGGAGCAGGTTCTGGTTTTACCTTCTCCTTTGGAACAGGTTCAAGTTTGGCCTTTTCTTTTGGAGCAGGTTCTGGTTTTACCTTCTCCTTTGGAACAGGTTCAAGTTTTGCCTTCTCTTTTGGAGCAGGTTCAGGTTTTGCCTTCTCTTTTGGAGCAGGATCAGTTTTTGCCTCTTCTTTTGGAGATGGTTCTGGTTTTACCTTTTCTATTGGAAGAAGTTCAGGTTTTTCCTTCTCTTTTGGAGCAGGTTCAGGTTTTGCCTTCTCTTTTGGAGCAGGATCAGTTTTTGCCTCTTCTTTTGGAGATGGTTCTGGTTTTACCTTCTCTTTTGGAAGAGGTTCAAGTTTGACCTTTTCTTTTGGAGTAGGTTCAGGTTTTGCCTTCTCTTTTGGAGCAGGTTCAGGTTTTACCTTCTCCTTTGGAACAGGTTCAAGTTTGGCCTTTTCTTTTGGAGTAGGTTCAGGTTTTGCCTTCTCTTTTGGAGCAGGTTCAGGTTTTGCCTTCTCTTTTGGAGCAACTTCTAGCTTGCCCTTCTCTTTTGCAACAGGCTCAGGTTTTGTCTTCTCTTTTGGAGCAGGTTCAGGTTTTACCTCTTCTTTTGGAGCAGGTTCTGGTTTTACCTTCTCCTTTGGAACAGGTTCAAGTTTGGCCTTTTCTTTTGGAGCAGGTTCTGGTTTTACCTTCTCTTTTGGAGCAGGATCAGTTTTTGCCTCTTCTTTTGGAGATGGTTCTGGTTTTACCTTTTCTATTGGAAGAAGTTCAGGTTTTTCCTTCTCTTTTGGGGCAGGTTCAGGTTTTGCCTTCTCTTTTGGAGCAGGATCAGTTTTTGCCTCTTCTTTTGGAGATGGTTCTGGTTTTACCTTCTCTTTTGGAAGAGGTTCAAGTTTGACCTTTTCTTTTGGAGTAGGTTCAGGTTTTGCCTTCTCTTTTGGAGCAGGTTCAGGTTTTGGAGCAACTTCTAGCTTGGCCTTCTCTTTTGTAACAGGTTCAGGTTTTGTCTTCTCTTTTGGAGCAGGTTCAGGTTTTATTTCTTCTTTTGGAGCAGGTTCTGGTTTTACCTTCTCCTTTGGAACAGGTTCAAGTTTGGCCTTTTCTTTTGGAGTAGGTTCAGGTTTTGCCTTCTCTTTTGGAACAGGTTCAGGTTTTACCTCTTCTTTTGGAGCAGGTTCTGGTTTTACCTTCTCCTTTGGAACAGGTTCAAGTTTGGCCTTTTCATTTGGAATAGGTTCAGGTTTTGCCTCTTTTTTTAAAGAAGGTTCTGGCTTTACCTTCTCCTTTGGAACAGGTTCTGGTTTTACCTTCTCTTTTGGAACAGATACTGGTTTTACCTTCTCTTTTGGAGAAGGTTCAGGCTTGGCCTTATGTTTTGGAACAGCTTCAGGCTTTACCTTGTCTTTTGGAACAGGTTCAGGTTTGGCCTTGTCTTTTGGAACAGGTTCAGGCTTTACCTTCTCTTTTGGAACAGATTCAGGTTTAGACTTTTCTTTTGGAGTAGGTTTGGGTTTTGCCTTCTCTTTTGGAGCAGGTTCAGATTTTGCCTTTTCTTTTGGAGCTGGTTGTAGTTTTGCCTTTTCTTTTGGAGTAGGTTCTGGTTTTGCCTTTTCTATTGGAAGAAGTTCAGGTTTTTCCTTCTCTTTTGGAGCAGGTTCAGGTTTTGCCTTCTCTTTTGGAGCAGGTTCAGTTTTTGCCTCTTCTTTTGGAGATGGTTCTGGTTTTACCTTCTCTTTTGGAAGAGGTTCAAGTTTGACCTTCTCTTTTGGAAGAGGTTCAGGTGTTACCTTCTCTTTTGGAGAAGGTTCACGTTTGGCCTTCTCTTTCGGAACAGCTTCAGGCTTTACCTTGTCTTTTGGCACAGGTTCAAGTTTGGCCTTCTCTTTTGGAACAGTTTGGGGTTTTGTCACTTCTTTTAGAGCAGGTTCAGGTTTTGCTACTTCTTTTGGAGCAGGTTCAGGTTTTGCCTTTTCTTTTGGAGTAGGTTCTGTTTGTATCTTCTGTTTTGGAGCATGTTCAGGCTTTACTATCTCTTTTGAAACAGGTTCAGGTTTTGCCTTATCTTTTGGAGTAGGTTCAGGTTTGGCCTTCTGTTTTGGAGTAAGTTCAGGTGTTACCTTCTCTTTTACAGCAAGTTCAGGTTTTGCCTTATCTTTTGGAGCAGGTTTTGGTTTGGCCTTCTGTTTTGGAGTAAGTTCAGGTGTTACCTTCTCTTTTGAAACAGATTCAGTTTTGACCTTCTTTTTTGGAACACGTTCAGGTTGTACCATATCTTTTGGAGCAGGTTTGGGTTTGACCTTCTCTTTTGGAATGGGTTTGAGCTTGGCCTCTTCTTTTGAAGAAGGTTCTGGTTTTACCTTTTCTTTTGAAACAGGTTCAGGTTTTGCCTTTTCTTTTGGAGCAAGTTTAGGTTTTGCCTTCTCTTTTGGAGCAGCTTCAGGTTTAACCTTTTCTTTTGGACCAGGTATGAGTTTGGACTTTCCTGTTGGAGCTGGTTGCAGTTTTGCCTTCTCTTTTAGAGCAGGTTCAGGTTTTGCCTCTTCTTTTAGAGAAGGTTCTGGTTTTACCTTCTCTTTCGGAACAGGTTCAGGTTTTGCCTTTTCTTTTGGAGCAGGTTCAAGCTTTGCCTTCTCTTTTAGTTTAGGTTCTGGTTTGGCCTCTTCTTTTGGAGCAGCTTCATGTTCTGCAAAATATTTACGCCATTTAATCAGTCATTTAAGTTAGTTTGTTAACTTGGTTGTTAGCTTTTTTTCATATGATGATCATCTAGTTCCTAACTCGAAAAATTAAAATATCAAACTAAAAATACCTTTCTTTGGAGGAGGTTCATGTTTTGCCTTTTTTTTTTTTTTTTTTAGAGCAGATTCAACTTAAAATCTCATTTGATTGTTCAAGAATGTATTAACATGGTTATATACAAGAATAAATAAACACCATATAATCCAGAGTGCTTGTTTGTTGACTTGACTATCCACTTCTTACATATAATATATTAATAAATTTTAAAAAATTATATCATTCTTGATATGGTGAACAGATGTGAGGAGATTTTATTTAGTATTTATGGAAAAAGTCTGTTTTGTAACAGTCGGCGGTAAAGCTTTTACTTTAGGTTTTTTGGAGAGATGGCTTATCACTTTGTGGTTTCTCCATAACATGATAAGATGGCTTAAATTTTTTTTTTTTTTTTTTTTTTTTTTTTTTTTTTTTTTTTTTTTTTTTTTTTTTTTTTTGAGGCTCTGGGTTCTGATCAGAAAGTCAGGGGTTCAAGCCCCAACACTGCCAAGCTGCCACTCTTGGGCCCTTGGGCAAGGATGATAATAATGATAATAAACTTTATCTTAAGTCTTTACCCAAGTTTTTATTCAATCATATAAAATCTGTAGGGATTCCAGCAAATCAGTGCAATTTTCCTGGAATTGCTAATAACAATATTAGCTAATAATAATATTATATTATCTTTGCTGGTGCTGGTTGGACCTTCCAGCTCTACAAGATATCACATATCAACAAAAGTCATGCAAAGCATTCATGTGTTTTAGTAATTTGGCATGAATATTCACTTGTGTTTTAAATAGTTATATACATTTCTTCACAGGGGCTGGTTTGGGCTTTGCTTTGATTACTTCAGCCTCTGAAATTGTTCAAAATTAAACATTGAAAAAAGAATCTGTGGCAAATAAACAGGATTATTTTTCAACTTGGCATTTGGAAGAATATGTAACTTTCTTTGGTGGAGCTGGTTTCAACTTTTCTTTGGCATCTTTGTCCTCTAAATACAGGAAAGAAAATATTTTAATTATATGTTATAACAAGGTCTGTATCACTAAGAAATAAAATGTAAACTGCCTTATAATGTTTTTCATGTAAAAAAAAAAAAATATATATATATATATATATATATATATATATATATATATATATATATATATATATATATATATATATATATATATATATATATATATATATCTTAATATATAAAATACTATAGTGCCAAGTGGCATTCTGAGGGGTCCAAGCACCCATTGTAAGTAGCACCTACAGTGGACAGTTCTTACCAAGTTACATAGAACATCAAAGAGACCATAAATGAACAAACTATTAAAGTTTCATGCTGATGCTAATAGTTTAATGGTAACACTGTCAAATGTCTGCTGAATTCTTATTAGCCAGTGGCTGCCATGTTTTTCAAGTAATCATGTCATCATTAGAAATCCACCTACAGATTTGGACAAAGTTCAGAACAAAGCAGTATATCAAATTTCACATCAGTTGGACATTTGTTTCCTGAGAAACAGTTATTTGAATGTTGCGCCCCCTATGGATGATCACTTCCCAACCTTAGTGGACATCCACCACCTTTCAAGTTTTGTTTAAAGCAATCATGATTTAAAATAAAAAAAATCAATATAAAAAAAGTCAACGTTTTTATATATAATTATCAAGGTTCAGACTCTACTAAGTATGTTGACACTAATTTTGTGATACACATTACCTTTCTTTACAGCTGTTGGTTTTTCCTTTTCCTTAACTTCGGCCTCTAAAGAAAGTAAAGACAAACATATTTTGGGAATAAGCAGTGCGTTGAGTCTTCCTTTGTCAAAAGACTTTGAATTAATTAAAAGACAAAGTGTTGGTTATATATATATAATATATAATAATACCATAGAAAAACTAATATACCTTTCTTCTGCAAAGTTGGCTGTGCTTCCACTTTTTCAGCTTTTGCCAAGAAAAAAGACACATAGAAATACATTATTATTATTATTATTATTATTATTAGTAGTAGTAGTAGTAGTAGTAGTAGTAGAAGTTGTTGTAGTAGTAGTAGTAGTAGAAGAAGAAGAAGAAGAAGAAGAAGAAGAAGAAGAAGAAGAAGAAGAAGAAAAAGAAGAAGAAGAAGAAGAAGTACTGGTAATAAAAGTAATAGTACAAGAAGTAGTAATTGTATTATTATTATTATTATTATTATTATTAGTAGTAGTAGTAGTAGTAGTAGTAGTAGAAGAAGAAGAAGAAGAAGCAGAAGAAGAAGAAGAAGAAGTAGTAGCATTAATAGTAGTAGTATTGGTAGTAATAGTAATAGTAGAAGAATAAATAGTTTTAATAACATAGTATTAGTAGTATTAAAAGTAAGTCTAAAATCAGTAATACTTATATTAGTAGTGGAAGAAGTAGCAGTACTGATTGTAGAATCAGTAAAAGTAGTAGCGGAAGATGTAGTAGTTGTAGTAGCATTAAGAATAGTAGTATTTGTAGTATTAGTACTGGTAATAAAAGTAATAGTACAAGAAGTAGTAATTGTACTATTATTATTATTATTATTATTATTATTATTATTATTATTATTATTAGTAGTAGTAGTAGTAGTAGTAGTAGTAGTAGTAGTAGCAGCAGCAGTAATTCTGGTATTAGTAAGATAGAAGTAGAAGATGGAGTAGTAGTAACAGCACTAATATTAGTAGTAGTATTTGTAGAAATAGTAATACTAGTAATAGCAGAAGAAGAAGCAGTAATAACTGAATTAGTAGCAGTATTTGTAATTCCAATTTTAGTATAATACAATTAACAGTGGAATGCCAACAGTAATTGTAGTAGTAAAATAAGCACTAGTAGCATTAATACTAATTCTAGTATTAATAATAATAATAATAATAATAATAATAATAATAATAATAATAATAATAATAATAATAATGATAATGATGATGATGATAGCACAACTTATGTTAGTAGAATTAGTAACAATTCTAATATTAGTAATAGTAGTTTTAGTTGTGGTAGTATTAGTAGTAGTAATAAATGTATTAGTATTATTAGTATTATGATAATAGCAGTAAAAATATTGGTAGCAGTAGACATTCTCTATTATTAATTTCTGTTATTAATTTCAATTGTCAACTTCAGACCAATACCTTTAGGTGCTGGTTTTATCTTCTCCTTAACATCTTTAGAACATGAATGAAAAATATAACTGCTTTAGAATTAAAAATAGTTAAATATTTGTAGAAAAGGACTTAAAAATAAATATAGATACAGTACAACTATATACAGTACCTGTCTTTAGAGGAGCAGCTTTGATCTTCTCCTTCTTAACCTCGGGCTCTGTAATTTAATTAGTATAAATTATTAAATTAAAGACCCAACTTATTACATAACTTTCTTTAACCCAAATCAAAGATAAATAACAAACCAAATCAAATAATATCCAAAACATGCTCACATACCTTTCTTAATATGAGCTGGCTGAGCTTTCTCTTCTTTAGCTTTGGCCTCTATAATGGACACAAAAAAGAAGGTGTTATCTATGAAATTGTATCTACATTATAAATTTGTGAATTCTCAATTCTGATTTGTTTGATTCTGGTCAGAAGGAAGGTGTTGATTAATTTTCTGTAACAGCAGTTGACAGGAGGTCTGGCTGTGAGGCAAATGCACTCTTTTTCAAATAAGATCTTTCGATAGTAAGAACTAATTCATGTATGGTGTACGTTTCATATTAATTTAGTAAATGTGTATAATTGATATGACTGATATGAATGTATAGTTGATATAAATCTTCCTGTGAGGAGATGTTTATTTAGCCTTTTTGGAAGGAGTCTCCAGTGTCAGCACTTTGTTAGCAGTCTTAGGTTAAGCTGTAACTTTATGTTTTCCAACATGGGAAAGTTTTCAGGATGGAGGAGTGATTATTATATTATAGTATTAATTATAGTTTACAGAAAGTCAGCGGAGCCATTTGCATCTTCTCGTTATACTACACAGCTTACAATTTCCGAAGAGCAAACATAAAACAAGCACTTTATTAAATGTTATTAGAATATTAAATGCATTAATACCTCTCCATATATCGATTGGTTCAGCTTTCTCCGTGGTGACCTTTACAGCTGCAACACATGAAAGAGGGGAAAAACTTTCAGTGCAGGATTGAGAGTTTTGTTTGAATTGACAAACATGAGGAAGCCAGAAAAGACATGCACATATGTTTTCATACCTTTAATTGTAACATTAACCCTCTTATCCAAGTCTTCATGCTCTGTATGAAAGGAGAACAAAGTGTGTGAGAAATTGTAATACTACTTTCCTGGAGTGGAATTTGTTTGTGATGAATTAACAAGATGATTTCAGCTCTTAAAGTATGCGACTTTATGTGATGTTGTGTTTCTTTATGATGATGTCCACCAGTGTATCACCTCTATATTTAGTCCATCTGATCCAGTCTATATTTCAGATGATTAGTTTCCCAACTGGCACCTGAATAGTATTATACTGAATTGATAAAGTCATGTTGTTTTATAACTGACCCTGAGTGGGTTGGAAAGAGGCTTTTTCCATAACAATATCCTGGCAATTTAATACAATTTAACATATTTCAGTTAAGTTCTAGGTTTTGTATGGAACATGTGCATTCACTGGTGGTTCTCGTGGTTGCAGGGGGAAATCTTTAATAATATAGTCAGACTGCACACCATAGAAGAACCCATTGTATGAAACAATGAGTATAAAATAAATCTACTGATTATGAATATTCAGATTTATGAACTCACTTTCACTATTCAATAACTGAGTAACCTGTTCATTCCTTAGGACCCTAGCCTACCTTTGTGTATTGCTGTTATTTTTTTCCACTTTCGTTTATCACTAGGCCTTTTCAAAGAACTTTTTAGGTTTCAGCTATATGTTTTTATCAATAAAAATGTGCCTCTGGAAATTAGTGCATTTTAAAAGTTGTAATTAAAGCGGAGATATCATTTTATAAATAATAAGTGTAGCTCTATGATTTGGGAATGCATGAACATTAATGGAGTGGTAATCTATGGATTAGTATGGAAATAATATTATGGAAATATTTTTCATTCTCTCACTTTAGTTTCATGCTGGTTTCAGTAAGTAATAAAATACTTGGGACGTGCTGTTAGAAAATGATCAACATCCAGCTGGTAACATAACACCACACCATTATTGATTAATTTTCCTATAACATCATGCACCTAAGTGTTTTATTACTTATTTAACACAAGCTAAAGTGTGGACTAATGTTCCCTATAACTATCCCTGTTGTATAGTATTGGGATCTGGTAGAGACTGACTTATTTTAATGTACTTTATGTTACTGCAGATTTGTTTCTCAGACTTGTGAATGTGTCTGTTCTCCAACCTGCTTAGTGTTCACAATTTATATACACACTGCTAAAATAAATACTGACCAAAGGACATATTAAATATCTAACCACTCAAAGGCATCATTGTTTAGTTCCATTTTGTGACCTTTTTTTGGATGTGTGTACTTACTGTACTTAACACACGGGGCATATAAAACTGACACAAACCTTCACTACTTTAAGATTTAATATTAGATCTAAGATTGTGATTCTCACCTTTAATCTCTGCAATCTTGCTTACGTCCTCTTTAGGCTTTTCTTTTAGTTTCGCCATTTCCTTCATCAGCTCTTCTTTCTTCTTCTCTTTTTCTTTATCTTTCTCAATTTTTTTCTCTGCTTCTTCTGCAGCCTTTTCAGCTCGCATATCTGGAAGAACGCACAAGTCGTCTTAAAATGCAGAATCTGCATCTAAAATGCAGTTGATATCACAGGTTTTTCCCACACTTTTTATCACAATGAGCACAGAGGTAAAGTAAATGAATCACCTTGAATGGCTTTGTAGACTTCCTCCCGAGCTTTTTTCTCCTTGGCAATTCTTTCTTGCTCCAGAACTAAAATTCACACATGTAGGTTACATAAGAGAGGCGTTTTAAAATTATTTATATGAATCCAAAGAGCCAAGTCACTTAGTAATCAGGCATCAGAACTGATGTGAAGTTGAAATAATAGCTAAAAAATATGATGTAAGAGCATTCTATTATATATGTTTTGGTATTTAGTCACCTTACTGCGAAGAGCGACATTTTTCTAGTGACTCAAAAAAGTTTGCATCAGTATTTAAATAGTAGTATTTTAATGTGTAGAGATTCACAGAGAAAACTATAAAGTACAAACTGCTCTATTTGTGAAGTTAACACAGCATATTGCTATAGAGTATTGTACAAGAGAAATAAAGAAATGTGGATGAGGTCAAGGTTTTATGTGTGAGTCATGCATCTTAGTCAGCTGATGTAGATTTAAACACTGGTTAAAAAAATTCAACTGCATGTGACCACTAACAGTGTCAAAGCTGGTCCTTTAATTTCTGACCATGAAAAATAGCAGTTGAGGACAAAAATTGGGGATAGATAGATAGATAGATAGATAGATAGATAGATAGATAGATAGATAGATAGATAGATAGATAGATAGATAGATAGATAGATAGATAGATAGATAGATAGACAGACAGACAGATATCTGTCTATCCAAATTCTTTGGATCATCACAGTGGTTCTGTCACATATTGGCATGACTCTTATTTGGCCAATTCTGTTTTGGACAATAATGACACCCACATCATTTAATCAAAGAATTAATTAATTACAGCACTTTCTGTAATGTTTCTGAGGCATTATTACAGTTACAAATCAGCGTTACGAAATGACAGATTTATAAGCACAGTTATATTGAGATATGGATATGAGCTCCACTATTCATAACTCTATATTATTATGTATACTCCATACTGTTGCAATGCAGTAATATCTGCTAATGGTGCAAGAAAACATGAAAACCAATGAGCATTTGTTTGAAACACCAAATGCAGGAACATTTGGTTTACACTTTCTGTTGATATTTGACAGTTTAGGGGTGTGCTCCCAGAAAACGAATCTTAGTGATCTTAGTGGGTAACAAAACAATTTCATGGAGGACATATGTAGCATTGTAGTATTCTGAAGATTTTAACCTTTTGAGGAACACACCCCAGATTAATACATGTTAAACACAAGGAAGGAACATTTATCTAAATATAGTTCATTTTGAGACTATTGTGACTTCTTGTTTCTTAACAATACATGAAAGAACTGATTCAAGATTTCATATGATGAAATAAACATGTTTCTACCTTTTTCATTCTCTTCATGAAGCTCATCTTCTAGATCATTGGTTTCCTTGGTCGTGGCTCCTCGCCTTACGTGATCTCTTTTGACTGGTTGTCTCTTTCTATCATTGTTGTTATTATTTTCATCATCACTCTGAATAACATCGTCTTCTATATGAAACTGAGCATGGACCACATTAGCGTTTGATTCTACATTTTGGGGATCTTCACCATTATCTTTCTTCATTGCTTTCTCAACCTGATCCTCCTTTACTTCCTTAATCTCGTCTTCCTTTATCTTTTCTTCCACTTTGTCCTTGAGTTCATTATGAGCATTGAGAGATGATTCAGTAGTTGCTAACTTCTGAACAACTGTCTCAATATAAGCATCCATTTTAGTTTCTTCTACGTCAGTGTCTTTTGTAGGAACTCGTGTTGAGTTTATTGGTTTTTCTTCATCAACAACAAAAGAAACATCAACTGGTTCCATTTTAAACAGGGTCTCAGACAAAGTAACACTTGTCTTGGATTGGTCTTCATCAGCGCATTTGGTTGCAATTGGTTTTAACTCCTCAACATTTGAAACAACAGATTCCTCCTTAATAGTGGCCTCAGAGAAAGTGTCACCAATTTTAGTCTTAGTTTGGGCTTCATCATTCTCGTTTGTCACAGTATCAGGTAATTTAACTGGTTTCTCATCAAAACTGACACCAGAAACAGTTTCAACTGGTTCTTTTCTCATGAAAGGTTTTAATGTTTTCTCCTCAACATTTGAAACTGTGGGTTCAACATATTGCTCCTTAATAGTGGCCTCTGAGAAAGTGTCACCAGTTTTAGTCTTAGTTTGGTCTTCACCATTCCTGTTTGTCACAGTATCAGATAATTTTACTGGTTCCTCATCAAAACTGACACCAGAAGCAGTTTCAAGTGGTTCTTTTTTCAGAGTAGGTTTTAATGTTTTCTCCTCAACATTTGAAACTGTGGGTTCAATATATTCCTCCTTAATAGTGGCCTCTGAGAAAGTTTGGTCTTCATCAGTCTTTTTGGTTGCACTATTAGGTAATTTTACTGGTTCCTCTTCAACAATGGCATCAGAAACATCAACATCAACATTTTCAACTGATTCCTCTTCACCAAGGGCCTCTGAGTGAGCATCTACACTGGTTTGGTCTTTGGGGTCCACTGTTGATATTGATTTTACTGGTTCCTCCTCATCAACAACATTATCAATGTTAACATTCTCCTCAACTACAACCTCTGAGGAAGTGTCATCTGTTTGAGTTTGGTGGTCATCTATCTTCTCATTTTCTTCTTCTTCATCAATGAGAGAAGCATTGACAGTTTCAACTGTGTCTTCATTTGCCATCTCTAGAATCGACTCCATTACCACTTCACCAATAGCATCAGAAGTATCCTCAATGACTTTACCCAATTCAGCTTCATGTGAGTCAGTTCCCTGATGTATGACTTCTTCCTTTAGTCCAGATGCGTCCTGGTCATCCATGATATCAGCAACATCTTCCATAGTTTCAGCTGGCTCTTTATCGCTCACTACATCCAATGATTCTACCAAGCTGACATCATCACCATCCTCTTCAGATGCCTTCCTTTGGTCCTTCACATCTGTAGTCTCAATGTCTTTCGCGTTCCACTTAGCAATATCCGCCTTCAAAAGCTTGCTTTTCAGACTAAGATAGGCAGCATCCTTTTTTCTGCCCAGTATCTCTGCAACTGTTTCATGAAGCCATTTTGTGTGGTTACAAATTTATACTTTGATGAGGTGTAAAACTCCAACCCAGTCTCATGCAAAATTTGTAGGATGTTCAACAGGCAAGGACAAATCGGTTGAATTGAAATTAGACAAATAATGTTTTAAATAACTCCGCCCCTCATGTTAAACTTCTTTTCCTAATGCTTGTGTGAAAAGGGGCTGAGTGAGTAAACAGCAGTTTATACTGTATCTGTTATAATGTAAGTGAACTATGGGAAACTAACATGTTTCGCATTACGTTCCACAACATTAAAAATATTAAATGTACAACGTCTTTAATTAATAACTCAAATTTGTTAGTGTTGGAAAATCGATGTGGTATAAAAGAAATAAAAAACCTCGGGACATGCTGTTATTGGAAAAGAATTCAGTTTGGAGTGGTAACAGTAACTCCTCTTCAGCATATCACTCTGTCATTAACTATTTTCCAATAATGACACACCCCAAAGTGTTTTATTGTTTACTTAACATGCAGGGAAGGGCAATGTTTGAGTGTCAGCGATGACCTCAGCCGTGTTAATATTTAGCATTTCGATTTGAACTAAAATGCTCTCAGGTGCATGAATAAATATAATATAGAATATAATGCAAATACATGTTCTACACAACTCCATAACTAATTTACATTTCTAAATGAATTTAAAAATTCTACTTTCAACAATTTAAAATAAAAATATACATAATCTAGATGTAACATTTGGTGTAAATAACCTAATTAAATGTAATTATACCACAGCAATTGGAATTCTTGGACAGTTCTTGGACCGACTGAATTATTGGTCAGAATGTGTTGGTTAATTTTCTAAAACAAATCACATGTTTATATTAATGCACTCGTTCTATGTTATTGTTTCTGTAGTGACAAAAAAAAAAAAAAAAAAAAACATGCATGATTGTTGATATAGTGAGGCTTTCTATAAGGAGATTTTTGGAAGGAGTCTCCAGTGTCAGAGCTTTTTAACAGTCAGAGGTAATGCAGTAACATTAAGGACAGAAGCTGCATCCCCCCCCCCCCTTGTTTTAACTTGCTTTACGGGTATTCCACAACATTAAATGTAACTATAACAGGATAAATACATGCTGTTGTTGTTGTTATAATTGGCAAATTGCTGTGGTATAAGAGGAATAAAAGATGTGCTGTTACTGGCAAATCGTTAACTTAACTCCACCTCATCATTCATTATTTTCCTTTAACAGCACGCTCCTTTGTGTGTTAATTCCTTACTTGAGTAAAAGTGACAAGATGAATGTTATAAGAATGGACTTAAGAGGGTTAAATACTTCCAGTACATACACTTCAACCCAATTCCAACTCAATCTCACTTACATTTTATTCTATTTTATAGGAAGTATTAAAAAACAATTTGGCCAAAACTTTACATTTTTAAAATTTATTATTTTATATAATATTTATTATTTTATTTTATATTTTATTTATGATTGTAGTTGACCAGTTAAGATATGTTTGGTGAAGTAGCTTATAGTGACATGAAACTTATAGTCTCCAATTAAGCACTGTGCAAACAGCATGCCTATATAATCATGCACTCGGCTAAAAAGACATTGTTTGACTCAATAACGCCAGTGGTACAGTCACTGTTATAAGAAATTGTGGAACAAACTCTTTCTTTAAGAAAAAAAAATTCCTTAAAGAAAAGTTACGAGTGCTAATTCTGCCCCTCACCCTAACTTTACACCTCAGTTGGCTCATGTGAATTCTTACAAATTTGCAATTGTGAGACTGAGTTGGTAATTCTCTCAAACTTGAGTGTAAAAAGTGGAAATCAGAAAAGGAAATCAGAGGGCACGGCATTTCACATGGATATGTTTATTTTGCATCTGGGATTTTATTTTATTTTTTTCATGCACAACCATTCCACAACCAATTGAATATTAGACAAGATCGAAAGGTTTCGCACATATATAAAATCAAATGTTTCTCAAAACACTGTATATAAAGTACAGAAAGGGTTGAATGACAATGCAGAGATGAAATCACAATCAAAACATAACACACTTTGTTAATACAGGAATGTTTTCATTTTTTCCATGCACCATTAGGATTCATGATTTGAAATAGATTTTATTTGTTTCTGTTTAGCTTTTCCTTTCATCCATTGTGTCCTGGCATGGTAATAGCACATTAGGACCAAAAACTATCGAAAAAAGTAAACTGTGAATTCAGTTGTGGTCATGCACCTGTTATTCATGCTCCTTGTTGTCAATGCAGTCCGAGCAATTTAGCGATTTTGACAAGCATTCTGGTTTGTTCTCCCAATTACCGTGTAATTGTAATTTGTAAATTGTTACTAACCTTTTTCCTTAGGCGGCAGAAATTCTCCTGTGGACATTTCATGTAAAAATATTAGGAAATAGAAATAACGTAGAATTGCATAAAAATTGCATAAAAATTGCAAATACATAGGAAATATAAACTTTTTTTTGTTGTGCAACCCCTATTACAAATAAAAAGCCGGCTTTGTATTTGTACTAGGGGTTGCACAACAAAAAAATTAAGTAGTTAACTAGTCAACTATAGTCATGACATCACTATTTATAGGTTATTTTATTAAAACAATGCATGTTTAGGCTACACAATTAACAATGAAAATAAGAAATGTGCTCAGTAATAACTGTGTATCATTTTACACTATTTAAGGATGTACAGATTGTTAAAATTGTTAAAATGATTGTTAAAATGCACTTGTATGGACAAGATGGAGGCTCAGTTGAAATAATTGATTCTGGAGCTGAGAGTGCACAGCATGGAAGCTCATGTCCTTCAGTAGAGCTCTACTTATAGCTCAGTGAGCAGCCTCTCTTGAATAGAGGATGCAATGTCTACAGCAGTGTCAAAGGATGCTTTGCACAATGCTCAGGCCTCAATAGCGCCGCTGATCTGACTCTAACTAAGGTCTATGCAACCCCTAGTTTGTAAGTGAATTATCATTTATCTAACATCTTCTGATTTATACTAACCTTTTCTCCTGATAACATGTGGCGTGTCGTCTAAACGCAAAAGCAACGAGTCAAATAAACACAACAAAACTTTGATGCAGCATTGAAACATATATTAAATGTATCGCATGATTTCCTAAGCCTGTGCACATACCTTTATTCTCCATCAAGATATTAGAGAGATATGCTAAAAACATGTCCCTTCTGTCAGAGAATTCCTCGACCGTGTCTGTGACAACTTTCATGGGATCAAAGCTAATATCAGAAACACCACCTGGGAAAACAGAAATAAAATAGAAATAGAAGGGATATAAAAATGTCTATTAGCTGTTATATTTATTTTAAAGCCACAAATGCTTTGTCATTGTCATACCTTCATCCCCAGAGAACAGGTTGGACATGTGTGTGACGATGTTGTTTTTGAGGTTTTGTGCTCCTTCAAGAACATCGCTGGCCAATTCCATGGGACTTGTGCTTGTTTTAGGAATCCAAACTAAGAAAGATAAGCTCAAAGATCACCTCATTGTATATTGTCAGATCAAACTCGTTTTTCTAATGTACAGGGTTTTTTAATAGCCTCTAGACTACTGAGTTTAAACACGAGCACTTGTCTTTACGCCTTCTCAAAAAAAAAAAAGCAGGGGATAGAAAATGTGGACTCAAGAAGCATACAGTTTTGTTGTTGCTGTTGTTGTTTTATCGCTGTCAAGTGTAATATGATGTAATGTAAAAGCAGGAGACTATTTAAATTGAAACAACAACAAAAACAAACTAATATGATGACATATTATGTTTCCACTGCAAATTCTCACTTAGATTACCACTCCATTGCTAAATAACTTGTTGGAGATTGATTGATTGATTGATTGATTGATTGATTGATTGATTGATTGATTGATTGATTGTATTTTTGTTTCATGTCTGTTTACTAATGTACTTTTTTCTGATGGTTATGTAATTGATGTTATTGTGATATCGTTCCTTATCTAGCCTTTATCTCTTGACAGACACACAGACGGTTTCAATTTCAAACAGAACATGATGGTCTGTTTTCACGTACCTTCAAGGCCCTTGAACATTCCTGTGAAAGAACTCAAGATGACCTTGACTATGTCTGAAATATTTGCAGCTGCTTCAATGACCATTTTCAGAGGATTGAGGATTACTGCATCCAACAGATCTAAGCAGGACAGAAAGTGAAAATATAATTTTGGATAAAAGTATACAGCTTGTGTAGGGTACAAACTGAACATACACTTGCCAGTTTATTAGGTATACTGACTGAGTATCTAATAAGTTGGCAGCTCTGTGAACTTCTGTTTCAATTTTCTTTTTAGCTCATTGTTACGATTCTGCATTAATCCCAGGACTAACTGGACATTTTTACAGAGAGTCACAAACTTGTTTTACTAGAGCCATGATACATCATGATCAGTATGAACCCTGTCCTATTATACTGCATTAAACCAGTATTGATCTCTTTCTTTTTACTAAAGCTAAAAGGTCAGATGCATCCTTTGTATTCATGACAAATATGTCTGTGAACAAGGATGATCTTATTAGAACATAAAGTAATTTAAGAGTGCATAGAATTTATTCTAACAAGACTTCTTGAGAAGTTGCTTATTTTTCAGTGGTCATATAATTTTTCTTGGTGGCCATGGGATTGTGTTTTTTTCCTGCAATAATCAGTAAATAAACATGAGTTGTCATGCTGAGTTACCTTCAAACAAGTGAAATAAATATCCAGCCAGGCTCCTAACCCAATCATTCATTTCATCTAATACATCACCACCAGGTTTAAGGAAAGAAATGATTCCTTCACTTTCTGTGAGGAAACAAAATTAAAGAGAAGAACTCATTACATTGTGCAACGTGGTGACAAGTATAAATATTGTTTGGAAAAATAAATCACATTGGACTAAAATGATGATAAAGGCAAGCAAGTTTAAAGGTAAATTGAGAAATATGAACTCCAAGTACATCACCATGTATTCCTAACAGAAAGGACGTCGAGGCATCGGCCCACTGGTTAACGGCAGCCATTGGATCAGTGATTACAGTAGGAACGTACTCTGTGAGTCAGAAAAAATTTTTATATTTTAAAATTTGTTTATTCACACCTATAAAACCCTCATCTGAAGCAATTAAACTTACCATGTACATTATTAAACATGTCATTTAAGCTGCTCATTTTGTCCGTAAAGCCCTCAACAGCTTCGTTCACTGCTGTCATGGGATCTGAACTTATGTGTTGTAAATCTATAACGATAAAACATGTGAATGCATGATTTTTCATTTCTGATGATCATCTCAGAGCCCCATGATCATCTGAAATAGATACCTGTTAATAAAGTTATTAAATAAAGTCACTTACTCGTCAGCTGGTCGTCACTCACAAAGTCAAACATAAAAATTCCAGCTGCTGACCAGGAGATTAGAAGAGCAATGATGATCAGCCACTGCACAGGATGCTTTAAGACCTTCATGAAGCCCTGGTTTATGACCTCAGGAGGTGTCAAGTGCACAACTTCCTGATTTCGGACGTCCATAGTGATGGGCTCTGCTCCAGAATCTACAGTACAATAGGATAGGAAATAACAAGAAAGTAATTACTCAATGCGTTTCAGTAATTAACATCATACATTTCTTTTAGTCACACCATACTGGTATATTACACCTCCCCTCCAGCAGAGGTCTCCCTCCCCTGTGTTCTAGCTTACCACTTCCAGGTTACTTCCTGTTTTTAGAGTATATAAGGCCCAATAAATTTCCACCATTTTTAAAGTACCAATTCTTAAAACGTGCTCAGATGAATCAAGGAAGAAGAAGAGAGGAGGCTTTTGGATCAAGGATGCACATGTGCTTCCTACACAGAAGTATTTTTTATATTAACACATGCTGTAAGCATATGGTATAAATGCTCAAACTCCACTCCAGAACACAAATGATAATAACTGATACCACAAATCTGAAATGAAAAATCTTAATTACATACAATGAGTACAAATTAAATCCTTAGATGAAAGTCAATTAATATGCCTTGCTTTAAAAACAGAGAAGTCAGGGGATGAGTAGAATCTTGTTTAGACTGAAGCATCAATATTTAAGCATCTGATGTACACATGCAATGAAGTTTTAATTGATAAGTGCATTCACTAAAGTCACCCCTAGTCATTGCAATACAGCTTTTGTGAAGTCTTGCCAATCCCAGTAATGTTCACTCTGATTGCCATTACACTGTTTTGATACTTGTCTTGCCCATCGTTTACTATAGACAGTAGTGTGTCTCTCCGTGTTTAGTCCTTGCTACCAATGCAAGATTTTGATTTTTTTTTTTTTACCCTCATGTTAATGCATATTAATCCTGAACCATCTCCCAAGTCTTGCATGTTACAGACATTCTATATTGTGTACAACTGTTATTACAAGTAGGATATGACATGGGGCTCTTGAGTGGAACAACTGGCTAAGCTTTTGCTATATTGTTAAGAGATTGTGGGTTCGAATCCTTGACCATTCATGGCCAGGAGTTCAAGAAATCATAAATGACCCTAGTGTCTGAGAGGCCTGTTAATCAGAGTCGTATTAGAAAATTAGAGATGTGCTGGTTTCATGTGTTAACCTTCTGGTAGCTGATGTACTATATAAGACACCTAGTGTAGTTAGTGGGTGGTAATTGCCATTGACTAAATTAGAAGAATGTGACCAAAACGATTAGTGTGCCAGTAATGTTAATTGAAGAAAGCAACATATTAATAACAGACTACTTTTCCGATTAAATCATCACCACAGCTGTCTGCAGCCTACAGAGGAATTTGGAACAGCACTCTGCAAAAGAACTGGGGCGAATTTTCATTTAAGAAAAAAAAAATCTTTATAAACCTGCATGACAGTATATCTAAGAGAACTGATATAGTTATCAAGGCAAAGGATTGCCACACCAAATCCATCCATTCATTTTCCATACCATTTATCCTACACAGGGTCACGTGGGAGCCTGGAGCCTATCCCAGGGAACTCAGGAGCCAAGGCAGGGGACACCCTGGATTGGGCCAATAACACACATTCACATGCTACAGACAATATGGAAATGCCATAAAACCTCAGCCTACCACACATGTCTTTGGACTGGATGAGTAAACCGGAGTAATTTTTAACACCTAATCTTTTAACACCTAGTGAGCACTTTGCAGAAAGTACAGACACCCACATTACATGTGTTTTCAGATTTCAGCTCAGCTATAAAAGAGGACTCAGAAGTCTCAGAAACCTTAAATGCATTAAGTCACTAAATTACCTGACTTCTGTAGTGGACAAACTAAACCTGGGACACTCAGTGCCAGAACACAACCAGTGTTTGAGCGGCACTGCAAGGTAAGAACAAACAAGACAGCAAAGCCATTACAGGCTTTTGATAGCAGTGTAGGAGCACTGGATGTGCTCTCTGGGCTAGCACACGGTGTTACAGGCTGAACAGCCTATAGGTCAATATTCACAGAGATTGTGTAGGGATCTCATAAAATCCCTCAGTTCAGCGCAATAGATTAGTGACCACATGTACTCCAGCCAGTACAGATTACTTATTACACATGGTATTTATAAAGTGCATTTAGAAACATCCTAATATTGTTGTCCGTAGTAAGCACAGCTGAATTCTCCAGTTTGTTTGGACAGATGGTCTTGATTAATTTTCTGTAACAGCAGCTCTGACAGTCATGCAGCTGTAATTCAAATCACAGGTTTATATTAATGCGCTAATGTTATCTCTCCTGGACTAACAACTCATTCACAGAGACTTGTAAGGTGAAGGATTCATCATCTAAACCTAATTATAAACGTGTTGCTGTTTAACAAAGTGTCTAATTGTCTAATTCTAATGTCTTATTATTGTTTTCTGTTAGAAGGCATTTATCAGGGATTTATGGAAGGAGTCTCCAGTGTCAGCACTTTGTAACAGTCAGAAGAGTTTTCCACCATGGGAAAGTCTTCATGTCGGAAAACAAAAGGGAAAAAAGAGAGGCTGGTGAGAGAACGAGCGATAACAGGAACTTGTGTGTTTTATGACATTCCACAACATTAAATGTAAGTATAAACCGATATAAAAGTATTATTCGTAAAGAAGTTCAAATTGCAAAAAAGGAAGAATAAAACACACCACCTTAAATGCCAAAGCAAGCTACTAATTGTTGAAATGACTCATCAGAAATTCTCTTTCCTACATGTACTAGTCTATTTATTTCCAATGACTTGACTCGGCAGGAGCTGACACTCGGTGCAGGCCAAATATTTCACACTTCTCATATGTGCAGTCCAGAAGCTATCTTTGGTGTACTGCATATCAGGACATCTCAAGCTTACTAAATGTAAATGAAACTGCGTAAATCATTTTTTGTGCTAAGACTTGTAGAAAAAACAAACTCTATCTGCACAGAGCTCCTTGTTAAACATTGGGTCAAAACAGTAACTTGATACAGCAAGGCTGTCTGAATTGTATGAGTGTTATATTACACTACTGACATTTTTCCATGGACATGGCAGTGTTATGTCTTCAGTGTTAAACACATAATTTAGTGCTTAATCATTACATACACACAAAAACTGTTACAGTTTTATCATTTTATACAGTTAATGTAATAAAACATAACAGGGTGTAGTGGCTCAGTGGTTATAGCATTGGGCTACTGGTCAGAAGGTTGTGAGTTCAAATCCCAGCACCACCAAGGTGCCATAGACATAGTCTATGAGTCTTCTTAGTCTTATCTTGTCTCAATTCTAAGTCAATTTGGATAAAAACATCATCTAAACACACAAATGTTGTAGATTTGTTTTACCTTAACAGCATGTCCCATCCTGAAGTGTTTTATTCCTCTTATACCACAGCAAACTACCAATAATTACACATTTTAATTTATTAGATTATAAGCATGATACTTTTTATCCATTTATATGTACATTCGTCATGAAATCACTTTAAGCCCTTCGTCCTAAAGACTTTCCTGTGGTGCGAAAACTAAAGTTATAGCTTTATCTGTTTTTGTTACAAAGCTCTGATACTGGAGACTCCTTCCATAACTGTTACATCAACCTTCCCTTACAGAAAGCTTTGAGAATTCAACAGAGCTGTGGCATGATCGTGATATAAGCCTTGTATGCAAATACAGATCAACTAGGGATGTACTTTTGAAATTTTTTCCCCCTGTACCTTTCATTTCATTGGATAATCACAGAAATCAACTGATTTGTCTTTAAACCACTTCTGATAATCAGTGTTGTGTTCCTGCTGTAATTGTGCTATATCCAATTAATCAAGAAACTTATATATTTAATCTGTGTGCTATCAAATCTATTACATCATTAAAACACACACACACACACATATTGTGTATGCATTATATTCCTTCAACTAAATTATACAGTCTATAAATAAATAATGCAATACCTTCAGTTTCATTAGTCATAGTGTAACTTGCTGTGGAAGCTTTAGCTGATCTTGTCCTGTCCCGTTACAGTGGTTCCACCTGGTTGATGTTAACACTGCCCGGCTTGTTAGTCCCCCCATACAATCCACAGGTGGAACCTTATTAAGCGAGTCCAAAAATCTAGTCTTCCAAAGTATATTCAGTGAGCATGGTGAAGGGCAGTGTGGCAAGATGGTGCTGGGGAACTCCAAAGAGGCACTGAGGCTGTACGGAGGCAGCAAATACTATTTGCTAATAATTTCAGCAGTGTAATTGGCGCCTCACATGGCCATGGGGCAAGAAAACATGCACAAAAGTTTCAAGGTAACCTTATCCACCACAGCCACTGGTTATTCTTAGCCTGTGTTCCTTCCACCAGCTGCTCATGGCCTTGCCTTTTTAGGCTGCAGGGGGAAGTCTGAAGTCTGACCTCGTCAGCCATAATGATGTGTTGATATGAACCGGATCGTTAATTTTCCATTCTCCATTCACCCTTCATCATTATGTATGTAGGTTTATTAAAAATGCTCACGCCTCACTTTGACTTTCTTTCAGACTGATTTAGATTTAAAATTGATGCACTGCTTTAACACTTGTATCTCGTATCCTATTTAAAAGCAGTCTTTAATCAAATCTCAGAGGATATGTTTTCATAGAACTGATCACTGATCCACTTATTTATAACCAGTAAACTAAAAGCAGAGATTGGAGCAATATGTAATAGCCATCATCTGGAGGTGGACTGTATTTACTAAAATACATTTTTTTTTAAATGTCTTGTTACAGAAAGTAGAAAAATATGGACTGAAACAACGTTGCACCAGAAGGCCATTCTGTTTGTAAAGACATTTTAGTACTACTGCTCCAGGACCAGGGCTGAAAACCTGCGAAATAAAGGATTACACTAAAAGACATCCTGTTCCTGTTAATGCTGATTTGCTGATCTAGCAATAGCTCAACAATGAAACTATTAGGGTTGAGCAATGGATTATACCTTATGTACACCGATCAGCAATAACATTTAAACCACTGACAAGTGACAGGAATAACACTGATTATCTCGTTACAGTGGCAACTGTCAACGGTGGGATATATTAGGCAGGAAGTGAACAGTCAGTTTTCGAAGTTGCGAAAGCTAGCCTATCTAGTCTAATCCCACAGAAAATGGGCACAAATTGTCCTACTATAGCACAAATTGCTGAAAAAGTTCATGCTGGCTATGATAGAAAGGTATCAGAACACACAGTGCATCGCAGCTTGCTGTATATGGGGCTGCATAGCCTCAGTCTGGTCAGAGTGCCCATGCTGATCCCTCTCCACCACCGAAAGCATCTACAATGGGCACATGAGCGTCAGAACTGGACCATGGAGCAGTGGAAGAAGGTGGCCTAGTCTGATGCATCACATTTTCTTTTACATCATGTGGATGGCCGGGTGCGTGTGTCACTTACCTGGGGACGAGATGGCACCAGGATGCACTATGGGAAGAAGGCAAGCCGATGGAGGTAGTGTGATGCTCTGGGCAATGTTCTGCTGGGAAACCTTGGGTCCTGGCATTCATGTGGATGTTACTTTGACACGTACCACCTACCTAAACATTGTTGCAAACCAAGTATACCCCTTCATGGCAGTTTTCCCTAATGGCAGTGGCTTCTTCCAACAGGATAATGCACCCTGTCACACTGCAAACATTGTTCAGGAATGTTTTGAGGAATATGACAAAGAGTTCAAGGTGTTGACTCTGCCTCCAAATTCCCTAGATCTCAATCTGATCAAGCGTCTGTCGGATGTGCTGGACAAACAAGTCAGATCCATTGGTGCCAGATACCACAGCACACCTTCAGAGGTGATGAGTCTGAGCTGTTTTGGTGGCACAAGGGGGACCTACGCAATATTAGGTGGGTGGTTTTAATGTTATGGCTGATCAATGTTTATTGATGTCAGTTTCTCTTTGAATGACAAATTTATACCAGCCTCCCCTTTTTGTTTAAAATAAAGTAAAATATGAAAGCTTTAAACAAATTGATCAAGAAGGTTTATGCAGGAAATGAAGCGCTTCTCCACTGACCATATTGTTATAAATACTGACAAACATCAACTATGATCCAATATTATCTGTGATTGGTCGTAATCATTGCATTGACTAAAACAGATTAGTGATTGTGAGTGATGCACCTCTGTTCATGCTAAAGTGAATTTCAATCAAATATTACAAAGCTTTAAACAAAACAAGCTTATGTAAGGGAAAAAACACTTTGGGACGCACTTTTATAAGAAAATAAACAATGAAGTTGATTATTTTCCAATAACAGCATGTCTCGAACTCTTTTATTCCTCTTATACCACAGCAGGGATTTGCTCAAGAGTCACACGATAAAATATTTATCCATTTATGGTTACAATTAACGGCCTTGAAACAAGTTAGTTCACATTATCACTGACGTTATAGCAGCTATATACAGTCGTTTCATCACCGGCATCTCTTTTCCACACTCTTGATGTTAATACAGAGGGGAAAAAAATGCAGACCTGAAGACTTTCCTGTCTGGAAAGCTTGCTGACATTGGAGACTCCTTCCATAAATGTTAAATAAACAACTCCTTACAGAAAACTTCACCATATCAACTATGATGTTTTCCTTTGTTAAATAATAACACGTTTTAATATCAGACTTGTGTCATTCGTACAAGTCACTGTGTATGAGCGGTTACTTGAAATGATAACATACTCGAACAAGCACATTAATATAAATCTGTCATTTGCCTTCTGACCAATCAGATTTGAGAATCCAAACGCTGTGGTATAAGAGACAAAGATAAATTAACTTAATTTCAGAAGAGGAACATAAAATCCGAAGAAATGGGCTTGGGCATGAGTCTTTATTCTACAAATGTTTGTGCATAAATGAAACAAAACAATTAAATAAAAATATCTATGAATTAATTAATTCAAATGGATGATTAAAAAAAAAGAAGAAGAGAGAATTGGGTGAAAATCATGAGGTCGGAGTTGGAGCCCGTGTTCATACGGCTTACTATAGTGTGCACTATTCTATAGAAAAACCTTCACTAGATATTCAAGTGAAAGCTGGAATGAAAACGAGGTGAAAATGGCCCTGCTAATTCTGCCTGATAGACAAGGGCTGTGACATTTGAACATATTGATTGAGGTTAAATGTGGTCCAGACATGACATTTTGATATCGTTTTATATCAGGGACAGAAATCAGGGCCAGAAGGAAGCTAGACAAGCTCAGTGGAGTTAATGTTAAATTTTTTTCTACTTAGTTATGTTAAATTATAGCACATTGTAATGCATTTAAAATGGTCTGCTTTTATGCCTCTTACAACAATAATGATGTTAGCCATTTATTTTATTTGATCATCTTCGCTAGAGAGAGATGCAGGTATAGTCAAGCATAATGCCCACACAGCCTGATTACTATATCGATGCATAATTTTTCTATCGTTAATCCAAAGTGACTAAATAGAAAAAATGCACTAGCAAGAATTTTTTTTTTTTAAAAATGGAGACACTGAGCTTTTGCTAAAAGCAGGTGCAAATAATAAAGCTGAGCAGAGTCACCAGTGCACGCACACAATTTTCCTTTTGGTGAAAAGGTCACAATGTTTAGTGTTAGGAAAGCTAGCTATGTGCTGCAGGATTTCTCAAAGTTAAACAAAGAGGGTGTCATTACTGGAATAAATAATCAAGAGAGTCTTTTTAGTCGTTTTAAAAGAGGCTGTTTCCAGAATTAGTCGTGTTGTTTCAGCCTCGATATTCATACTTTTTCTCTGAGCAATCACTCCATACAAACAAAAAAGAAACTAAAATAAAATAAAAAGCATTATAAAAAGTAATAAAGCCTAAAACGGGGGTAAGTAAACACAATCATATTTACACTACATACAAACATCCGTTATCCTTAATTCTTTTTCAAACACTCGCATGATGTCCCCAAAATATGATTTGGCTTTAGTGAACACGTTTAATGTGGCACGTCCTTTTAATGGAAGATGAGTAACAAGTCGAATACTGGATTGAAATGGCAACGAATCTGGAAGCTTTAATCATCGATCGTGCAGCGTATCGTTGTTCAGGTCAGTGTGTGTCGCAGTGATTCATTTTCCTCTGGCTCTCGAGTTCTAAGGAGGTTTTCAGTCATCCAGGTGTTTTTTTTTTTGTTTTTTTTTTCCAATGTCTAATAGCATTATTAAGTCAAAGTGACTGGACTTGTGTTATAATCTGCGAGATTAAAGCACAAATCCACTCGCTTTAACTCTCGAGCTCTTGTTTTTTGCGGCTTAGAGGTTGTCTCCTGGTTGGTACTGGGGCTCCGTGGCAGTGAAATAGTCCTCCAAAAACGCCTGCAGGTACTCGAACGTGGGTCTCTCCTCAGGATCTCGCTTCCAGCACTGCAGCATGAGCTCATGCAGAGAGATCGGGCAGTCCTGAGGGCACGGCATCCTGTATCCACGCTCCACCTGCTCTAAAACCTCCCGGTTATTCATCCCTAAAAAAAAAAGAAAAAAGAAAAACACAGTAATGAGCGGGGTTTAGTTTTAAATATTAGAACATATGTACAAAGCACATGTAAAAACAGAAGATTAATAAAATAAACAAAAGGAAAACATTTCCTTGTTTTTCCATTTTCATTTCCAGGCTTATCTACCAATTCGTGTCCTGTACAAGAGTCATTCCTCTTCAGACCTTTTTTTTTCGTATGCAGAGTACCGTACAGAAATACTATATATACTATACTATATATATTTATAGAAATGGTATATATCTCACCTGGATATGGCACACGGCCTTTGGTCACCAGCTCTGTCAGCAGTATTCCAAATGACCACACGTCTGATTTAATGGTAAACCGTCCGTAGAGCGCGGCTTCGGGGGCCGTCCATTTGATTGGGAACTTGGCACCTAAAACAGAATGCAGGTGTACGATTGGCTGAGACTAAATACTGAGTATAACTCTCAGGCTGGAGAGTAATATTACAGTCCACGACCAAGAATATACTACTGAAAACTTTACTGAGACAAATAAATTTTTCAAAAAGTATTGGAGAAGTGCTCATATGAAGGTGAAATCCAATTTAATATTCTGTTTAGAGACCATACAATTTTAATTTGCCAGAATCCAATGGATTTTCCAAGACCACCACACAAATGCACTCTTAACACACAAAGTGTTGTCTCTTAATGACTAACAACTGATACTGACTCAGTACAGTTAGTAAGACTACTACTCCTATCATTATTATTATTATTATTATTATTATTATTATTATTATTACCACTACTCTAGTATTGCTAGTAGTAGTAGTAGTAGTAGTAGTAGTAGTAGTGCTTTTACTATACTGCTATTACTTATACTACTACTACTACGACCATTACTACTACTACTACTACATCTGTTACTACTACTACTGCTATTACTATGACCATTACTACTACTACTACTAATACTACTGCTATTATTATTATTATTATTATTATTATTATTATTACTATTATTACTATTATTACTAGTACTACTACCATTACTTATACTACTGCTATTATTATTATTATTATTATTATTATTACTAGTACTACTACTATTACTACTACTACTACTACAACTGCTATTACTAATACTACTGCTATTATTATTATTACTATTTATTTATAATTACTATTATTGCTATTACTACTATTATTACTTATACTACTGCTATTACTACTAGTACTACTACCACTACTATTACTACTACTACTACTGCTGCTGCTACTACTCCTATTACTACTACTACTACTAACAGTAGCTGAAGTGTGTGAGTTCACATAATTTACTAGTTAATAATTTAAATGTATATGTTTATTCTATGTGTACTAATAAGAAACTACAAGCACCTGTTTGCTGTAGACATTTCTGTTGGGCTACAATATTGTGATTTCTGCTCACCATGACAGCTGTGCTTTTTCACTAGTGTGATAAGTACTAAAGTTGTTTCACTTGATGCATCAAGTGGACGACAGATGGCAACATTAGGCTAATGCAAAGGTTTAACACATCTGTTGTCTGGCTGTGGAAGGTCCAGCACCTGCTGGTAGGGCAAATTCTTCTAAAAATACACTAATAACATTATACAAGCCCTTTTCCTTCATTCACTCACCTTGTCTAGCTGTGTATTCATTATCCTCTATCAGCCTGGCCAGGCCAAAGTCCGCGATCTTGCATACTAAACTGTCACCCACGAGGATGTTGGCCGACCTCAGATCTCTGTGGATGTAGTTCATTCTCTCGATGTAAGCCATGCCTGCAGCCACCTGAAAGACACCGCACATGCTTGGTTTTCAATACCACTGATTAGTTTTTCACTGACGGCAGAGTGCGATGTGAGCAACGTTTCAGATTTTCCTACCTGAGCTGCCATGTCTACAAGGTTTGGCAATTTAAGGCTTCGTCCTTCACCGTCCTTCAAAAAATCCAGCAAGCTCCCTGAAAATTTATTGTATGGGATGTCAATCATTTGGGATCAGAAATGTATTCAAATTTATTTAAAAAATAACAGTGCAGAACCACAAATGTTCACATGTTCTTTATATTACCATTGCTATCAAATAATAGGCACAGTTTAACCATGACTTCTAATATAGTCAGCAATTAGAGGGACATACAATTACAGGAAAACAATCAACAGCAGGCTGGAATTATTGTTACCACCCTGAAAGCTGATCAATTTACAATAACTCCTGATTCTGAAGTGTTTTATTCCTCTTATGTCACAGCAGTTTCTCGAACGCTAACAATTTCTTATTTAGTAAAGAAGGATGTCATACTTTTTATCCATTTATAGCTACATAATGTTGTCGAACGTCCACAAAACAGTTATTTTCTGTTATCACTTGCATTATAGAGGTTATAAACCTGGTCATTTTCTCACCAGCCTCACTTTTTTCTCTTTCTTGAATTTAATAAGACAAAAGCTGACACTGGAGCAAATTTTATAATAGACCCTTCTCACACTTCCACGTTTGCGAACCAGAAGTCGTCATAGTTGGGTAAACTATGGCGGTGACCGTGAAGACCAGTAATAGTCACTGTGTTCCGTTTTGCTCAGATTCTAAAAGAAAACGTCCGGATTTGTCTTTCCATGAATTTCCAAAAGATGCTGAATTTTGTAGGAGGTGGGTTCAAGCAGTTAAACGCAAAGAAAACCATAACTTTGTTGTTAAACGAGGAAACACTTTCGTTTGTGGAGAGCATTTTCAAGAAGAGGACTTTCAGCTTTTCAGCAATTCGCTGGTGGAATTGTGAAATCGGAGCCGTACATATAAAATTTACATTGTGAAATGGTACATAAATAGTACATAAATAAAGATGGTGAATTATAAACAGTGTGACAGGTTTGCATTTTTGATGGTCTAGTTTGTTTTTCATTTCAGTTATGAACTCATTGCTTCTCCAGATTCACTCAATTAAGAGCTCTGTTTCTGTATAAGTGACAGTCACACCAAGACAAACCTGAGATGGCTAACTGACCTTGTACTTGCCAGTAATATTTATGACTGTGTAATAGCTTAGGGCTACCATCCACTATGTTAAATCATCGCACTTCTCGAGCATTTGTTTTTGTTGTGCAGTTGGAAATTTATGGAAATACAAATCCAGACATATTCTTGTAGAATTTGAGCAAAACGTAACACTGCAGTGGCAGTAGCTATTACTGCGGAAGTGTGAAAACGAACGGTCTATTGTAATTTTAAATAATTCTGTAGGTAAGTTTTTTTTTTTTTTTTTTTTTTTCCCCTTTCTTACCTTTGCCCATATATTCTGTGACGATGTAAATAGGCTCTTCAGAGACGACAGCGTATAGCTGCACTAGCTTGTCATGTCTCAGTTTCTTCATGATCTGAGCTTCCTCCAGGAATGACTCAGGGGACATGGTGCCTGGTTTCAAGGTCTTCACTGCTACTTTCGTGGTGCCGTTCCAAGTACCTGCAATTTATTGGGAAGATTGCAGAATCTGAGAAATAACCCACTGTCTAACACACGGAGATGAAAATCCTCTTCTGCCCTATTGCATTAAAATGGCTGTGAATAAATCACCTGTAATTCGCATTAATGGTATTTAAATGGACACGGGCCTCAAAGATAAGCTGAATCCTGGATTAAACCAGTCAGCAGAGATTATCCACTGATGAATCTTTCTCAGCCTGGCTTGAACCTGTCGAAAATAATTAACACGCACCCATCCAGACCTCTCCGAACTGGCCGTTCCCCAAGCGTTTGATGAGCTGAAGTGACTCTCGCGGGATTTCCCACACATCTTTGGTTTTGACAGACAGATCGGCAAGGCGAGGCATGCCTTTGTGGCAGGGGACTATCAATCGACAGCATAGCCCCGCAGCCCTCGCTGCGCACACAAACACAAACAAAATGATGGCGTGCTGTTAGAAACATTGCCAAGATATAGACGATAATGGCTGCTCTGTCTGAAACTGGCAGTCATTCATTTTCTCACACATCATTCATTTAGCCACGGATAATTAAATAATGTATTTGGTCAGTTGACTCAGATTTACCAGAATAATGGTGAACAAGCTGTTGCAGAGTCTCAAACTGAGCTCGGGTGGTGATGTAGTAGCCTCCGTTGTCAAGCTTACGGATCTTATAGTGTTTCACGTGATCACCCTTAACATCATCCCAGTCCTGTATGGATAAGGAATACGCTCCTGAAAGAGAGAGAGAGGACAGAACAGGCCATCAAATTAGATAGGATGGAGAAATAGGCTAGATGGATTTTTTTTGCCCTCCATGGCCTGGTGGTGTTATCCATTTTATTGACAGTAATATGTGTATCTAAGTAATTTAATTTGTGGTCAAAAATTATAAAACAGGGATGCATCAATAACAATGTTAGTACCGGGTATTCCACCATAGTCAATGTCGTTGTGTACACGCATGTCCACCACCATCAACACCAAAAGCACTAATCCTAAAGTAGCCCTAAGGGAACTCAACTGAGTGCTGGTGGCTAAGGCTTTTTGCTACAGACTGGAAAATTGTGTTCAAATCCCAGCACCGCCAAACTACCATGATTATCTCCTTGCGCAAGACCCTTAATGCTTATCTGCTCAGTTGTATGTCTTGGATAAAAGCATGAGCCAAATGAGCAACTGTCAGAGATAACTTCCGCAACCAGTTCGACTTTGCAAGTCCTCGGTTGAACACATTGGATCTGTTTACGTCAACATCTACAAGGCTGCACCCAACCCCCACCTTGGCTACCTAAACAATGTCTCTGTTATGCTAATTCTGTGATACAGACCACTGCTAAAAACGTGCCAAACCGGTTCTGAAACTGGTGGGAACCTAGCCTGAAGGCACTGCTGAGCACACCAACCTGGAACATGTTAAGGAAGGCTGCTATGAGCTATCCTGTCCCAGGCCATCAAGGAATCAAAGCGCTCCTACGCACAGACTACTTCCTGAACTTTCTGACTGAAAGCAATTATGCCAGTCCAGACAGACAGTACCTCCAGTATAACCCCCTTTCCACCGGTACCCCTCAGCCCCTCAGGGCTGTGTGTTCAGTCTGCTGCTGTCAGTCTACTGACTCATGACTGTGCTGCAAAGCACCGCTCGAAATACATCATTGATTTCTCTGATGACACTTCAGTCATGGCCTCATGAGTAACAATGAAAGTCAGCACACAGATGGAAGGTAGAGCAGCTCAAGGACCCGTTTCTTAATTTGGATCAGGCATGTCCATATTCATTGTTTGATTTTCTGGTTTGCATATTGCAGAGGACATCACCTGCACCCTCAACACCACTTGTCCTTCAATAGATTCTATGGGGGGGACTATATTAAGCATCCTAAGCAAGTGTTTCACTGGTATGGGAACTGCAGGATTCGACAGTGGAAAGTGAACATTAGTGAGGTCTCTCTCCACTCAAGGGCCTTTACCATAAACTCCTCACCATAAGGATACAAGGACCAGTATATTTTGTACTCTTCAACCCCCTACCTTCTGATAAAAGGTACAGAAACATCCGGCTGTAACTGTCAGACTCTAACAGTTTTCTTCCCAAGGCATCTTCCACAACCACCACCATTATTCACACCCATATACTGTATGCAGTCCTACATACAATTCCAGTCAATATTCAAAAGATTTTTTGACTTTTTTTGCACAGGATAGCTACCTTTAGTGGTTTCACTTTCCCTGATGAGAAAAGTGCCCCGAGGATTTCCATTAGACAGCAGCTGCCTCTCTGCATCCTTACGGCCGAGTTTCCCAAAGTACCAGCTGCAAAAAAATACAGAGACGAATAACTTTAACAACGAAGCAGTAATATCAATGGAACAGACTATTATCTTGGGAAAAGTCAGGTTTTACTATTTATCAAGAACAGGTCTAAAACTAGACTCAGTTTGCTATACAGTTTATACATCACAGTGCATTATGGGTATTCTGTACCCATTTTGGATACTAGTGGAGTGTGCACTGTACATTCCTGACTAGACTAGGAAAAAGGCAGATTCTCAAAATAGAGCACTATATTGTGAACAAGTGGTGTTTTTTTTTTTTTTTTTTTTTCTTTTTCTTTTTTTTTTTTTTTTACGAGCACACAAATTGAACTCACTCTTCGGCCTGGATCGAATCTACTGGAGCCACGTAATTGCTGGGTATGTATCCTGTTCCACCTGTAGTGAGGGAGCGAGCCTCCCACCAGTCTCCTTCCCTGTAGGACAGCAATAGAAATACAAATTACAGTATAAATAAACTGAATATCAAAAAAAGATGGTATGGTACACAGTCTTGAGACACAGTCTCCGCATGTCAGGAGAACAGACAAGAAACTGCTTCTGTTTAGGGTGTAACATACAGTAATCTATGCTAGCTATGCTAGCTTCTGACAGGATTTCTCATCTAGTAGCCCAAAGTGAAGAGTTATTACATGAGCAGAATGTCTAAATTAGATTCTTACACTGGCTGTAAGAATGTGAAGTCTTAAAATAAAATAACCAGTAAAATCATATGCTAGGATAATCATATGCTAGCATTGACTCTGGCTATGTGCATTTATTTAGTTAATTTCCATCACACGTTTCAAACAACAACAACAACTTCACCTCTCGTAAACCAAAATATGACAGCTTCTCATTTCACCTGTAAACACAGACACTGTAAACAAACCTGTTCAAGCTATTCTTGAATATGAATTCACAAGGCTCTATTTATCTCTTTTGCTCCTCCCACAAATGTAAATCACTTCTGTTATAGATTTTTTATATTTTTTTTAATTTGTGGAACAATACTTGACAACAGCTGGAACGGTGTTATACTCACGTGCTGTTGAGAATTTGGAATTTTTCTCCTTTCCTAAAACTGAGATCGTCTTCTGTCCTTGCCTCGTAATCATAAAGTGCTACAAAGAGTGTAACTCCTGCAGACGTCAACGAGAGAATGCAGGATATTAAGAACACAGAAACAGAAACGAGATTGAAAAGGTGCAATATTGTATTATTACAGCATAGCATTGTTGAATGAAGCTCAAATATAAGCCAATGCACTAGTTCTCATACGTTATCATTTCTATAGTAACAACTCTTTCGCAGGGAATACTACTGCGGACACTCCACATAATCTATTACTAATAATAAACATTTGAAAATGTTGTTATTTAACAAAAAAAAATTACATATAATCATTGATATGGTGACGTTTTCTGTAGGATGCATTTATTTAACATGTATGGAAGGACTCTCCAGTGTCAGCGCTTTGGAACGGTCAATAAAATAAACAACTTCTGACCAATCAGTTTTCAGAATTCAATAGCGCTGTGGGATAAAGGTCCTTAATTTCAAGGAGAATTGTGTGTCCTTCTCAGGGGAGGCAATAACACAATTCCTGCATTTATTAGCATAAATATTGTACAACAACAACAACAACAAAAAGTTCATGATAACATGCATATGATGAAATATCAGGCAACTATTGTGACGTGAAAATTTAACACACACATCTCTTCATGAACAGAATCAAAAATTTGACAAATCAAAACAGTAGTACGATGATAAGATGATTATAATAAACTTCACCTGTTCCACCACGTGAGCGCAGAGTTCCCGAGTGTGACGAGCTGTTCACTCCTCCGAACACCGTCACAGTCCCCTGACTGACAGGAGCATGGAAGTTGTTGTAGTTAGGAATGGCGGTGACCCCAAAACTGGGGTAGTGTTGGGGCGTCGGGTTGGCCCCATAGCGGTACCCAGCATGCTGGGAAACGCTTGTCTCTCTCTCATCTGTCAGTTTGGTTGCCTCTTTGTCCTTACATTGTACACAGCCCATTATCTAGATTCTGATTGGAGGAGAGCAAAATGAACGATCATTTATGCTAGAGCTATAAATGACTATGCACAAAAAAAAGCATGCTGTGATTATACACAACGCTACACACTGCAATAATTTGACCCAAATTATAATTTTTCTTTTGGTCAATTCATCAATTTACCAACATGCCTGCAGACAGGGTCGTGTTTTTCATACATGTTGGAATTGGTCTAGCAGTAGGAAAAAGCAAGTTCGTGGGTGACTTTTTCCTTTTTTTATTTTTGTTCTGGTTTAAAAATAGTCTGCAGCTGCCGAAATCTTGTTTTAAAGCCCATAATCAGAAATGAAATCTAATCAATTTCTACAAACACTGTGATTGTGATTGTGAGAGGAAAATAGGAAATATGGACTGGATAATGGTCATAAAATGTGATGATAAAAAGGTGTATTTTACAGATCCGCCTAGCAAATCAGAAATCAGTCCATACAGTATTTCGCTGAGTTTTTTTTTTTACTGTTGCGGCCAAAAATATTGCTTGATTTTGCTGCGGCTTTTCCCCCCCAAATTTGCTATGCAAACTGCAGAGTTTCTTGTGTTTTTTTGCGGAAAACTACTTGAATTGGTGAAATTGAAGTATACACTACTTGAATTGTTTTTCGCAGTGATGTTTGTTGATAAATGAGACCTTTTAGCTGTACTCATGTTCGATGCATGTGAATCGAAGAGGGCTTTGGCTGAATGCGTGTTGTGATGATGTCACATGATGCGTCTTGGCCCAAATCTGTGGAAAATCTGCAGTAATTTTTAAAAATTGCAAGCTCCTCTGAATATTGCGGAGTTTGCTTGACTTTGCATTAATCTCTGTGATCACAAAATCGCGAAATCCTGGGGGGATTGAGAAATGCGTGCACACCATGGTGAACTTGTGGTGAACACAAAGACTGAGAAAAGGAAGAAAAAAATGTGTCTCCCTTTTCCAATTACCAAACTTTTTAGGCAAGTTTCAGGTTTTTTTTTAGATATATATACATGTTAGATAAATAAACTCCCATGTGGTTTATTTATACTGCAAACGCAAATACTGAGATAACAATTAATGAAAAATACCAATTTTCCTGAACTGAAATATGCTTCTCTGTTGCGTGTATCTCAATCATAAGTAAAGTTCTAGCATTTCAAAATGCGGTTGTGAAAAGCGAGAAAACCAAATTTAAAGATTTCATTCAAATTCCACTGAAACACACTGACTGTCTGTTGTTCATTGTCTCAACTACTATATGTTAATTAATAATAAATAAAATATAAAAGTATTAAATGTGACCATTCAATCAATATCTGTCTTAATTCATGACCTACAGCCATTTTTGCTGCCATGTTCGTTAAACTGGCTCCTAATTTCAGTCCCTCCAGGATTTTAAGGTCTCTTTTACCAACAAACATCACTGCAAAAGACCCTGCAAAACAATTTTGTGCAATTGCAATTTCGCCAATTCAAGTAAAAAAGCACAAAATGCTCTGCAAAAAAAAAAAAAAAAAAAAAAAAAAAAAAGCTGCAAAATCAAGGGTTTTTGGCCGCAACAATAAAAAAAAAAAAACTCTGCGCAATCCTGTATGGACTGTAATTTACCCAACATATTTTTTTCAGAAAGCCTAGGCAAATTAATCTGGATAATTTCACGAAATATATTTGTTTTCTTAAATGGTATGAAAATATGGCACAGGCAGAAAAAACCCAATACGGTTCAAAATATGTTCAACTTTTTTGGCCAGAGTGAAATCCGATGAGTTTTCCCAGGAAGCTATATGTTTTAATTTTCATTATTAATTCCTAAAATTCATACAGAAATAACGGCAGCTTTACTGTGATTTTCTCTAATATCTGATGCCACCAAAGATTTTAAAAGCACCCCATATTTATTACTTAGTTATTCATCTTACAGCATTCAGTAACTGAAGTAAAGCTAACAGGAAATGTATGTCGTTACAGGAGTAAGGAACATAAATGGGACTCACAAAGCTTCTGGTGGTTTAAAGCATTAAATTCACATTTAGTCAGTTCATTTCTGCCAATGAGTATCACTATAACCATACACAATAGTGACATCTTTCACAATAACAGAGCCTGCTCTCTGTAAGTTATGCCAAGTTAAGCCAAACCTCACAGGCATAATGGCAGCATGGTTTAAAACAATTTATCTCAGTGGATTGGGGTGTAAAATAAGATCTGATACAGATCTAGTGTTCCAGGTACAATGCTGAAACTCCAACACAGACTCAATATGACATCATGGATATAGAGTATTGTTTTTACATGTAGCAGCTTTGTCCAGCCTCCATCTTAGCAAACAAAATAAATGTCTGCACTCTTCTACTTTTGGTTCCTGTATGAATAAACCACATGGGCGAGGTCGGCAACACCATCAAACTGTCATGTTGTTTCAGAGCATATCCAAGTTATGAATTTAGCACACAATAGCAGGCTTTGCTACGACGCTAGTGCTACTATTGTAGCATTGCACTTAAAGGCGTAGTCGCTTAGACTCCGGAGCGGCACTGATGGCACCGAAGGCTGGAAAAGTGACACATATACACACACAGCAAGAAAACGCAAACAGATGTCTATTAGACATACCGCGGCGAGCACTGGGGCACCACAGCCGAGTATTTGCATTCCATTCAATTAAAGATGGAGTAAGAACATCTACGATTGGCTCCTTGGAAAACCAGGCCTGAGAGGGAAAATAAAAAAAATAAAAGAGTGGGCATATTTATTCTTTATGCACATGTGGGGAACATGGCAAAATACAACGTCTTAATATACAGACATTTTCACTTAACAACATTTGTATGTGAATATTTTAGGTTTGTTAACATATCAGCAAAACATATCAGCCACATTTTAATGTAAACAAGGTAAAGAAGGACAAGTGTAAAAAAAATGTTAAAAGCTACATATTAATGATATTAATGTCCAATTACAAAGTGTGACATAGGACAGTGTTATAAACATACTAACGACACTCAAGATATTCATATTAAAGCACATGAAGCGGTTAATTGTAATATTAATACCATACTGTAATAGTATCAAGCTCTAAACATACACTTATATACAGTGCCAAATAATAATCCAGAGATCTGTGATGCTAATGCTGTGATGATTCTGAAATGAAAATACAGGCACAATATTTGTATTTTTAGGTGCTGTCCAGACATAACATTGTTTTTCTCTTTGTTTTAGCCTCTCGTTCACAAGAAAACAACACTTTGTGTCAGTCAAAACAAAGCTTTTCGAAAAAGGCAGAGAAATCGGAACACTATTTTCATGTCTAGACGTGAGAAACGTACGTTTTTGAAAATGTTGCCATCAACGGTGTCAACCTGTGCATGCCAATTGTGGTCTCCATTTATCATGGCTGCTGAGCAGGTTGTGACTTTGTGGTCTGTAATTTCTTATTTGAGAACGTGTTAACGTGATTGTTCTGCTCCTGAATCTGATGCTACAAACCGCACTGCGAATGGAGATTTTGGGCATAAGACCTCTGTAAACAGTTTGTATTCAAGTGTTACCTTAAGTAGTAGTTCCTCTTCACCATTAGTCAACACATTGAGAATATTTGTGTTTATCTTTCATATTTTTGGTGGTTTTCCGCATTTTGCCTTATCTATAGCTCAATACTCGTTCTCTTAACGTTACTCCTGAGGTGTGTTTTTGACATGCTGTATTATCACCAACTTTTTCAAAAAAATCACCAAATTTTCAAAGTTTTTGCATTTTCATTTTGACTGAGATATTATTATTATTAGTAGTAGTATAAGTATTTTATTTGGTTTGTTTTTTTTTTTACAACAGAGGTAAAAACTGTGTTTAAAACTTCCACAAAATTCAACTAATAATGAATTCTGGTTTTATAGTTATTTTTATTAAGCGTTGTTGTAGTAGTTGTTGTAGTAGTAAATCTGCATTCTTAAAGTATTTTAAATATGCAAAATATCCTAGTTTGTGACTATAATAAACATAATTGTGATTGTTTCCTACAGATTTGTGTCAGTAAAAAAAAAAGTTCAAGCTAAAAATGAACTACAAATTCTAGTGATCTCTGAAATATCTATATTATATACTATATATGAACTATATATAACGTATCTATATATGAACTATAATAACTATAAGTCCTGATCCACTACAACTACATTGTACCTTGAAATGTAATAATTAAAATGCTTATTATTATTATTAATAAATAATAATAATAATAATAATAATAATAAATAATAACAAAAATAGTATTATTCAAGATTTTTTATTGAAAGAATTTTCATGTCCTCAGATATCAGATACAATGTAGTGTCCTGAATTACATTTATAATTATGTATGTAAAGTAAAAGTAAAAGACATTTTAAACACAGGTTATTGTCAAGTGTGCTTCACTGTGTGCATATTTCATACAAAACTATTATTAAAACTATCTAAAATCTTAAAATATAATCACTGAAATACTTAAGAAATCTTATTACTCTTGAATTATTTTTTTTCCCGGACCATTTCCATTTTCTTAAAAAAACCCCAAAAAACTAAGAATTTCTATTTTTCCACTTTTGTCAGACGTCAGATATAATTGAGTGTCTATATTAGTAGATTTTTTGCTACTTTTAAATGAGAATCTAAAAATAGTTTATGGTTCATGAGGTTAGGTAGGAATAACGAGGGGCTAAATTTAAAGCTTTAGCTGCACGGTAGAACGACACGGACCGTGATGTGAGTGCAAGATGTTCCCTGTGCTTGTATCTGAAAGTACAAAATTACAGCATGTAAATCAAAACTTTAATCTGCACTCCACAGGACTAAATAACCGGCTCTCTGACATACTTCTTCATCTCATAAAAAGACACACTTTTTAATTTGGCTGTAAAAATGGTAACAAGCTTTTTCTTTCTTTCTTTTTTTTTTTTTTTTTGATTTGCCTTATGAGTGAACTCCAATACACACTCAGAAAGAAGAGTACTAAACTTGTCGCTGGGTTGGTATCTTTAGTAGCCCTGTGTATCTTTTAAATAAAAAGGTGTATGTTGCGTACCTTTTAAAGCTTTAAAATCGGTTTTACACTGTGTGATTAATTTCGGCGGCCTTTCAAGATTATTACTTGTCACACTACACGAAAGCCAAACAAAATCTCGCCTGACTGTGTGTTAATGACTGTGTTGTCCATGTCAGAGTACACAATGAAGATCCTCTAACGATAGATCTGTGATTAAAATGTTTATGTTCTGCTTACGTCATCAATCAGAGTGATCTGGGCTCGTGCGGGAAAACAGGCTCGCATAAACACAAACATTCTACAAAGTGAGCTTTATGTAATAAGGATCTTTTTTCCGTCTTTTCGTTAACATTTTGCCATCGCCTCTACCGTATACGTACTTGTCCCATGAGGTTTGCGTAATTTTATGCCGTCCTCCTATTGGTGGCTTTTAGATGAGCGTTGTAGCAGTGCTCACACAGCGAGGTTTTAATCAAAATTGTTAACACTGTCATAACTTTTGGAGTCAACCATCTTTGGTTACATTGGCACTAAACAGCATCATATTGGCACTAAATAGCATCACACTGGCACTTAATAGCATCATATTGGCACTAAATTGTGTCACATTGGCAGTAAACAACATCTCCTTGGGACTAAATAGCGTCATAATGGCACTAAATACTGTCACATTACACATTCTTAGACCACCGATCTCAGCTCACAACCAAAGAATTCTTTTATGAATTTTATACTGACGGTACACAAGCGATAAGAAATCTTTCAATAACATCTTTTTTTTAATGTTAGTGTTGTTTTTTAATAATTTTACTTACAAACTGACAGCTGACTTGATGTTGAAGTTTCATACTTGATCTTTAAAATTGTTAAATATTAACATTTTCTCTCCCTTTCAGTGTTATTTATCTGTATTTAATACAATACATCAAAAACATTACATAAATCAACAAATAGTTGTTTCATTTGTATGAAACACTACAGTAGTTCTGGCGGTTTGTGAGCAAACCAATATATCATGGTACATATCGTGCATAGTAGAAACGCCTTCGAGAATCGTCCTGTTTCAGCCGTATTGCCCGCCCCTACAGTTTAGTAGGCTACGCTGTTCTCTGAGATTGTATTCTAGTATTTCTATCTAATATTTAGGTCTAAGAAAAGGCTCGAAAAAGAATTCACAAAAATAGCACCGATGTTTTGCTGCTGCACCAGCACTAGGCCTTTTCATTTATGCAACCCAATACAGAGTCAACGTCAGAACATATCCTAAAGAGTATAAGAGTGCAGAACAAAACATTAGATCATATGGAATCATATGGATGTGTGGTGTAGTGTTGGCACTGCCCTGAGCTGTGTCCTCAATAGGCCACTTTATGAGCACAGCCGGTTCCCATGTAGACACAAAGTAACCTGTCATCATCATCATCATCATCAACACATAGATACAAACATGCACACTCACAAAGCAGTGTTACACTGCAGTAGATATGTTTATATATATATATATATATATATATATATATATATATATATGTATATGTATATATATATATATATATATATATATATATATATATATATATATATATATATATATATATATATATATATATATATATATATATATATATATATATATATATATATATATATACACACACACACACACACACACACACACACACACACACATATAGGACTTGCAGTGGTGAAAAAAGAGACATTCTCTGGATTTCTAAGGCTTTTGTATGTTCAAAACAGACGATCAGTGCCATGCAGTCAGGGACAGAGGCCTTTTTCTTCGCGATTGTCTGACACATGAGGCCATTTCTGCTGCGCATCACATCAATCCGTGCTGCAAGAGGATCAGGCATCTCAGCGTCCTCTACCGAGCCCCATTTTCCCTTCAGCTAAACACCAATCCGACTTGATCAGCTGGAGTGCAATGAAATAAATCCTTATCCCTAAAAAAATCTCCATCACGATGCGGGTTTTAATTCAATCTATTCAATGGGAGACCAATTTTCCCCATGAACCGAGTGCATTCAAAACGCAAGAAATATATGCTTACCAGGACCACGATCTCTTTTCGCGTAGAATCAACAGCGAGTCAAGATTTTTGTTGTTGTTGTTGTTGTTTTTATAGCTTGATGATTTCCATCGGGGGAAAACAACAAACAGCGAACCATAAACCGCTTTGGGCTGCTCCCGTCTCTGAAATGGAACAGACGTCGGCGAGGCAACCAGGCTGTGATTGACATGCGGTTCAGCCAATTGGATCTCGAACTCTGCCTGCGCCCAGCTTAGACTCCACCCCCACCGTTGGTCCCGCCCTCCATCCATTACGCATGCTAATGCCGGAGTCACGATGAAGTGTGGTAGAAAAACACACAACGCTCGTCTTGTCTTGTTTTGTTTCGTCCTTTTGAAAAAACAAAGCGCCAAAATGTCGCCATTTTGAGCTGTTTCACACGATTCTACATGCTGTAAAAAGCTTCTCGCTGGAAAAGATACTCACTCTCGTTGGCTGTGTGTAAAATATTATCAAAATAGAAAGCCGCTATTGGTCGCCATGGCTACGTTCCATACCCGCATACTACCACGCTAAATCATATGTCAGAGTAGGAGTAGTGTTTTATAATTAGGGAGATGGGTTTGGACGTCATTATACATTGCTAAACATATTCACGCATAAGTGGCCTCCAGGTCACTGCAGAGCAGAGTGAAAAGATTTTTCAGATTTTTTTTGTTTTGTTTTATGAATTAGATGTGTTTTAGGATATTCCACCTATACAGTACCTTTTTTGTCTCACCATAAAAGTATTTTTTAAAAATCTTTATAACATATTGATATCATGGTGGCTTAGTGGTTAGCACTGTTGCATCACACCTCCGGGTTCGAATCCCACCTCCACCCCGTGTGCGCAGAGTTTACATGTTCTCCCCGTGCTTTGGGGGTTTCCTCCCGCAGTCCAGAGATATGCATTATAGGCTGTTTGGCATTTCCAAATTGTCTGTAGTATGTGAAAGTGTGTGTGCGATTGTGCCCTGTGATTGGTTGGCACCACGTCCAGGATGTCCCCCGAGTTCATAGGCTCCAGGCTCTCCCAGGACCCTGTGTAGGATAAGCGGTATGGAAAATAAATGGATGGAAGGATAGTGTTAGTGTACTCCTCAAAAAGGCTGTTTCTCTTGTCTCACCTTGTTTCATCCATGCCAAACAAAATTATGGTCAAATTATGTAATTTAACATGTTTAATTTACATAAACTTCCATCCATCCATTATATGTATCTCTTATCCTAAACAGGGTTGTGGGGAGCCTTGAGCCTATTCCAGGGAACTCGAAACACGAGATGTGGGGCCAATCCATCTAAGGACAACTTGGAAATGCCAATCAGCCTACAACGCATGTTTTTGAACTGGGGAGGAAACCAGAGTACCCAGAGGAAAACCCTGAAGCACTGCAGAGAGCATGCAAACTCCAGGCACACAGGGCAGAGGTGGGATTTTAACCCCCAGCACCGGAGGTGTGAGGCAAACGTGCTAACCACCATGCCCCCTTACATCAACTTATTTTAAGTAATAAAAATTATACAGTGGGGTCCAAAAGTCTGAGAGCACTAGTGAAAATGCTTCTGTTTGGCATTCTTTCTCAATTTAACACAAAGGTTTTCATTACAAATGATACTATCAGAAACACCTTGTGAAAACTAGAATCTTAGAAATATTTATTGAATATTTATGAATTTCAGAGTTTCTTAGTATTTGCTATGGCCCCTTTTTGCTTTAATGACAGTGTGGACTCGAGCGGACACAGACTTCACAAGTTTGTTTAAAATCTGATGATCCATGTTAGATCAAATACATCGGCATGTCGGATGAACGCGTACTTCAGTGGAAGGGACTCCCGGAAGACTGATGGAAAAATCTGACCTTTTGTACAAAGGATTTAATATCACATCAGTCAATATCACAAATTTGCTTAAATGTATATAGTGCAATAGAAAATGTGTAACACCTTGAATACTGACTAGTCAATATGTTGGATTTCCATTTTTTGTTTTAGAATTTTCAAAATTCTAAAACTTTCTGTTTATTTCCAGTTTTAAATAAATAAATAAAAATCCCAGATGTGGTCTTTTTAAGCCACAATATGTGGCTATGTCCCACAATAAATGTGCAACCCTGTTACTGAAACCCATTTACCCAGTTAAAGGAAGAGTAAAACTAATAAGTCACATGGCAAACAGGATGTTTCATCATCAAGACCTTTTCTATTTGCCATATTTTTCAGATATTGTCAGCATTGCTTGAATTCGTCCAGCTCAACTCAAACCTGTTACTAATATTATAGCTACAAAGAATATTCATTTAAATAATTTCTTTATTTATTGTAAAAATGTGTTTGTCATGATGTTGAAAGTGGCACATTGTTCCAAAGTTAGCACCCTTTACTGAATAATGGTTAATATTAGCCTGGAAGTTCAACCCTGTCGCTAGCAACCCTGCTACCAAACAACCAAGCAAAGCCTATTGAATCCTCACTGGTACCCTAATGTCCCACACAATGTCCCTTCTATACACACAGTGTTGTTTCATTCTCAATACTGAATAGTCAGATATTGTTGATTAATTTTCTGTTATACCACAGTGTGGTTGAATGCTGGAATCTGATTGGTTAGAAGGTGTGCATTATTTTCATATAACAGCACGGGTAGTTCTAACTGTAACATGAATGACGGGTTATTATTAATGCATTTGTTCTAATACTTTATTGTTTCTATAGTAACAGCTCATGCACAGGGACTTGTAAGGCAGACGCTCCACATAATCAAAGACTAATAATCATTGACGTGGTGACTATTTATATATTTTCTTGTTAGGAGACATTTATTTAACATTTATGGAAGGAGTGTCAGCTGTCAGTGTGCTCTAATGTTCACGTTTTCAGGAGAGTCGACTTTTCCACGCTTTTCTGTTTTCTCTGCTTTTTGCACAAGAGAGGCTTGTGTAGGAACAACTGTTTATAGCTGCTATAATGTACATGATAACAGGAACTAATTTCACACACTAATTCCACACCATTACACTACAGCACACTGTACTACAATACAAGTGTAACTATCAATGGTTGAAAAGCGTGATGTGTCATTCATTAGCAAATTAACATTACTGTTGTATAAGAGGAATAAACCACTTGCTGTTATAGGAAAATTTTGGGGTGACTCCGCTTCACGTCTGGCCATCACCCCCAAACCCCCCGATGATTATTTTCCTGTTACAGCACATCTTTTATTCCTTACTTCATGAAAATTTGCAGTTGTAATTAGTTTAATACTACTACTACTACTACTACTACTACTACTACTACTACTAATAATAATAATAATAATAATAATAATAATAATATGTTTTATTTATATAGCACCTTTCCACAAACTCAAGGATACTTTACACTTCATATACATTTAGCAGGACAAAGTACATTTAATATACATTTCAACAGACGTTTTTGTTTAGTCTCAATTACAAAACAGAAAATAAGACCACTCAGTATTAGTCAAATAATGCACTGAGAAAAGATGTGTTTTAAGCTGAGTTTTAAAGATAGAAAGTTTAAAATGGATATCCATGTGCACGCTAATCCTTGATCCTGGTCCTGATTTCCATATTGACATGAATTAGTCATGTTCCAATCCCATTCTTCCAAAACATTTTGATATCAAACATCTCAGTATCCAGTGATAACTGACACTAATCTCATAGACATCTCATAATAATTGAGGTGACTCTTTAAAGGAAAACTCCACCTTGAAACACATTAAATGTTAAATTTACTGAAATATTTGTGATGCGTTTAGAGATTCTGGTTGGTGCCATATTTTCATAATATACCATGAGAATTTAGTGGAATGATGTCACGGGGACATTGCTAGCACAGTTACGATGGCATAAATAGGAGGGGGGAAAAAATCAAGGATCTCAAACATAAGGGATAACAGTCATATTTTCCTGTGTTCCTCTAAAAACACAAGAGCAAAAGCTTCTTTTCTCACTCACCATTTTCCAGTAACCACTGTATTAATGAGAAATCCAACATAGAAGCAGTGGACTTTGGATAACAGAAATAAATGCAGCTACTGTATATGATGCATTATAGGTTAAGAAGAATTTAAGTTTCAGTTCCATGACATTCACTCAAGCCTGTAAATCCTGTAAACCTGTAAACCCTTCTCGATGACCTATTAAATAAAACTTGAAAAACAAAATATTGTTGTGGGTAATGTGCATATAAAATGATTCTAGTTTCTATACCACTTATCCTACACAGGGTCGTGGGGGAGCCTGGAGCCACGGAGCACGTGGTGGGGGACACTCTGGACAGGGTGCCAACCCATCGCAGCGCAGAATATATATGTTATTTATATTTAATACTTTGAACAATCTAATGTTATATACTTACTTACTGGTCAGGTTCATGGTGAATCGAGAGTCTATCCCAGGAACACTGGGCATGAGGTGGGAATACCCAATGGATGGGATACCAGTCCAGTCCATCACTGGACACCATGCACACACACACACACACACACACACACACACATATATATATATATATATATATATATATATATATATATATATATATATATATATATATATATATATATATATATATATATATATATATATATATATATATATATATATACACACTAACCCCATTTCCAGAAAAGTTGGGATTTTTTCTAAAATGCAATAAAAAAAATCTGTGATTTGTCAAGTCTCCTGAAACTTTAATTAACTGACAAAAGTACAAAGAAAAAATATTCAATGTTTTCACTGACCAACTCTGTATTTTGTAAATATAAACAAATTTAGAATTTGATGCCTTCAACACACTCAAAAAAGTTAGGACAGAGGCAAAATAAGACTGAAACGTGTATAGAAAATTTAAGTTACATGATTTTGGAGGATCAGATTAATTGGTAACAGGGGAGACTATCAGGATTAGGCATAAAAGGAGCATCCACCAAAAGCTCAGTCTTTGCAAGCAAGGATGGGTCGAGGTTCAACACTTTGTGCCAAACTTTGTGAGATTTGTCAGTCAGTCCAAAAAGAACATTGCTCAATGCAAGATTGCAAAGAATATAGGTCTTTCACCATCTACAGTGCATAATATTGTGAAAAGATTCAGGAAATCCAGAGAAATCTCATTGCAAGGCCAGAAACCACTGTTGAATATGCGTGATCTTCGAGCCCTCAGGCGGCATTACCTGAAAAATCGTCATACTACTGTGATAAATATAACCACATGGACTCGGGAGTACTTCGGAAGACCGTTGTCACTTAACACAGTCCGCCACTGCATCCAGAAATGCAAACCAAAACTCTATTACGCAAGGAGGAAGCCACACATCAACTCTATGCAGAAACACCGCCGAGTTCTCTGGGCCTGAGCTCATCTCAGATGGACTGAAAGGCAGTGGAAACGTGTGCTGTGGTCAGATGAGTCCATGTTTCCGTGCCAAAGATGGTGCAAAAAGCCAGCATCTGTGATGGTATGGGGGTGGCATATATTGGGATTTTAGAGAGACATATGCTGCCATCAAGGCAACATATTTTCCCAGGAAATCCATGGTTATTTCAGCAGGACAATGCCAGGCCTCATTCTGCATGTGCTACAACAGTGTGGCTTCGTAGACACAGAGTGCGTGTGCTTGACTGGCCTGCCAGCAGTCCAGATCTGTCTCCTATGGCGCATCATGAAGAGGAGAATCAGACAATGGCGACCAAGGCCTGTTGAGCAGCTGAAGTCTTGTATCAAGCAAGAATGGGCAAAAATGGGGAAATTTATATATATATATATATATATATATATATATATATATATATATATATATATATATATATATATATATATAATATTTAATTATTTATATATAATTATTTGTATATATATATATATATATATATATATATATATATATATATATATAAACATACGTGTATATTATTGTATTGTATTTAATTATTTGTATAATTAAAATTGAAAAGTAGAAATACATAACTTAAACTTATCACTAGTTGCTGTCCCGCGTATCCTCCGCCCATTTCACTCTGAAACCCCGCCCTCTTTTAAAAGACGACTTTTGATTGGCTGAGACCGCTTTTCTATGCGGTGACGAAATTTCGGGCGTTGTACACCGCATCTCATTAACAAAAGAAGCAATTTCATTAGATTTTTTTTTTATATCCCTATATCTCTCGTCTGTAATTATTTTTCGGAAATATTTATTATTGTTTTTCCTCCGCGTGTGAAATTTAAGCCCGGATTTTCGTCTCGGCGGTTATATTGAAAAGGCGGTGAAGAAGAAGTAGAAGAAGAAGAAGACGCTCGCGCGGTCCGTCGTTCTTTGTTCGTTCATTCATTCATTCGGGGTTTCTTTGTTGCGCGTGAATTTTTGGTACAAACATGGGAGCTCAAGTGGCTAAAAACGGTGCAAAAGAGGAAACCGCTGCAGAAAAAGCAAACGGACAGGTAACAAACACGGAGGGGGGAAAAAACACTAATATGTGCTAATATGTAGATCTTAAAACTGTGTGGGCGATGGGAGGGAAGCAGCATCCCTCAAAGACTGTAATGAAAATGAACAATGAAGACTCAGTGATTCCGAAAAGCAACGTTTAAACGTTGTTATTTGAAAGAGAAAATCATTTGAAGCGTGGCTTATGAGATTTTGCCAAGAAATTGTGCACGCGCGTGCATGCATCTTATTTATTTATATTTTTTGTAGCCTATCAATTCCAACTTGCATTGTTGTAGCGCCTCTTTCTTGTAATTCGTCTCACATGCACAAATGTATTTATACTATCATATCATGCATACTTTCTATTTTGGCTCAAACAAACCCTAGTTAGATCTGCGCATGATTGTAGGAGAGGGGGGAAAAAACAACAACAAAAAAAGCTCGGTTGCTTTTGTTAAGGCTGTTTGGCGTCGCGCGTGCAGAGCCATGAAAGCACCACGCCTTGATTTAATTTGGGAATGAACCCCATCTGCAGAATGAAAGGGTATCTTAATCTTTGAGCAAAGTGGCATTTATAGCTTGTTTACGCCACAGGTTTGTGCTGGACTGCGACTCGGATCATTCCAGCACAATGAATTTGGTAAAGTGTCGTTGCTGTGGTTTTAACCCTCCATCTTGCATTCCCAATCCAGACAGCAGGAGCTTCCATCCAGACACTGTGCTTCACCCACGTGGCGAGCAAATCCATTGCAATCAGACTCCATTTGGAAAATGTGCTAAAATTCTGTTGAATTCTACTGAATGCATGAATCATTCAGTTAATTTGGCACAGAGGAGTGAGCAGATCAGTCCTCCTGTGTCTCAATGTTTAAACATGGAGGGTCCTTTGGGGGGGGGGTGTTAAATTCAGGGTTCTTTTAGCAACCATTTGGATTGCAACATGATTACTCCAATCTTCCAGGAATCTTGTTCATTAGGCTGCAACTCACTTGTAATCTGATTCATTTCGGGTTTCTGAAATGGTTTACTACATGTCCTAGCTACACAGCAAGTATGCAAGCATTTATCATTGCCTCAGTTGCTTCCGAGCAAGCCAATTTGTCCTCTCGTGTCTCACTTTAAAAATCAAGTAAATAAAATTAGGGTTCTTGGAGCGATTATGGCTCCAGTGGAGGAGCATTTCAAAGAACTTGTAAAAGATCTTCCAGGAATTAAAAAAAAAAAAATTTTAAGACTGCAATACATTGCAAACCACTTGCAATCCAAAATTCTAAGCAACGTAGGAAGTACACTGGATGCATTCATCATTGCTTCAGTACAGTGAAGCAAGCCAGTTTGTCCTCCTCTGACTCACATAAAAATATTTTTTTTTAAAAAGTGGAATTTTTTTTTGATGGGATTATTAACTTTGGGTTCTCTTTAGCAACCATTTTATGTTTCTGGAGGAGTTTTAGCAGCTCCAGTGAACATTCTGAAGATTTCTCAGAAATCTGTGCACAGCACAGTTTGATTTCTCAGCTCTAACATGCCGACTAAATGTGGTCATGAGCTGATGAATTGAACTGTGTGTGGGCAGAACTAGAGTGCACTGAATCTGGAACGTTCAGGAAAACAAATGAGCTTCCAACCAGGAAGATTATGCCCTCAAACTTTGACTTGATTGGTTTATATTCCACCAAGTTTATAAATGTGAAAACATCTTATGGACTTCTCCTTTCCTTTCTAGGAAAATGGGCATGCTAAGACAAACGGCAATGCCTCCCCTACAGCAGACGGAGCTGCCGAGGAGGTCCAGGCAAATGGCAAACACTCAGCCGACGGCGAGGTGAAAGCTGAAGATGGAGCAGCTGAGAAAGCGACAGAGGAAGGCGGTGCCGAAAGCGCTCCGGTAGCCAACGGCGAGGACTCGAGCAAACTTGAAGAGAACGGCTCTGCGTCCGGGAGTGGCGAGCCTGCCAAGCAGAAGAAGCGATTTTCCTTTAAAAAGCCATTCAAACTCAGTGGCTTCTCCTTTAAGAAGAGCGCCAAGAAGGAAGCCGAGACTGAGGAGGCGGCCGCTCCAACCGAGGAAGGCAAAGATAAAGGCGAATCCGAGGAGGCCAAGCCGGAGGCATCTGCAGGAGAAGAGAAAGAGGAAGCAACTGAGGGCGCAAAAGCTGATCAGCCAAGCGCAGACGAGGAGAAAAAGACAAGCGAAGAGCAAAAGCCTGAGACGCCAGCAGAAGAGAAACCGGCTGAAGCTGTAGCTGAAGCTGCAGCTGAAGAGCCAGCACCAGCCCCGGCACCAGCCGAGAGCTCAGATGCTCAACCTGCTGCTGCTGAAGAGTAACAAGGCTCACCGAGTGATGACGGCTTTTTAATGAAGTAATAAGGAGCTGAACCATGGAGGCTTTTTGTACAAAAGAACCAACCAATGACCTTTTGAAGTTGTCTTAAATACCCTCGCCATGATTTCGTCCATTTCTCCTCCATCCGATGTGTCTCTGTGGTGCTCCAACGAAGGATCTCTGATTGTAGCATGAAAGGCACCGTGCTTCAATTCCTACAACTGTGTTTGTTACAGTATTGCGTGTGTGTGTGTGATGTGTGCTTATGTGTGTGATGCAGTATTTTTTTATTTTTTTTTCCTTTCAACTTTCATACCTGTAAACCTTTTTAGGAAATTGCAATGTTAGTTGAAGTATTTGGTGCCATATGATTTACGTTTTTTTTTTTCCTTTTTTTTTCCCCCAGTGCGTGCTAGGAAAGCGGTGCTACCAAAAAGCAGACGAGGCGTGTAGACGAGTTGCAGATCAAATTCACAGTCCGTTTTTACACGTCACATGAATCGTTTAGAATGGGGTGCTCAGATATTACACCAGCAGCACCGCTCAAATCCTGCAGCACTGCGTGCTTGTATAGGCTTCGTCATGTCTTTAATCTTTTTAAACTTTTTTCAGTCCTGTAGGTAAAGTTTGACCCTCTTCTAACCCTGCTGTAGATCCAACATGTTGACCTGTGATGACTAATACAGTTAGTTTTTTTTTTTTGTTTGTTTTTTTCCTACAATGCTGTGCAAGTATATATACAAGTTGCCAGTGCAATCAAATAGATTACAGTTTGCTGTAAATACTCAAGGTCTGACACTACCTGGTTTTTAAACGGAATGTAACTTTACGTACAGAAGTATGAATTCGACTTCAACCAGCACAAAAAAACACAAATAAAGGATTAAAAATGAACAAAGTGTCTCTGTGTGGATTTAACCAATTCATGTGTTCTCTTTAGGTCAATTTGTTTTTATATATATATATATATAGATATTTTTTTTTTTTTTTAAGTTTCGCTAAATGTGTAGTACAATATAATTTTAAAGAATAATGTATAATTGATTAGCATTGCAGCTCATTTTGTCCTCAATAACAAGATAATTTAAGGGTTACCACTTTATAAGTCCATAATGGTACATACACCTGAAAAATCATATTTTACATATTTTTATAATTTAGGAATTATTTGGCACAGAATTATTTTGCATCTCGTCACAGAAATCTGTGGCTTTATGAAGCAATAATCATGTTTACACTGTTTAGGATTGTGTTTTTTTCTTATGTTTTTTAAATTTTTTTTTATTATATTATAATATAAACCAGTTTTCTGTAAAGGATTTGCATCTTTTTACATTTTTCATTGTTAGATTTTCAGCACCCAACTCTTTCAAACGGACCTCTTGACCAATCATCACATTGTTATTCAATCTCTACACCACTGGTCATTCAGCAACAGGTTTGTGTGCATCGTAAGTCTTATCTCTGCTATAAAAACTGCAAAATGCAGAAATGGTGGCATTTTATTGACCGTTAAACCTGGGTATGAAAAAATAGGCATGAAAGTAAAAGGTGGATTCGGATCATTTCTCATTTCCTCCATGTTTCCAACTTGCAAATCAATGCTACTGCTGTATTTCTAAATAATAAACTGGTGGTATGGGGTTTTTGGGTGTAAAGTTGGTAAGTTGGGAGCAGAACAGGATACTGGATGCAGCTGTGCTCGAGTAAAGGACCTGATAGATCGAAATGGCTTAAGTCTAGTCCTGGATTAAACTCCGATACCAGTTTTGAGTCACTAGTTAAAAAAAATCATTTTAAATCCCAGTTTAAACTTAAGGCTATGGGTTTTCACTATCTTTAAAACAGTTCATAAGAGAAGAAAGACATCTCGATTGTTACATTTTTCATAAATGCAAAATTGTGAAGATCTTAACACAAGATATTTTGGGGATTTGTTTTAACCCCTTGAAGGTAGACCCCTTGTATTATAATATGTGCCTGACTTAAGTGCAGTTGTTGATAGTATTGATTGAACCGATCTGTCGCTGGACCATGAAGCACCCTTTCTGTTGAGGACTGATATACGATTAATGGAAATTAGGACTAATGGAGGTGGACGAGTTTTCTATAACAGCAGCTCTGACAATAAATCCATCTGTAATCAAATCACAAGATTATTACAATTAATGCGCTTATTCTAATATGTTGTCGTTTCTATAGTAACTCTTTCACAGGGACGTGTACGGCGAATGCTTCACATAATCTTATAAATGGATTAAAAAACATTTTTAACCAAGAAAAACAATAGTTGATATGGTGAATTTTTTTCTAACAAAATTGTTTATTAAGTATTTATGGAAGGAGTCTCCAGTGTCAGCAGTTTGGAACACTCCGAGACAAAGCTGTAGCTTTAAGTTTTCCTATGTGGGAAAATTTATGGATGGAGGATGTCATGTTTTGAGGTTTCTCATTAAGAAGCTAAACAAGGTATAAAAAAAAAAGAGAGAGAGACTGATGAGAGAATGATGGTCGTTCCACAGTATTAAATGTAACTATAAATGGATAAAAATACAATTCTTTGTTCTTTATTAAATAAAAATGTAATCATTGGCAAATTGCTGTGGAATATGAGTACTATAATACTTTGAGGCATGCTGTTATTGGAAAACAACTTTCAGGGTGGTAACTACATACGCATCACAATGGGCCACATCACACCAGCCTTTCGTTGATTATTTTCCTAAAACAGCACATCCAAAAGTGATTTGTTCCTTACATAGACAAGGGTTTGTTTCCCACAACCAAACTGACTACAACTGAATATGTGTTTGATTCAATTTAAGATACACACAAACCTTGGACAATTTATAAATTTAATCTAGATATCTAATGACATATGCACTGCAGCACCACCATGTGGTGGTGATAATTGAGTCAACAAGAATCTGAGCATTAAGACATGTTCAGGATCCTGGATGCAGCTTATTTCTAGAAGCCATTAAATGTCTAAGGACAGGGTAAATGGTCTTTAAGATGTTATAATAACACTTGAAAAGCCACTGCAGAAACACCACCAAAGCCAGGGTGAATAATGGCCATTAACACACATTTCCTTTCCCATTTATTCATTTGCTGGATGCTTGTGTCTAAAAAAAAAAATCAATTGCAATCATAAGCGCTGTTAAAGGAACTAACAGAAATTAATAGATAGAAAGATTTTCAAGACCAAAGAGAGCCAGAACGAAACGTGGGTTGGAGTAAATCCTTTATAAGTAACTATGAGCAACATGGGACATATTGAATAAATTCATATCCCATACAAATGAAAATGTCTTTCTTCTTTCATGAAAATCAGCATCTCTTTTCTAGGCCATTATCTTTAAGGTAACCTCCAATGTGAAACACTTTAAATATGTTTATGTTAAAAACATGCTGACATGCTTAGTGGCTCTAGTTCTAATTTGTTGGTTGATGCTGTATTTTCATTACTCCTGTTAGAAGTTAGTGGTCGTCTGCTGTGCTGACGTCACAGAAAGACATTGCTAGTGCAGTTACAATGGAGTTAAATAGGAGAAAAAACGTCAGGTGTTGATGTTAGTGCCTAAAAACAAAAGAGCAAGAGCTTCTTGCTCACTCACCTCACTCACCATCTTCCAGTGATGTTCCAAATCATATTAATGGATGCAAACTCAAAGTTCCAGAATGCAATGCAACTATACAACACAGTTGTATACATCAAAGCCGCTGTGAATAAGCTGTTACTATAGAAACGGTAACTAGAATGAGCGCATTAAGATAAACCTGTGATTTGTAGCATGCTGTTTAACATATTTTATAATATTTCCACATGGGAGTGTTTTGTAATATAAATATTCGAATGTTCTGACTATTTGAGCGTTCTCAAATGGTGTTTTATTGTTCGGCATTTTCCTTTGCTTTAACACACCCAGTTCAACCAGATAAAGTGATTTTTTTTTTTGTCTCTGGCAAATCCTGTGTTTTCCTGTGAGGGAGGAAAACAGAATACTGCACAGTCCACAGGTCATCTACGACTGAAGTTTGTGACCCCTGTTGGTTGACATTTCACATTTAGATTCCCCCCCCCCTTATTTCCTTATTAAACTGTTCCTTACTGAGGTAATTTAGGGTTTACATCTGGAGTCCATAATAAAAATGTTTTAGCCATAATTCAAACTGATGTGCTGATATATCACCAGAATAGTTTTTTTTCCCTGTACAAAACCCATGTCTTAACCCAAGTTCTTTCTAAGTATAAATGCGATGACAACAGACACTGCTGAGATGTTTTTAGTCTTCCCGCAGCAGTTAAAGACATTTTTATACCATGCCATTTCTACACTCCCAGATTAACCATACATCTCAGCTACTGACCACAAGAAGGGTGTGTTTTCACCCAATATTCCTGTTCCTAGTTTGTGAACTAAACGTGCCTTGTGGATGCTAACCTAGGGTCATCTCATGCTTGTGGCTTTCACTTTGGTTGGCTGGTACTCTCACAAGGATATAAATCCTTGGTTGCTCTAGATTGGAACACCTCTACCTTTAAATTCCTACCTCCCCTGGGGTTCTTCAACTCAGCCACATGATGGCAGTGCTTTAAGGTTCCTGTGGCTTGTGCCTGCCACTTGCTTGGTTAAACTCCACCCAGCAGCTTCTATTTGACTGTCTGACTGACCAATAACTTTTTTTTAACATGCTTACCAAGGGACACTCCCCACATCTCCTCAAATATTTAGACTATTTACATACACTCAACCCAGATCAAGAAATATACAGTGTAAACTCTATGGTCTACACCAACACACAGTTCACGCTAACCATGCATTTGAGTTCTGAAAGGTTCTAGTTAATGTTAAAAGCTAATATAAAATTGTTAAAAACATTGGTTTATATATACAATAAGAATAAACAACTAATTGTAGGTGTAAATATTAGGTCTGAATTTTTATTTATTTATTTATTCATTCATTCATTTATTCATTAATTCATCCATCTATCTTCAAGGAAACTGCTTTCAGGGGGTACAGTGGATCTGGAGCCTATCACAGGAACCCTGGGCATGAGGCAGGAATACACCCTAGACAGGACACCAGTCCATCATAGGGCACCAAGCACACACACATTCACATCTAGGGGCAATTTAGAGTAGCCAATGGGAATTTGGAGGAAAACAGAGAATCTAGAGGAAACCCACATGGACCCTGGAGTGGCAAAGCTACCTTGCTCCAGTATTTTAAAGGTTTAGGTGCTGCATCACTGTGCCACCACCATGAAATATGGCAAACTATAAATATTTGCTGCTTGATTATTGTACTTGTTTCTGAATAGAATATTTTCTTAGCTGGATATGCTGGAACATCTTATTTTTGGTTATGATAGCAAGCCAAATCACCAACACAACAAACCAAATATCTTTAAGACAGTTTATTTTCAACATTATGGTTTACAAAGTACAGTTACATTTTAATGCATAACATTTGGAATTGTTTTGGTTGTCTTGTACATTTTGTAATAATCAGTATGACCATTTCACAATATCAGAATTAGTCAGAAGCAAATATGTCAGGAACAGCATTCTTTTTGTGTAATTGATAAGGAAACATGACCAAAAACAAGGTTTAAAAAAATAGATAAAAATGGAAATCACCCTTTCGAATTACAAAACAATTTTTTTTTTAAATGCCAGGACATGTAATAATTATTAAACTTCACATGCTTTCTCCACTCTAAAAGCAAATAACGATGACTGTTTATGCATTTAACTGCCTTTATGTCCCTGATAGCCTGTTACATAAATTATGTCCTTCTTTTTGGCACCCATTGCTTGGGATTTTCAAGTCAAGATACTTCTATTTCTCAAAATCAAAGAACAACCTGTTTGGACATTTTTGTTGTTTGAGAAATAGTATGTAGGTTTAGAAGTTATGGTATGGTTGGATGACTGCATCACGTAGAAGCAATCAGGAAACCACTGAAGGAGCAGTGGACATTATCAGCAGCAAAGACACCATTTGCCTCATCATCAGGGATCTGGACATAAACGGTGTCCTGCTCATTAAGCTGAAGGACAGCACTACCAGACATCTGGTCTAGGAAGCCCTTGTTGTACTCATCATAAGTGAACATAATTGGGTCTTCATTTTTGTACAGTGCCACCAAAGCATTAGCTCCATTCACATGCATGCTGTATGAGAAGAAATACACTCCAGGAATCTGGCAGGTAAAGATACCTGTCTCAGGATCATAGTGATTCTCAGCATTGTAGACAATTTGTTCAAACTTAATAGGGCTACCAGCTGGAGGATAAGGTGTTGTAGTTAAGGCTGTAAAGGCAGACACTGGGGCCTTGACAAAAGGTTCCTGGACAAAAGTTTCTCCTTTAGTTTCTGCAATAATAACCTCACCAGGAGGACCTGGTGGGCCAGGAGGGCCAGGTGGTCCACTTTCACCGGGGGCACCATCTGATCCAGGAAGTCCTGGTGGACCTTGAGGTCCAGGAATTCCTTTAGCAGCAAGACCTGCAGGACCAGGTGCACCAGGTAGACCAGGATGACCTTTAGCTCCTGGTGCACCTGGTGGACCAGAAGGACCAGTAGCTCCTCTTGCCCCTGGGGCACCTGCAGGCCCTGTTTCACCAGCTGGTCCAGAATTTCCTGTATTACCCTTAGGTCCAACAGGTCCAGTTGCTCCAGGAGCACCAGTTGCACCTGTCTCACCAGTATCGCCTTTGCTACCTGGAGCACCTGTAGCTCCCCTTGGGCCTTGTGTGCCTGTTGCACCTGGGTAGCCCGATTTGCCCTCAGGTCCCTGTGGCCCCTGATCTCCCTTATGTCCCTTAAAGCCTTGAGGCCCCATTGGACCTGTTTCACCCTTTTCACCTGTGGCTCCCTTCTCACCTGGGAAACCTCTTGGACCCTGAGGACCACCTGGACCCACTGGGCCAGTTGCGCCTGTGTATCCTGTTGGCCCCCTTGCACCTGGCTCACCTTTCTGACCTGTTGCGCCAGGGCTACCCACTGGACCTGTATCACCTTTTGAACCAGGAGCACCTGGCTTACCATAACCTGGACTACCAGGAGCACCAGGTGCTCCTGTTGCTCCCTGAGGACCTTTAGGGCCCGTAGGACCTGGCAATCCTGGAGCACCATTTTCACCTGGTTTACCTGGCATTCCAATTCCAGGAGCCCCAGTGTGGCCTTTTGGTCCAGTCGGTCCCATAGCACCAGGCTCCCCATCACGACCAGGTGAACCTCCCTTACCTGGCTCACCTGGGTAGCCAGGTTTACCAGGTTTACCAACACCAGGCTGACCAGGTGCACCTACAGGTCCCATAGGTCCAGTTGCACCAGTCTCACCTGGTGGCCCTTGAATACCAATACCTCTGTCTCCTTTTTGTCCTGGTGCACCAGGAATACCTGGATGTCCCTTAGCACCTGGCTCTCCCCTTGGTCCCACTGAGCCAGGCAAACCAGATGGTCCAGGTTTGCCAGTGGCAGATAGACCGGCAGGCCCAGGGCTACCAGCAGGTCCAGGAGCACCCCTTGGTCCTTGAGGACCAGGTGCACCAGTATCTCCTTTAAGTCCAGATGCACCATTTGCACCTGGTTTCCCTGGTCCACCTGGAGTGCCTGGCTTTCCGGGTGCTGAGTAGCCAGCAGGTCCAGGTGGGCCAGGTGGTCCCTGAGGCCCTGGCAGTCCTTCAGCACTCTCGCCAGGGGGTCCAGGAGGTCCAGGAGGTCCGGGTTCACCTGGGGCACCTGGCTCTCCAGCTACAGAAACCACTGTAAGAAAAATAAAGTCATCTCAGTGTGTATCAAATGGACATTCCAAGCATAACAATACAATAGTGATTTTATTTCTTAGTGCAACAGTCCCAATCATTTCAACAATTCTGAAGAAGAACTACCTAAGTGTATTCTATTTTAAATCGGTATACTATAGTGTTTGAACCTCTGTGAACTGTTGCACAGGTTAAACACAACAGTCCACAGGTTTCCAACCCTGGTACTGGAGTACCCCCTGTCCTGCACACATAAGTGTTTTCCCTTACCCTGCTCCCAACAGACCTGATTCAATTAATCAGCTAATTTGATTAATCAGGGAGCAGGGAAAACACTAAATTGTGCAGGGACAGGGTTGGGAATCTGTGGTCTGTTGTGTTTAAAATGAGAGAATAATTATAATCCCCTTAGGCAGTGGTATAAAGAAGCCGTTTAACAAATAAGCAGTGGAAGAACTTGGTTAAATAATGTTTGAATGTTTATTTGTGTCCATCTTTCAACTTGATTTTATAACCTTGGATAGGATAACTAAGGCTATGAGTAATGTTTCAAGTTAAGGGCTAGCATTTTGGTTTAGAGATACAATATGACTGGGATTCAGGTTCAGATCATTGCTTTGACCAGAGGTGTTTAAGGATACATTTGGCCTGTCTCTCTTTAGGAGAGTTTAGACAGGAGGGTCCCTGGTCCATGCTAAGTTTGTATTAGTAAAATGTATTATCAGGCTTAATATGCACTGGAAAATTGATTTAAAGGTTGTATGCTCACACTGAAGCCTAATAAATGATAAAATGAGTATGAAAATTTATTTCAGTTATCAACTGCTTTCCTCTCCTCCAGCTTCAGAACACTTTGCTTGCACAGCTGATGAATGGCTTTTGTCCAAAAGTCCTACTTCTCTGGAAACATCCACCACTATTAGATTTAATTATGCTTTCCTAACACTGTAAATAGTAAAGAATATTAAACAACAATGCTTGTTTTGTTGCTGTTCTATAATTTCAAAGCTTCAAGCACCACTTTTTTGTGTATAACACTATAACTTGCACCAGTAGCATCTCACATTGGATATTCAAACATATTACAATGACTTTTCCTTACACCCTGCAATAACTCCAGGATACACTTGGTTCACTGAAATATGTTAGACTGTATTTATATTACAGGATGATGAAATTGTGGGCTCATGTTTTATGGGCGCCTTAATGTGGTCACATCCACTGGTGTGTAAACTGCATCAGTCCCTGTGTCATTCAGACCAAAACAGCTGTGTGAGGTCTCGACTGTGACACACCCTGACAAATCACTTTTCAACATGTGCAAAGTGGGTTATTGTAGAGTGCAAGCTATTCATATAGTCTTAAAGTTACACTTTGTTGCTAATCCACTGTACTGACTCTCTAACACACCATTTGCATTTCACACACCACAAATCCAATACTCCAGCATCTAATTTCCAGATTGTGCCTTCATCCTGAAATGCAGGCAGCCTGTTCCTAAAGATCAGATCCAACCTGAGTGAATGCAGCACACCTGTTTCCGGTAATTAGTGTAGTTCATGGTTCAGATTCATTAATTTACAGCGGGAACACATTTCTTTAGGAAGGTAGATCTCCAGGAACAGTATGGTAAAGCTTATTCAATGATAATTTGTAAAAATAAATAAATAAATAAACAAATAAATAAACCTGTAGTGTTAGAAAGATGCTGCATAAATGGACCACATTATTATTATTATGTGTATTATTATTATTATTATTATTATTATTATTATTATTATTATTATTATTGTTGTTGTTGTTGTTGTTGTTATTATTATTGTTATTATTATTATTATTATTATTATTATTATTATTATTATTATTATTATTATGTCAGATATACTATGAATCCTGCTGCAAAGCCAGTTAAGGGTCTAACAAAGAATATGCAACAACAAAAAAACCTGTTAAACTTTGCAAACAAATATGCAAAAAAAAAAAAAAAAAAAAAAAGAGAACATATTTTCATTCACTATTGTTTTGATGTAATATTTAACTTCTGTTCATTTAAATTCAACTGTTAGAGCACAAAAACATATAAAACTGTGCAGAGATCCTTTATGAATAGCACCAATAATGCAAAAGTTTGTTGGTCTGAATGCCATTTTGTTTAAGTATACAGTTAAATTGTTTGAAAAAATTGCCTTTGTGATACTTTAGTATATTTAGTTTCAGGTTAATTCTATTGAGTGCAATGCAATGCCGTTTGATACTGAAGTAAAGCTTGCAATATTAAACCTGTGCCAATATTATAAACAGGAGGCAAGACACATCTCGTGATTGGACATTAGTGCATCGCTGTAACCAATCGCTGCAATGCACTAACAACTTGAACTCAAAAATGTGCCATGCTTGAATAGAATAGGATAGAAGCCTAGAATAGGAACTTACCATGACTTTTCACGGCATAAGGAGCCTTCACCACTTTCTTCACCATATATCTCTCGCCATGGCCGGCAACCAGGGCCACCAGGAGAAGGAGAATGCTTGCTACTCGTAGGTCCATTTTCTGAGGTTAAATCTGTGTGTTGATGGAATAGAGTCGAGTTAGATGGAGATGATAAATAACAGTGAAATGCTTCTAAACAAATAAAACACAATGATGAATATTTTGAAATCCTCTAAAAAAAATTAAAGGGAACTGCCTGATCACTGTTTCAGAAATGACAGCTTAGAAGGCAAATCTTTAAAATGTTTCTTCACATCCAAGAATTTTTCAAACTATTTTCAAAGTATAGACCAATATAGTGGCATTATCCAAAACCTGCCATCAGTTTCTTTTAGTTAGGCCTAATTAAGCAGAGAGAGAGAGAGAGAGAGAGAGAGAGAGAGAGAGAGAGAGAGAGAGAGAGAGAAAGAGGATACAGGATACATACTGGCATGCTTGGGTTCCAAATAAATAAAGTCAGCACCACTGCAGCTCCCACTGCTGTATATCCTCTTGGTTTGAGCACCTTAGAGCATCTGCTGCTCTGAGGCACAATGATCAGGGTTTTTATACTGTATGTGGCCCATGTCTCATTAAAAAGCACCCACCACATGAGTCCCTCCTCCTCTCAGCTCCACTGTAATTAAGAGACAGATCTGCCCAATCTCGGCATGGCACTTCGTAATGCCTGTTTGCTTCTAAGACCCATGATTAGTTTCCACTCATTACTAAAAAGGATTCTAGTAACAAATATTTGTTGAGAAGGTTACATAGTGTGTATAAAGTTCATATACTCTGTATTTTATGTGTATCTGTTATTATTCATTAAAACAAATTATTTCACTTTAAAAAATATAAAAAAAAAACACTTTTTCACACATAATTAAGAAGAGTCACAAATAAAAGCAAAAATAATTATAAAAGACAATCTCATATAAAGAGTTTCTTCATGTTTGAAAATGTAGATCTTGACCACCAAAAAGGATTTTAGTGCATATGATGCCTTTGTGTGCATTTGTGCATTTTGCAGTACTTGGAAATTTCCATGTACCTAAAACTATACTTATAATTTGCATGTTTTGTTAGTGGATATAAATGTTTCTGTATACATATTTACACATATTAAATATTTTTGAATCTTATGTTTGCAAATTATCACTGAAGTGGGAATGAGCTTAAAAAAGGTGTACGTCCAGCCATACATAATCCCAACATTTCCAATTTCATCCTCATCTGGTTGTCTTCTAAATAAACTTTTCACCTTTATTGACCGTCTGGTCCACTTCAATTCTCCCCCATAAGAAGGCAAATAAAAACACGAAGGTTTTGAGCTGGCAGAAGTGGCACCTGACTTTTCCTTTCGTTTCCCTTTGCAACAATCACGATTAAAACCTAATAAACTCGCTGACCATCAGTCAACACATGTAGCTTTCTTTCCTTTCCTTCTTGGACGACACTTTGCTCGGTTTGTGTGTATGGGGTATAGTGAGGCCTTCATTAAATTGACTATTTTAGGCCTAGTAGTTTATAGTGCCGTACTTGTGTATTTTTAAAAGTGCTTCTCCCTAGAAGCAGCTAGTAAAAGATATAAACAGATTGTCTGGAACATACATCTGCCTTTGACTGCTGTGTGAGGAGATTGTATCACAGATATCCACCAGGGGGCACACGTTAAGAGCGTGAAAGAGATTTGATTTGATCTGTATATTTGATCTGAAGCATATTCATTGCCAGGGGTCTTCTGCAGGCATTTTTTATGCTGCTTTATTCTATAAATCAATCATATTTTATCACATTTCAAGCCCACACTCGAATTGACTTTTCTCTGGAGTGCCTTTTGAAACTATGTGGAACACACACACACACACACACACACACACACACACACACACACACACACACACACACACACACACACACACACACACACACACACACACACACATCAATAACACACAATATGTTCATGACAAGAAGAGTGTAAATCTTGTCACATATAATGACACCTGTAAAGAATTGTGAGGTTGAAACTTCATCTATACTGTCTGTGTGTCTTTTTGCTTCCTGGGTGATGAAGTGGAAATATCTTCCACAGGGTGTGTGGAAGTTCCCTGTTCTTCAGATGATGGAGAATTTCTGTCACACAGGGTATTATTAACCACCCCCCTAGACAAGAAACTCATTTCACCATCCACAATTTTCAGAATTAGACTCAATCAAGTGTAATTTTCCAAAGCGCCGTCTCAACATACTGTGTAGTTATGTAATATAAATAGACTCATAAGTATTGTTCGAGCATGCTCTGCCTGTGCAATGAGCTCATGGACTTTATTTTGCACACCGTAACACTGCTTGATAATGAGGCACGGATTTTATGGAGACAGGCCTGGAATCAAATTGTGCAAAAGACTGGAATAGCAGCTGCATTGAGTGTATGATTACAACTCTGACTGTCAGTGCCTGATTTCGGCCAATATGAGACTTTTTTTTTTTTCACTTTCTTCTCGTGTGTGAATCATCTATTGTGCACTGCTTGTGCCATCTCTGCCTGCAAACCTGCTTCTTTTCAACTATCTTTGTGTTTACAACCCACAACGGAGGTTTGAGACTCAGAATGCTACTAACATTTAGTTTAATGATAGAGCAGGACCGGGTGGAGTCTGGCCTTTTTTTTTTTTTTTTTTTTTTTTTTTAAATGTTTGTTGCTTCATTTCTGTCTTCATTTTGTATAAAAGCTGTGAAATGAAAGCAGAAGTAAACAGCTTGTTTTCCTGTGAGCAAAATGAATTAACACACTTTCTCTGGCACACGAAGCAGATGGAAATGTTGGAGCAGCACATTTTTATCAAGCATGCTATCACTATCACATTTTTAAATTTTCATTAAAAAAAAAAAGTAATGCATTTACTTACTGGTGAAAAAAATGAGTAGATAGTCTGAGTGCTTTGCAGTTTGACCCTAGATGCATAAATAAGCGAAATGTGTAGTTAGGAGTGCCATATGTGGATGTGCTGAAGTCATTACTGCTCTCGAGCTCTTTGTTGTGGTTGCTGTCCTCTTTTTATAATAACCATTAGAGGTCACAGTAATTGTGAGCATAGATGTGTGATTTTACTGCATACTATCTAAAGTTATCACATCAGGGCCATAAATGTGAGCCAGACACCAGTATGAAGTAACATTGCGTATGTTTACTTATTTAAAAGAAATGTCTGGGTTAAAAAGTGCCATAATGCTGCAGTTTGGAACAGGATGGTATATTGGTAGAGTTATCATGATAAAGAACCCAGATAACAAATGAGTGCTGGTTTATTACAAGCCCACATTCCACCGTGGAATGACAATGAACATATCCGAACTTAACCTTGATGAGACCGTCTTTCCGGCATTTTATGGGCCAAAATTTGCAGTTTGGACACTCTAGGCCCAGAATTAAAAATGCTGCAGAATCATTAGACATGGTTGATTGCATTTGGGAGTTTTTTTGGCTTAAGTTATAAATTCCACAGAAACCTTAAATCTGCTGGCTCACAATAAACTTGGAATTGTGACAACTAACTTTTATGTGCCCATGAATCTAGAACCTTTAAGGATTTTCTGGTTGTCTGACTGAGGGAACACTTAAACTTTGTATATAGAGTAATACAGTAAGAGTATTACTTACTGTATTAAGAGTACTGAGTATACAGTAATTGTTCCCCCAGGCAAACAATCATAAAACAGTTAAAGGTTCTAGATTCATGGGCACATTTGCGCACCAGTTGAGGCAGTATCAAGTGTAAAATTTGGTGGTCAAATTTAAAGTTTTTCTGGAGTTTGTAGCCTGAGCCCAAAAAATGTCCAAACACAACCAACCATATCCAAAGCTTCTGTAGCATTCTAAAATTTGGTCCATAAACTGCTTAATACTTTCTCATCAAGGTCCACAATACATTACCTCAACTGAACCTTAAACCACAATACCTTTAGTGTTACCACAACTGACCATTATGTGCCCATGAATCTTCAACCTTCAAGGGTTTTCTTGTTGTCTGTCTAAAGGAACCCTTAAAGGTTGTAGATCCATGGGCACATAATGGTCAGTTGTGGCAACACCAAATGTATGCCACAACACCAAATGTTTTCTGGTTATCTATCCAAGGAAACCCATAAAGGTTCTATGTAGAACCCAATGACAGAGTTGGGATGGGTTCCCAAAAAAGAAGGGGTTCCTCAAAAAAAGACAACCAGAAAACCATTAAATGGTTAAAGGTTTTAGATTAGTGGGCGCATTAGGGTCAGTTGTGGTAATGACAAACGTATTGTGGGTCAAAAGTGGCCAGATTTAAGATTTCTGAGAAATTTGTAATCTTGCAACAAAAATACCCAAATGCAATGTGCAACCATATTTAATGCTTCTAAAGTATTTCAATTGGGCACAACTGTAAATTTTGGTACATGAATTGCCCAAAATACTTTCTCATTAAGGTCCACAATACACTTGCCATTAGCTCAACTGACGCTTATGTGCGTTAAACCTTAAATCTGGCCACTTTTGGCCCACAATACATTTGGTGTTACCACAACTGGCCATTATACTGTGTGCCCATGAATCTAGAACCTTTAAGGGTTTTCTAGTTGTCTATTTAAGGTACCCCTTAAAGGTTCTATGTTGAACCCTACAACAAAGATTCAGTTTAGTGGTAACACCAAGTGTGTTGTGGGCCAAAAGTGGCCTGAATTTCTGAATATGTTTCCCTGACAGGAAGGGTTCCAAATAAAAGCCTTTTGGGAAGCTAAGAACCCTTAACCATCCAAAAACCTTTAAATAGCCTGTGAAGAGTGCACACCAAAACATATATGGTCTGATATCATGCATTATCCAGAAATCTTACACCATGCTATGTGTCGAGTTTTCAATAACATTCAAAGCAGGCAACATTAGAATTATTTTTTTTACTCCCCATAATTCTACATAACCAAATCATTTAATATTTGCACTGCTGATGCATATATAGTGTTGTGTGCCATGAAAATGTCAGAAGCATTGCCCAAACACATGACACAAGTGGATAGCATGCCCAAGACCTTGGTTGATGATTCATTCATGGAATTTTTATTGCTAATTTGTGCACAAAGACTGTTCATTCTAATATGCTAGGAATTTAATTAAATCCCTATAATAACCCCCAAAATAACCTTAAATTAAAGACTTGTATAAGGATGTTGTGCTGTGCAAGCTACTTTAAAAATGTAATTATCTAGGTTACAATTAAAGCTTGATTAAAGTTATTCTTCAGAAAAGTTATACAATAAAAAGTAGCTTAACTACAGTAACTATATCTAAGGTCGAAGATCGAATTGACGCTAATTATTCTCTTTTTTTTGAAGCCATGTAGCAAAATATTAACCAAAATGTAAGAAGATGCTTCCCTACAGAAGGCACTCATTCATCTGCATTCATTCCACAGAATCCTGAAAATACCAATTACCACCACAGTCAAGGTTTCTTTCTTTTCTCATAGAGAGTGGACTAGCATTAACCTTGAGTCAACTACGCTCCAAGCAACAGAAATAAAAACACTGTTGGATGACAGTATACATGGTTATACCAAATTAATGATTGCAGCATTAATTAATTTATTTACGGGATTACTGGGTCAGGACAAATCTGACAATTCATGTTAGTGCTATATGTTTAAACTCAGTAAATGCATTATATAAATGGTGTATTTCTTTCCTGACCAGTGTATGATTTGAGCAATGCCTGGAAAACCAGATCAGCCACGCTAATTTTGTATTTCAGGACCCAAGCATAGATATTTCTGGTTTTTGCCTGCCGGTAAGCAGTGATCTCCCACACCCAAGAAGAGAACAAGTTGTAATTGCTGGTTAATGCAAGACGCAGCAGGCGCAGAGAGTTTGTGCTAAAGATATCTCATCTAGATTGGGAAACAAATTTAAGCTTTCAATAAACTCACTCCACCACTAAGAGCTGGGTTGAGTTTTATGAATGGAAGGGTGCATGGGCCCCTCTCAACCTGATTGTTGGGGAAATTACAGAGTCGTATCTAGAAATGTATCCGGAAGTAAAGCCTGCCTCAAGGGTGGTATTCATGACCAGAAGATGTAACCCCTAATGTACCCCTCATTACATTTAGTCATGCATCAAGGGTAAAATGATAGCCATGGAACTTATGGTGACACTTGGGCTGTGTACTAACTCACACACTAACCGTGCATGTAGTCGTTAACTCAGTAATGACTGTTTGGTTGAAAGCTGAAGAACCAAAACACAGAGACAATCACAAACAATAAGAGAATTGCTGAGCAAACAGACCGACTGATGTTAATGAGGCAACCGTGAAAAGTAAGATCATTTTGAAACCTTCTGTAAACAAAGGTGTGCCCAGATATGATACCTTGCAAGATCTCATACTATTCTGGAGGTGTTGACCATTATAAGGTACTTTCTTTATATGTGTCTGTTCTTTAGTAAACAGCTTTTTGGCATGTTTCGCCCTCAATTTTAGGACAAAATCTAAACTAAATAAACCTACAGAACAGTGAAATGCTAGTTTCTAGCTTCTAGCTTCAGATTCTAGCTTGTTAGGAAGTTGGGGTCAGAGTACAGTGTCAGCCATGATACAGTGCCACTGTAGCAGAGAATGTTAAGGGCCTTGCTTAAGGGCCCATCAGTGGCATCAGCTTGAACCCCTGACCTTCTGATCAGACCTTCTGGCCACCACTGCCCCACTCAAACCAACAATCCCTGGCTTAGGATAATAACCCCCTCCTCAACTTCAATTTACTTCAACCTTAAAGGGCAGAATGGGTTCTGGATGCTTCAGGATAGGTGCTGTGGTAAAAGCTTGTTTCAAGGCACCAAAGGCCTGATCTATTCATGTTTCTTAGATTCTCCCTGCTGTGAATGATGTGAGGTGCACCAAACTAAAGCAATCATTGCTAGAAGTGAAACCCCAAGAATCACTGTAGATCTTTGACCCTATGGGGAGTCTGTAACTGTTTGGACTTTAGCATTATCCATGAGAATACCTTGGATGTACTTACTGATAAAATAACCTAAATGCTCCTTGAGATACATGCCATTGACATTTCTCTGCTTTGATGAAAAGATTATTTTTGCCTTTGTCTATATTAGACAGTATGCTGATCGAGGGAATCCGAGTATATTAAAAGATCATCAATGGAAACAATCATAGATTTCCCTGCAGTCTTCATTAACAATTACTTGAAAGACAGCGGGGGCACTGATCAGTCCATATGATATTACAAAGTATTTGTATGGACCTGCGCTTGTGCTGAATGTCATTTTCCACTCATCCCCTTCAAGTTTCAGATCAAGTTGTAAACACTTCGAGGGTCAAATTTAGTGAAAATTGTGTTTGCTCCTAGGCTGGAGGCACCAGGCCCCACCACTACTGAACTGTAAACCGTCAGCTTTTGGAGCTGGTTAGTGAGATTCCCAAGTGTGATGTGAATGGTGGAGATTTTCTAATGCTGTTTGCTGACTACACGACTCTGAGCAACCTGAAACTTTCTGTGTGAAAGTCATCCCCAAAATCTTCTGAAAGATGCAAGTACAGATATAGACAGATAGATAGCTAGATAGATAGATCAATCAATAGAGATTCTATCTATCTATCTATCTATCTATCTATCTATCTATCTATCTATCTATCTATCTATCTATCTATCTATCTATCTATCTATCTATCAGCTGTATCTCTATGAGCACAAAGCTACTTTCCATTTCAAGTGGATAAAGAATATCCAAATTTGTAAGACACAAACTGGCAACCCTGGTAGAAATGCATGCCTTTAATTTAAGTAATGCAGTGGAGTGTGACATTTGAAGTCAATTTAAATATTTGAAAATATTTTAGAATTGAAATATTCAAACCTGCTATGTTAGACAGATAGATAGATAGATAGATAGATAGATAGATAGATAGATAGATAGATAGATAGATAGATAGATAGATAGATAAAACAAATGTGCCTACACACCAGAGAACTTTCCAGACAGCTATACATATTCATTGGGTACAACTGCCCCATTATTACAAATTGTGTTTCTCTTCGGAAACCACAATTGCATATCCAGAAGTCAAACTTACCCTGACAGGTTGATGGAATATGTAGTTGGTTAATACTGAGGGCAAGAAGAAATAGTCATAGACTGTGCTAATCTGAGAGCTTGGCATTATACCAACCAATGAAAAAGACTTCAGAGTTTTGAGTTATCTCTGTAATTTCACTTTGTGCTAGTGTTGCACTTCAGTAACCACAGCTGAATATGTGTTTGCCATTCGGATCCACAATTAAGACTTTCCCTTTCTCTGAACATGATAATTAGAACGTCATTTCTGAGCTTTTGCTCTCTTCTATAGCAGTGATAGCAGTTATGGTAAATCTCAGTAACCCATTTTTGGATTTGACCTTGGATTTGATATACTACTGCATGCTATTTTATCTATTTTAGCCCTGAATGGACTTAATTACCATAACAGCAGTCTCGGCAATTTTAGATCTAAATGTCAACAAAACATTGATTTTGTTAAAGGGGTTGTTTCGACAACAAATCATAGTTGCGCTTTTATTTTAGTCCATAGAGCAAGGCAGTAGTCCAAATACCAAGCTTTTTTAGTTTTGCTCTGGAGCTACCAAGGCTAACTTTTTTTTTTATTATTATTATTTTTTATAACAAATATGGGACAAATACAGGCACAACAGAAAAACATTGACCCTATTAGTGGGAGATTGCAAGTTTGAATCCCACATTGTCACAGCCAGAGGGAGTCTAAGAGATGGCACTAATGTCTCCGCTGTCAATCGCAGCATCACTAACCAATCATGGGCATCTGTAAGCTCTTGTTTGTGGAAGAGGGCAGTTAGCACATTCCTTTTGGCTGACCTGTGACATAGCATGAGCAGAAATTTGAATAGATAGATAGATAAATAGATAGATAGACAGACACATTAGATTGACAATAAACTTACACAAGCAAGTATACCAATCAGTCCACACAGAGTTTTTTTTGTGAGGTTTTTTTTTGTGGCCAAAAAAGCTTGATTTTGACTTTTTTCAAAATTTGCGATGCAATATTTGGGGTTTTTTGTGCTTTTTTCGCCAAAAACTATTTGAATTTGGTGAAATCACAATTGCACAAAATTGTTTTGCGCTGTCTTTTGCAGTGATGTTTGTTGGTGAATGAGACCTCTTAACTGTACTCATGTGCGATGCACGTGAACCAAAAATGGCTTTGGTTGAATGTGCGTTGTGATGACGTCACACGACGCATCTTGGCCCAAATGGCCCAAATCTGTGGTAATTTCGAAAAATTGTAAGCTCCTCCGTATATTGGAGAGTTTCCTTGATTTTGCATTAATTTCTGCAATCGCAAAATCACTAAATCCTGGAGGGACTGACCAATATACATAAGCAGCATTGGTCACATGCTCGAGGGCATACCTTTTGTGCATCTGGGGATTAAAAGAGCAATGTTAACTAAGAGGCAGGTCAAAGCTGAAACATTCTGTCTGCCAGGTTTCCATGGCAACCTGTAACTTTGCACTGTCTTGGTTGTTGCCTTAAGCAGTGTCTAAATATACATATCAAAAGTTTTTATTTTTTATTAAAACTTTAGAAGATACAAAAAATGTGTATGTAGAACATATTTTTAGGTAGCTTCGTAGGCTACATGAGTTGTTGTTGTTTTTTTTTTTAAAATGAAATCTCTTGCCATTTTTATACTTAACAATCATATAGAATAGTACATACTATGTATACAATATGAGACACAGTAGTAATTTCAGTATGCTTCAATGGATTAGAATCACCTGCAATTACTGCTGTGAGTCTCTATCAATTTTTTTGCACACCTGGATGCTGATATATTTTATTATTTCTTTTGTTATTTTGGTCTAAATGAGAGGTTTCACAGCAATGGAGGGGTGGAATACATAAGCAAGTTGTATTGATCGATGTTTGATCCCCCAATATTATGGGCTGTATGGTGTAGATTCATGGCATACAATCCCAATTTCACCCACCCAACCCCTGATTGCTATAAGCTTCTCTTACTCTTTAGCAGCATGTCAATGCCTTGAACCTTGAACCTCTTGTGTAAAGAGACAAACCTCAGACACCAAACAGGTCCTGGATTTTCGACTACTTTTTGGTTAAGGGCAATATTATAAAAATGAATTATACTATTATGTAAAGAATGTAAATTAAATGTATATTATATAAATGAATGTAAAGTAATTAAATAAATACATATATAGATATTCTTCTTGTTTTTCGGTTGTCATCCTGTGTGTGTGAGTCAGACAAATTTAGAATCTTGTTTTGTGGGTAAATCGTGGGTAAATAAGGACACAAACAATTTCCTGGGATATTCCTCCCAGCAGTTTTGGCCCCATGCACTTTTTTTTTTTTTTTTTTTTTTTTTTTTAAGTTATGTTTGGTAGGTATTCAACAATTGGCGGTTGAAATAAAACTCCAGACTTCCTCTGCTATGGACATTCTGACTTAAAACAGACAACTGCAGACAAATCGCCTTTAAAACATTTTCCCGCTCTGTTTCATTTTCGGCACCTCAAAGCTTTCGGGCCCAAAATATAGCCTTGCACTAACAGAGAATTCTTTGTGTTTACTTGTTCACAGGCCAAACCATTGGGCTTCATTCCAAACACCTTCAACAAGTTTAGATTTCTGTCTCCCTTGTGACCACTTAAGAGAATTAAACCGCTCTCATGTTTAAGTTACTTTCAAAACATGTCAGCCACACTGAAATCACAAATCAATCATGATATGGATTTTGTGTATCAGCGTTGGGATCTTCAGTTAGTGTGCGCTAGTGTGCGCTAAAGTGTTGTGCTATGAATAGATCTTGTGGTCCTCTCTGAGGGAAAAGCCTGAGGAAACACATCATTTTGATTCTTTTTTTATTTAAGGTGGGGGGTAAATGATGTGAGATTAAGGGTGTGACGATATACTGAGATAGGAAAATCTACACTGGAGTCCAAAAAAAACTAATTGAAGCATATGGAGAGGGTTTTAAGGACAGGAGTGTCACATCTTTTTGTAAATTTGCTTCAAACATTTACTTGTGGCCCTTTTAAACAGTCATTACTGAAGGGATCCTGATATACAGTGATGGCCGGTCTTGATATTGAATGGTAAAGCTAAAAAAATTGTACTACCTATCAGTAATGTGCCGTTAGTTTTATGAAACCATTATGGTTGAGCATTATAGCATGGGTTCTGATCACAGGCACAAATCATTACGTGTGCAAATAGGAACACATTCATTCATTTAAAGACACATAGGCAATGCCATTTGTGCCTTTAAAAAAAATAAATAAAAATTAAGTCCAGTCTTTCAACAAATAAGAGTATTTGGATGACAACGAGACCTTTTTCTTTTCCCCCTTGAAAGAGATAGAGGAGTTACAATATAGGAGCCCGGTTATAAATATGGCATATTTGGTAAAGGCCAAATATGGTATATTACACTTAAATTTATTGTGCATCCACACTGCAACATTGCAAAACATTTGTTATCCTTCTTCCCATTCATTTTCTGTGGAGACAAGCTAATAACGTGCAGAGGATGAGTGAGAGCAGTGCAAAGCCAAATTTCCTAACAGTCCCCTAAAGCAAATCCAGGATGTTACAGCACCACAATCACTGTAAGTCAATTTTATAGCAGGTACTCCCCTTAAAGTCCTCTTAAAAATGAGACATTACCTGCAATAATTTCATACTCAATACTTCAATGCGCATCAAGTAATAGATAAATATACCACAGTGCATCTGATTGGTCATATAGTACTGATTAATTTTTTATACTGTTATACTGTTATACATGTTTATACTGTTTATTTATTATTTATGGAAGGAGACTTCAGTGTCAGTGCTTTATAAAAGTTTTCCTTTACGTGAAAGTCTTCAAGACTGAAGTGTTTGTCATTTCTGGTTTCTCTGTAAGATGAAAAGCTGCCATTTTTTCTTACTTCTAGCTTCAAGAGAGAGAGAAAAAAGAATAGGGTATGATTGTTTATAGCTTCTATAACATAAGTGAGAACAGGAAGTTCTCGAGGATTGCTCATAAACATTAAAAGTTACTAGAAATGGTTAAAAAGCATGACATATTCCATAGATCCATCCATTTTCTGTACCGATTATCGTACACAGGGTCACAGGGAGCCTGGAGCCTATCCCAGGGAATTCGGGGCACAAGGCAGGGGACACCCTGGATGGGGTGCCAACCCATCGCAGGGCACAATCGCACATACATTCACACACCATGGACAATTTAGAGATGCCAATCAGTCTACAACTCATTTCTTTGAAGTGTGGGAGGAAACCGGAGTACCCGGAAGAAACCCCCGAAGCACGGGGGAGAACATGCAAACTCCTCACACACAGGGCGAAAGTAGGAATCGAGCCCCCAACCCTGACATATTATTCATTAATACATTTTTTAATTGTTATCTTTGGCTTATTGCTGGGGGACATACTATGGAAAAGTAATTAACTTTGGGGTGGTAATGTTGTTGATTTTTTTCCTATAACAGCATGCTCTGTCATGTTATATTCCTTAACATAAGCATAATGCTTGGTTTAAATTTTATTTTAGTTCGAAACACAAATATATTAAAAAGTCATAGTATAGCCTATTTTAAACTGTGTTTGTCTGTTATTATTCATTTGAGATATAAATTCTAGACAGTAGAACACCAAATTCAGAAGTGCACTCTGAATAAACATTATTTTAAAGCCTTACAGATAGGGACCCTTTAAAGGGCGTAGGGAATTTCTAAAATTACAACATTAATATTAGACTACAGTGAAATGGAGAACATGACACAAAACATGCCGCAAGACTTTTAAAAAGGTCAAGATAAAAGAAAGTAACAGGTCTAAGACCGATCCTCCATTTTATATAATTAATATTCTAGCAGTTTCTTTAACAGAATAATTAACCGAAGATCTGTTGCTGTAGTGTTTTATGGCACTTCATATTATTTTATTTTAAACTATGTAATTGTGAGCATGAAAACATTGTCTTGGATTGATTTATTTTATCGTACTTCAGGTGAAGCTATAAAAGAATGGATAAAAGATGTACGATGAAGCCATAAAAGAAAGGACAAATTGTATCTAGTTCAGTGAGTGAGTTATTTAAAACCAAGTCAAACATTGCACCCTTGCTGAAGATTTTCATCCCAGCCATACATCATCCCAGTATACTTTTTAACCCAACCTGGGGTTTGCAATTAAGCAAATTATCATGAAATTAACCAAATTATATTCTTTTAATTTGGAAACCTACTGTAATCTATACGTTCACCCTCCATTATCTTTGAGGCTCCATGACATTTATGTAAAACACCCTTTTTCCAAATTAAAGGCCAGAAGTGTGCCGGGAGCCTGAAATTATGAGCTGTGTGTGCGTTTTTGTTTTTTTGTTTTTTTGACCGATGTCCGCCCAGTCTTCTTCAACAATCTACACATGCGATCACTGGGCTGGAGATCAACATCATACTCAGCACTCAATGTTGCCAATGAGCTGCTTTAGACTCGAATGTTCCTGAAGCACAGTCAAGGTGGAATAAGAGACAAAAATATAGCTACATGTTCTCAAATGAATTGTCTAAATCTGTTGAAAGGAAGTGTCTACTGTATTCATAAACCTTATATATATATATATACACACACAGTGGGGGAAAAAAGTATTTGATCCCCTGCTGATTTTGTACGTTTGCCCACTGACAAAGAAATGTTCAGTCTATAATTTTAATGGTAGGTGTATTTTAACAGTGAGAGACAGAATAACAACAAAAAAATCCAGAAAAATGCATTTCAAAAAAGTTATAAATTAATTTGCATTTTAATGAGTGAAATAAGTATTTGACCCCTTCAACTTAGTACTTGGTGGCAAAACCCTTGTTGGCAATCACAGAGGTCAGACATTTCTTATAGTTGGCCACCAGGTTTGCACAAGATCCTCCCGTGTAGTTCTGGGCTGATTCCTCACCGTTCTCATGATCATTGAAACTCCACGAGGTGAGATATTGCATGGAGCCCCAGACGGAGGGAGACTGACAGTTTCTTCCAGTTGCGAATAATCGCACCAACTGTTGTCACCTTCTCACCAAGCTGCTTGGCGATGGTCTTGTAGCCCATTCCAGCCTTGTGTAGGTCTACAATCTTGTCCCTGACATCCTTGGACAGCTCTTTGGTCTTGGCCATGGTGGAGAGTTTGGAATCTGATTGCTTGATTGCTTCTGTGGACAGGTGTCTTTTTACAGGTAACAAACTGAGATTAGGAGCACTCCCTTTAAGAGAGTGCTCCTAATCTCAGCTCATTACCTGTGTAAGACACCTGGGAGCCAGAAATCTTGCTGACTAATAGGGGATCAAATACTTATTTCACTCATTAAAATGCAAATCAGTTTATAACTTTTTTGAAATGCGTTTTTCTGGATTTTTTTGTTGTTATTCTGTCTCTCACTGTTAAAATACACCTACCATTAAAATTATAGACTGATCATTTCTTTGTCAGTGGGCAAATGTACAAAATCAGCAGGGGATCAAATACTTTTTTCCCCACTGTATATAGTATTAATATCTGTATGACAGTAATATACTGACATGTTTATCCTTTTAAGGTTAAGCTATACTGGAAAAAGGTAATGTCATTAAAATATACATATAATAATTATTCCTCTGTGCATGTCATGTAAAAAATTGTATGCTGCAAACTCTAACACAGGCTGAGCATGATCCTCTTCCCAAGTCAGTTTCAATAATATTCATCTAATTTCCTTTTACATATGCCCTTCATGCAACATGAATGTGCCTTTGTTAGGAATTTTAAAATACACCCACCGTCCACTTTAACAGGAACACCTGTACATCTATACATTCATGCAGTTATCTAATGAGCCAATAGTGTGGCAGCAGATTCGATGTTTTGTGCATGCTGAGATACTTTTCTGCTCACCACGGTTGTAAAGAGTGATTATTTGAGTTACTATATACTTCCTGGCAGCTTGAACCAATCAGGCCGTTTTCCTCTAACTTCTCTTATCAACAAGGTGTTGTGTGTGAAATTCCCAGGAGATCATCAGTTCCTGAAATACTCAAACCAGCATTTCTGGTACCAACATCCATGCTATGATCAAAATCACAGAGATCAGACTTTTCCCCCATTCTGATGTTTGATGTGAACATGAAGCTCCTGACCTATATCTGCATGATTTTTTGCATTGCTGCCAAATGATTGGCTGATTAGATATCGGCATGAATGTGCATGTGTACAGGTGTTCCTAATAAAGTGGTATATGTGTGTATATTAAGTACATAAAGAATAAAACACTCTTGAACATGCTGATATAGGAAAATAATCAACGGTGGGGTGTGGTGATATAGAGTAACTGTTATCAATTATTTTCCTATAACAGCACACCCTGCAGTGTTTTTTATTTTTTGTTTGTTTTTTTGCTCTTACCTTATCTTAGCTATTTCACAACATTTACAACAAAAAACACATTTCTTATTGAATATGTCTTAGATTTTATGTTTATAATTACATTTAATGAGAAATAAGTACATTCCTAAACAGTCATTCCCCAAAGAAAGGAAAAAAATGCAGCTTGTCATTTTCAGTCCCGAAAACTTAAAGCTACAGCTTTACTGTTACAAAACACTGACACTGCAGACTCCACTGAGACCAAAAACTGCTTAATAAGCATCTCCTCCCAGAAAACTGCACCATATCAACAACACATTTAAAAAAAAACAACAACAACAAAAAAAAACATTCAGTGTAAATAGCTCTTCTGCCATACAATTCCCTTTTTAAGTTGTTACTCTGGAAATGATGAAGTATTAAATATTAATCTGTGATTTGCCTTGCAGCCGGAACTAGTGTCAGAGCTGCTGTTATAGAGAATTGATCAACACCTTCTGACCAATCAGAATCAAGAAATCAACAGCGCAGTGGTATAAAGTGATATAATGAAAACCACGATACTGGCCTATGCAAACTGTTAACCGTCTCTTGTGTAACACCTCATATAATGAATGTGCCTTTGTTTTCACTTAAGCTGTGATAGTTTTGCGCTTCAGAAAGAGTTTAATGCAATTGTTTCTCTACTTCATGAGATTTAATTAAATTTCACAGTCAACAAACCTTCAAAGCCAAGATACTAAATCCTCTAACATCTTGGATTATCACAGACTCTGAAAGTACAGGCTTTAATTTTAAATCAATTTTGTGTGGAACACAAAATATCTGTACTAATAGTCTATGAAGAACAATATATGGTCAGTTATAAAGATGTATACCCTTGGGACAAAATGAGGAAGACAAAAGTTTTAAGCAACAAATGTTTCATGTGTTTCGTAATAGTGAAATTTATCAAATAAAATCAGTTTATAAGTTTGTATTTCCTTTTCTAAATATGATGTGAATAATCTTACATAACCTGCATACCCACCTTTGCCTTTATAAAAGCCTTGAACTGATTGTATCCTCTGAATCCTAGCCTGCTTTTGGATCTCATTAATAACAATGTAATATTCAGAGCTCATTTTGTCTGATTTGAAATTGAATCTACATTGTATAAAAGCCTAAAATCCAATACTTTCTACAAAATAAAAGCAGGATATCTACATAAGCATACCGTATTTTCTAAAGAATCACAAAATGAAATGGAGTGGTGTATCACGCAGGAGCCGATTTCTTTTTTCCCCCTCCAAATAACAGCAGGTCCAGTATTTTATTAGTCTCATACCACATCTATTTCTCAATAATTACAGTTTTTACCTCTGAATGAATAACAAGTTGTACTTTTTATCCATTTAGAGCTACACTGAATGCTGTGAAACGTCTATAAAACATTTCTGTAATCACTTTAATGTTATAACAGCTATAAATAATAGTTCCCTCACTAGCCTCTCTCATTTTTCTGTTTCTCGTTAGGTTAAATATTAAGTAAGAGGGGAAAAATATGCAGCTCGCCATGTTACTGTGTCCTCCATCTTGAAGACTTTGTCATGGCAGGAAACTTAAAGGAGTAGCTCAAATTGCTTATGTGGAAGTTCTTATGGAAATTTCTCACAACATTATATATATCACAATATATTTACTCTTAGACTTCAGTTATGTGAGTATCTGTTACTAAGAAACAATAACGTATTTGAAGAAACGCATTAATATACGTAAACCAGTTATATGAATTTCAGCCAAATCTAATTCATCAATACCTTCAGACCAATGAGAAAGGAGAATTCAACAATGCTGTGGTATAAAGCAATTTAAGAGCAATGCAATGTTCAATGTTTTTTTAAAGCAAGGCTAAATGTTACAACAGTTTTCAAATAATATAATAAGAACGAATAAAGAAATATACCAACTAAGTCAAGTAAGCTACAGCGCTAAATGTAAAAACATGTGAAAATACAGGCCTAAAAGCCTCCATACATATGGGAAATTAACACTTTTTAGCTAAATGTCTTCCAAAATGTTTCATACTATTATATATATTTTTTTCAGATAGCCTTTGAGAAAGCCCTTGACAAAAGAAGAATGTATTGAAATCATTCTCATGGCTGGATCGGGAAGCTGTCACAAGGTTGCGGTGGACTTTAACAGGAAACATGGCAAGCACTTCACTCACACGACACTTATTAACAAAACTTATTAACAAATTAAAAAAAACTGGATGTGTTGCAGACCAACCGAAAAGTAAACGTCCATGAACATCCACTGACGAAGGCACAACCCACATGGTGCTGGCAAACATAGTCCCCTATGTACTAAGACTTTTGGGACACCCTGTAGTTTTTGTTCTTATCAGTTTTTAGAACAGAATGTTTATCAGGAGGAAACTAGCCATTCAAAATTGCACAGCGTCCTTTACATAAATATCCTATGTAATATTTACATGAGCGTATTGTTTTTAAATGGTCCGTGTAAGAATAATATAAATGTAAGGGTCTAACTTTCACAGTTCTTTCAGTCTTAAATTAAGCCCATCTGCGGTGATGCTGACAGAAAAGTTCCCTAGTTTAACACATGCATGTGTGGAGTTTGGCAGCGTCGAGCATCTAATTACTGTATGTGTGACGTTAGCTTTGTAAGAACTTGATTGTAACTCAGACGGCGTTAAGTCTGTAATCATGAACGCTACATTCCAGATGGCTTTAATCCTCATATTTACTGCCATGCGGCGAATATTGAATGACTAGCATTAAGTGGGTAAAGACACATCAAACACCGTAGCTTCACCTCGCAATAGAATATTCTTTTTTAACAGAAAGACCCTGTTATTCCAAGTTTGTGAGAGCTTTAAGGGTTTAAGAAAAGATTCCAACCTAAGTTTAAGCGCTGAAACAAATCTGTCTAGAATAAGCGATGGTTTAATGTGAAATTGTGTGCATTTGAAGTATTAAAAAAAAAAAAAAAAAAAGACCTGCACTTGCTGCTTATGTGCTACCCCGTCTCAAACTGACACACCTCTGAAAGAAGTGCCTGTAATAGAGCAGAACTAAAGCCACAATGTGGATTTTGCAGGCCTCATGAGTCAGCAGCAAAGCTTGGACTCGCTCCCGGAACGAGGAATGAGCCGTAGTAAAGGAGAGCTTGTATAATGCGCTCAGGTCCTCAAGTTCGAGGTGCAGCTGATTTTATTCTCAGCATTCTCAGCATATCTGGTCTGAAATCATATAACTGTGCCATGTTTGGCAGCGAAACCTTGAATCATTGACTTAGCTGAATGTCAAGCGTTAGCTAATTGAAGCTATTTTGAACATCAATTAAACCTCATTCATATGGCGATACTAAGTGCCTAAGGAACTGTTCATTAAGCTAATAACACTTAAGTGTCAGAAAAACATCTAGTTCTAGATGACTTAAAGTCAAGCGCAGAACTGCAGCCTGTTCCTACATCTAAATTTACCTGTTTCCTCGGTATGTATATTTGGATCCAGACACGGTTAGCTCGAAATATTCATGAAAGCTTTCATGAGAGCCACATACATTTTGTGCGGTGTTTTTATTTTCCATCTTGCCTTTAGAGAGGACTGGAAATAGCACAATTGGATACTTGACATAATCCATTCAGTGTAGTTACTGTGTACTCATTTGGCGTTTATTCATACCATCATATAGGTTTAGTTCACTGTCTTGTGAGCTGCACGGTAAAATTACATACATGTGGCTGCCTGGGAAAATCCCTCACATGGGGAAATTTTGACCATTTCTATATAGTTCTGAAAACTACAGACTTTCCTGAACTAAAGGGTGTTTCTCTTGTGCATGAATCTCAACCACAAGTAAAGGTATAATATTTTAAAATCTGTTTACCCCGAAAAGTGAAAAGGGAGAAAATGACATTTTCAAGACTCACACCAATTGTCTAAAGGATGCCGCTTTTTATTGCTTTAATGTGCATTTAATTTAATATGTAATACATAAAATATACAAATTAAAATTATGAGTATAAACATTATATCTAGCTACATGATTGGCGGACTGGATAATGTGAGTATGTGAAGGTGTACTGTATGTGCATGGTAGCTTTCTTCACACAAGCTCTTGAATAACTTTTGAAGATGCAATTCTATTTTTTTAACTATGCTCTGAAAAAAGTTAATATGTTGAGGTGTTGAAAAGTTTGTTTTTGTGCTAAAAAAAAAAAAAAAAAGCACATAAAAGTGTGTATACCTATATACAAGGTAAAGCAGTGAACCAATCAAATTTCAACACTCAAGATTCTGAAGCTTGTGGCCAGAAATGTGTGTAATAGCAAATACTCAGTGGCCTGTGGGCGGAGCTTCCGAGGCTGAGAGTATTTAGAAATGTATAACTTTTAAGCAATTCAATTTATATACATGGCCACCATTAAAATAGGAATCAAATGTACTCAGTGAACGTTACAGCCATGAGTCAGTGATGTCTGAGGAAGGGGGGAAAAAAACATTTTACTGGCAACTGCATACAAATTAAATGGGAACTACATGCTTGCTTTGAGCAGCTACAGAGTCAGCAATAAAACCACAGAACTGTTGTCTTGCATGTAACCGTTGTCTCTGATGACGTATTTGTCTCTGTGCTGTGACAGATGGTAAAGTACAACTTGTAAAACCCTTTTTTTTCTCTTCTTTTTTAAACACCAAGCATTAGTAAACACCCACATCTGATTACATTCGGCTCTTAAAACAGGGAAAAATGCTAGTTGTTTGGTGATTCCCTGTATCCGCACCAACACCCTCGCTGTGTAGTGTGTGTAGTGTGTGTTGTGTTAGGATTCAAACATGGAATATTCCAATCACTAGCTTATCTGCTAATGCCTAGCGGACCCTACACACGGAACTGATCACACTACACAACTTGCCTTGCACACTACACAGTCTCTCAGCTGGAGAGATCCTAGTCGAAGCTCACCTGATCCCCAAATCCTGCTTTCTCACCAAAATAAACACAAGAGCTGTCTATTATGTGACATTGTCAAGATTAAGCCAGAACAACTTACTGTGGTGGTGCTGTGGGTTTTGTTTTTTTTTTTTAATAGAAAAACAAGAAAAAAGAGAAATAAGAGAAACGCATGGGAAAAAAAGAATTGTCTGTTTTGCCAGGAGACCTAGTGCAATATGGTCTCATGGTGCGAAGAAATGTGTTAATTTTTTTACTGTACGAGGCCTGGAAACGTGTTATGTTGTTTTTATAATGTTATGTTTGTAATGTTTTAATAGTATTGCACTTACAATATTCCCAGATAGCAAATGACAGCTGGCCCACATTCTGTATGGAATGAGTGTGGCAGGCTTCTATGCCAGATGTGGGCCCAGACAAAACAAGCCAAAACTCAATGCCTAAAACCAGCGTGTTGTGTGTGAGCCAGATATGACCTTTGCCGTTGCCAGAACTGAGCCATATGTGCCATAGTTGGCCCAGATGAGGCCCAGAAATGTATGCTGTCTGGGTTTCCTCTCAAATTCTCATTGGCTGTTGAACATTGCTGTTATTGCTATTTGTCGTAGAGGTGCTCACGCTAAAAAATTCAAAAACATACCCTATTTATTAACACTAGAACATCTGACTTTTATTACTGGTCTTGTTTTGCCATCCTAGCAACATTAACATTACCCTAGAAACAATTAGCTGATTGTCACCAGCCTATTCTGATTTACCTCAGAACACATTGAGGTTACCTCAGAACACACACTGGAAAAACTGACAGCTAAATTATAAAAAAGCTCATGAAGGTGGAAGTTATTCGTGTTGCCAGAACTGAGCCATATGTGCCATAGTTGGCCTAGATGAGGCCCAGAAATGTATGTTGTATGTAAATGTATGTTTACCCCATGACGATGTGCTACACCATGTAAATTTCATGTTGACTATACTAAATAATATTCTTGCTATGACTTAGGTGCAGCATGTAGCTGTAACCCAGGACATGACCTCGTCCCACCAGCAAAGCCTGTGATTTCCAGATTTATAATGAGACCTCTGCTATTCCATTTTGGTTCACCTCCTGAATCTGTTGTATATACAGTACACATCCAAAGTACATTCATGCATTGTGAAGTCTTGCCAGTAATTATGATGTTGCCAAACATTGTGTACATTCCAAGCATTCTTATTCTCCTGATCGTTTATGTATTGTCTGATAATTGGTCCATTCTCCTGGGTTGTCCTTTGGATGATCCTCTGGTCTGTTTGCACTGTGATTTCCCGGACTGGTTCACAACATTGATCTGGATTGTGATTTAGTTTCCTATGTTCATATTTTGTATTAAGTGCAAACTAGCCTTGCTGCCTCAAACAAAGCTCCAGGGTCCCCGGTTCGATCCTGTGTCCATGTGGGTCTTCTCTGGGTTTACCAGATTTTCTCTACATTTACATTTACATTTACATTTATGGCATTTGGCAGACGCCCTTATCCAGAGCGACTTACATTTATTTCATTTATACATCTGAGCAATTGAGGGTTAAGGGCCTTGCTCAAGGGCCCAACAGTGGCGACTTAAGAGGGATATGCTCTTACTATTATCCCTGGATAATAATAATTATTTATGGATACTTAAATTGACCTCAGTTATCTCTGTAAATTAATTTGCTTAATGAATGACATTGTGCTTTTTAACCGTTTATAGTTACCTTTAAGGTTGTGAAACAAGTTAAACTTCCAGCTGACTCCTTCCATAAACATTAAATAAACGTCTCCTTATGGAAAACATCACCATATCAACGCTAATACATTTCTCTTTGTTAAATAACAACACTTATTGTATATAAAATCTGTACTGTGTATTAAGTCTGAGAACATGTGGAGCATCTGCCATACAAGTCCCTGCGTAAGTTGTTACTATAGAAACAACAATGCGTTAGAATTAATATGAACCTATGATTTGGTTTGCAGGCGGCACGACTATTCTCAGAGCTGCTGTTATACAAAATGAATCCTCACATACAGAACAGATATTGAGAGGAAACCTCTCATTCCCATTGTTGTGAATGAAAGGGTGACACTGCTCATACTGTTCAGGAAGAAGGCAGGCCAGCTGTGTGTGTGTGTGTGTGTGTGTGTGTGTGTGTGTGTGTGTGTGTGTGTGTGTGTGTGTGTGTGTGTGTGTGTGTGTGTGTATATTTGGTGAGTAAGTACGTCCGCACTGTGGCTTTACTCCACACGCTATTCTGCAGGAGCCTGTGGTCTCGTCCCACCCCCCTCAAGTCTGCCGTGGTTTGCGCTCTTACACTCCCCTGGTGGTGCGTTTTCCCCAAACCGAAGGTAAAGAAAGCTGTGGAAATGACAGTGTTGCTTCTAGCAGGCAAAAATAGACGTTTTGATCATTCTCACAGCTATTTGTGCACGTGTTTATTCCTTTCCGGCTATAGAATTAGTTACTTTAGGGAAACCAGAAATTAAAGTAGGTTCTGTCTTAAAGGCCCATCCACTAGCTTACCATTATCACAAGCCAAGGGTCGTAAATTAAGACTGTCCTTGTCACTGTGTGACCAAAAAAATGCGTCATAGGAGACACGCTGCAATCATACTGTGTGTGGCTGGCTTGTTAAAAATGGATGAGATGCGCTTCATCTTATAGTTCCCATGCCCATCTTTATATAGTGATATGACTGATATGGTGCCAGTGTTTGTCTTACGCCCACGCTGTCTTCTATTTAAATATACACTGGCACAGAGTGTTCTTTTTTTTTTTTTGGATTTGGAGTAAATCTAAACCCTAACCCTAACCCTAACCCTAAATTGTATAACAAGAGTGCACAAATGTATTCAAATAAATTTATTAGCTGAACATTCAGACAAGTGCAAGCTTCAAATTGTTGCCCATCCCATGTTTTTTGGCAACTGACATGCAAATGGTAGCTAATGTAATGCAATAACGCATGGCAGGCTAGTTAGCTAGTTGAGCAGATTAATAGACTAAGAGAAATGATATATGATTATTATCCTCTTTTAACAAAGTTTCTAATGTAGCACATAATGTTTGCACCCTCGAAACATTGCAACTGAGACCTGATTCTCAATAAGGCAACACACTTATTAAGAGCCAGGGGGGTGTAAACTTTTGAACAGGATTGTGTAGCTTCTTATGTAGCTTCTGAAAGGCAGTACTAAATGAAAAAAAAAGATCTTTAAGCAAAATAATAACAATTGACATGGATCATCCTGTTCAAAAGTTTACACCCCCCCCACTTAATGTATCGTGTTGCCTTCTTGAGCATCACTGAACATTTACACCTTCTGTAATAGTTGTGTATGAGTTGCTCAGTTGTCCTCAGTTTGAAAAGATGGATCTCAACATCATGTAGTCTGTTGGAAAGGGGTCAAATATGCAGAAGATTCTGGAAAAGCAAAGAATGTGCAGAACCTGGAGGATTTCTCTAAAGAACAGTGGGCAGTTTAACAAGGGACTCATGAACAACTATCCCAAAACATAAAAACAGTCGTTGATCATCCAGGTACCAACACACCGCATTAAGAATCAAGTGTATGTAAACTTTTGAGCTGGTTCTAAATTAAAAAAGACAAAATGCAATTGTCTTATGAGTAAAAAACTAATAGCCCAGACATGAAGTTTGCTTTTCCCTGATGCCTGGGCTACCCCTGCCCACCCCTGTATAATATAATATTATAATATTTCTTGAGTTGTCTACCTATAAATATTGTTCAGTCAGACTCATCCATCCATCTCCATATTTTCTGTAAATGTTACTCTCAGAATTGCAGACGCTCCACACACACACACACACACACACACACACACACACACACACACACACACACACACACACGTAATGCAAACCATCTCTAATACTAATCTCTGCCTGTTTGTACTACACCTCACTGTGGTCTGCAAACACGACCATTTCCATTTCAGCACGCTTTTCGTCTCGTGTTAAAATAAATCTGAAACAAGCTTAGGAGTAAACACTTCACAATTTGTCTGCTTTTTATATTTAGCGAAGAGAATGTTCTTGTTTTTCCATCGCTTCTGTCTGTGGCTTAGATATTTATAAAAAAATTTTTTTTAAAAGATGCATGTCTGCTCCGCTACCATAATTTGTCTTGTTTTGCATCTTTCGAGTGTAAAAATGACCATCTGTGTAGAAGCCTTTAAAGATTCAGAAAAACGGTTCAATCTACATCAATCCCTCACTGAAGTAATGATGAGAGTAGATTTAAAGGTCACACAAGGCAGGGAGGCTTAATCATGATTGTACAATCACTCATGAACAAGAACATTTCAGTATGTACGTGTTTTGCTGTCGCTCTTTTAACCTCTCAATACTGTCTCAATAATCCAGCTATCTTTTACATGTTATAGCAATAATTTTAAAGGAAGCGTCCAGCCTGCAACACATGAAATATGCTTATATTGAAATATTTGTGATGTGCTTAGTGATTCTGGTGCTGATTTGTTAGTTAACACTGTACTTTTGTTATTGCTAACGCAGTTATTGTTACAGATCTTCACTTTGCCCTTCCCATGGTGACAAGAGCCATGTGCTTCTGTTTTGATTCTTGTTTTGGTCCTGTCTCCGCCCCTCATTCTTTCATTGGTCTGTTACCTATTGTGTTCACCTGTTCTGTATTAGCCTAAATTAGTTTATCTGTTTATACCCGGTTGTACCTTTGTTTCATGTGAAGTTTCATCGTGCTTTATGTTCGCAAGTCCGAGACGCAGGTTCCTTTGTTAATTGTTCCTTTGTTAATTCCTTTCCTATTGTTGTTATTATTATTAGTAGTAGTAGTATTGTTGTTGTTGTTGTTAATAATAATAATAATAATAATAATAATAATAATAATAATAATAATCTTTCCCTGTTTATTTGACTAACATTTTTTGGATTTGCAGTAATAAATATATGAGTTACAGTGGGAGAAAATAGGAGAAAACTTTTCAGTGATCTCAAACATAAGGGATAAGAGTCAGGTTTTTCTGTTAGGGCCTAAAAACAGTCACACCTGTAGACTCTCAGTTCCAGAATGCAATGAGTTATGGCAGAGACTCCTTTCAGTTAGTTAGCGATCTACAAGATGACGAGCGCGATGGCGTTGATGGTGGTATTAGCATGAATGTTGAAGCTTTGGAAGCTGATCTGTTTGAGCAGAGTGTACAGATGAAGAAGTGAGAGAGCTGGACAGACTAAAGGACTAAAGCGTTGCTGCATCATTCTTTTAGGTTGTGACAAAATGAAGGCTAAATCACACTGGCACCACTGACAGCAGGTAGACAAACTGCATTATAGGTAAAGTAGAAAACCATTAAACAGAGTGAAAGGGAAAATATACCAAAAAGTTTGAGTGAACTCAAAATTTAAACAGAAAATAAATCTCTTGCACTACTGAAGATCACATATTGATTAGAAATATAAATATGCAAGTTATCCGCAGTGGATTTTTCCATTATTATCCCAAATCTTCCTCCAAGTGATGATAAATATAGAAAACATTGCTGGAAGCCACAATATAAACAATACTGAAGAAATTCTGCCATCACGTGAGCACAGTGGTGGATCTCCCAAACAAAAACACAGTGGCTTTTAATTTTCTAAGGGTGCTGGAAATGCTTCCTGGCTCCTGGTCCGTGCAGCCAATGATGTGTTTTCTGTGTGACTCAGTGAGAGCAAAGATACACGAGAGGACGATGAGAGGCCTGGAGAAGAGCCTGCTGGCCATGATGGACAACCTCAGACAGAGACACGCCTGGTGAAGAGAACATTAAAGGGATGGTTTGGAAAAAATAAAATTGACACAGTTTGTTCCTGTGTGGTCGATCAGCCAAGACATGTTTGGTGTACAATGCAGGTCAGCCATTGTGTCTACCGTAGACATAGACACAAAGTAACTCTTTCCCCTGTTATATGCTGCCATTACTTTTGGTGCCTTTTTTATTTATCTTAAATGTATGGATTTTTTTTTAATTGATTTCTCTAACATGTGCTTTGATGAGGCAGGACACAAGTGTGTAAAATCATAATCGAAGTTTGTAGCACAGGCAATGGTTGTTACATTACTGGGGTGAAGAGTCAGGTAGGATGCATTCGCAGGGGAAAGTGGTCAGTTTATTAGAAACGAAAAAACATCAGGCACATTCTAAAGTGAAAACATCAACATAATAAGTAAAGAGCAATCGCAAGGTTTACAGGGCAAAAATCCAGGAAGAGAAATCGCAAGGTTTACAGGGCAAAAATCCAGGAAGACAAATCGCAAGGTTTACAATTCAGATCAATATCATTTTCGTTCGATCTAACTCAATACTCCGCCCAGATCTGGACAAACTTAGGGGTTTTAGTATCCAAGGAAATTAAGCGCGAATCAGAAGTAATACATGACACCTGGAAATAATAATTAGAAAATAACCATAGAACCAATGAGGAAACGGGGGCAGAGACATGACGTAAACAAAAACAAAGGATCACATGGCAACGTAAACAAAACCAGAGTCTTTGTTATCGGAATGTCCAGCGGAGAGTTCTTTTTTAATACTAGCGCTAGAAAGCGTGTAGACATGCTGCTCCTTAGCGGGGCAGCGATTCATGCTGCTCCTTCCCGGAGCAGCGATTGGCGAGAGCTCTAACAATGGTAACAATAGGAGAACAAGCGAGAGACACAGGACAGGGAACATGGAAATCTAACACTCTAAGGAAAAAAGGCTTGGACTTAAACATACAGGTGCATGATAAGACTTCGCAACGAGGGACAGAAACAACAGCACAGAAATAGACAAACTAGTCCAAGGTTTAACACAGAACAGGTGAACACATTAGGGTAGTCAAACAATGACAGGACAGGGGTGGAGACAGGACAAAAACAAAAGCACGTGGCAAAGTAAACAAAAGGACATGACATGAAGTCAAAACTATATGACATGTAAGCAGTGCTATGGGAGTTCGTGACATTTTCTTTCAATAAATTTTCAATTCCAATAAATTTAATCGTACAAGAGATTTAAACTTGACAGAATAATTCATTTATAAAATTGCACTAACTCATCACCAGTTGTATGATTTAAGCCGATCAATCGAGATTCACACTAGTGATTCTCTTTGTATGTAAATTTACACAAACTAACAGAATTTTCATAAATAGCACATTTCTTGAGTAAATGCTGTGTTGAATGTGTTAAGAATAAATGTGTTTGTATCCATCTTGATAAATGAGGCCCAGTCACCGTCCACTCAGAAATCAACATGGCCCCAGCTAGATCAGCATGAAGCCTTAGACCACATACAAACACACACACAAACACACACACACATCAGATACAGGGGGAAAAAAAACCCTGAAGGAACTCTTAATGGCACGGATCTGAAAGATAAGCAGAAAAAATTCCTCTATGCTTATAATTGGCCTTAGTTGCCGACCTGCGGGAGAAACAGATATGGTAAATAAACATCGCTCCAGTTGGCAAAATAAACTGTGTTTTAGTTTATTTAGGCCTTCAATATACTGCTGCAGATGATACACAATAAAATCAAAACACTAGGGTTGGAATAAAACCACCAGTTTACGTTGATATTTGTGTACACTAGGGCTGTTGCGTATTTATTGAATCCGCATGGTCAGTGGAAAATTCCTGGATGGCGGAGTTTGACGGATTTTTATGGAATACAGAAAACAGCAAGGGCCGGGAATATAGAGAATGTAGCTGATGTGTCTTTCTGTAATTGTTCTGTAGAAAAAAGAACATTAACACTGCCACAGTCTACTGTATGTAACACATCACTGCACACCTAGAGGGACATTTTTGTGGGATTTGGATATGCCATTTCCGTGAACTGAGATATTATTCATGTAAGGTGTTTTAGTGTGTGTTAGTGTGTGTTAGTATATAGTCTGGCTCAGACTGTTTGAGTGGCTTTGGATGAGATTTATCCCCACACGCTGACCCATGGTACGTTGCATTTCGTACTGGGCGTGAGCCCTCAAGCCAGACATCTAATATAAGAAACTGAAACCCAGCAAAGAAAACAAAAGCGTTAAATAACACAAATATCGTCGATTAATATTGTGTAACAATCTCGCTCTGAGAATACAGCATAGCCAAGGAAAGAACGCAAGTGGGCTTTAATTTATTGGTGCTTGTGCACCTTGGCATGGTCAACAGGCTGCAACATAAAACAAATAAAAGTGCAGATTATTAGTTCACTCACTGCTTAAATGTGCTTATATAAGATATGATATTACATTTGCATACATTTTGTAGCACTTTTTGCTTTTTTATTTATTTATTAATTTTTAAATTACCCCTGATCATTTTTAAATGACCCCTGTAAGCCTGACACTGGCATTTCTATGCCAGAATCATCGTCAAACTCCGTTCCCCAGAGTGCACCACGGCCTACAAACATGGTCACCATGGACTACGAATCCCAACAGACACACTCCTTGTCACGTTCACACACACCAGATTACTGATTATGTGCATCTTGTTACAATCACCCACGCACCATATATACAGACTCTGGTCATTCATTCGTTCATTCATTGTGAAGTGTCGCTCAGTGTTGTGTATTCCCCTGATAAATTAAGCCTTTCTTTAATCTCTCTGTTTTAATTTTTTTATCATGGTTTTTGCCCTGTTTATACTGTTTGCTAATCGCCTGACCACTTGCCTGTCTTGACCACAATTTTTGACTCATGTTCTGGATTATTTTGCCTGTCCTGAATTTTTTTAATTACGCCAAAACTCTTAAAAACTCGAATTTTTCAATATTAAACATTTAACTGACTGCTGTCTACAATATTATTATTATTTTTTATCAGTTTATTGATATTTTTTGGGCTTGTTATTTTCCCCAATTTACAATTTTCTGAGGAGGTGTTTTTAACCTCTCATATTTTTTCCAAAGCAAAGCTAAGTGTCAGATTGAGCACAAAAATGCATTTCCATCTAAGATCTGAGTGAACACATGCAGGACATTTTTGCCATCAATAATATGAACTATTCATCAAATCCTATTTGAATTTCTCAAATTAAGCAAACTAATACACATTCTAAGGAGTATACAACACATTATAGGCAACCTCAGTTGCACAGATAATGAAATGAGAGGTCGCCAAATGTGCGTCTCAGATTTGGTGCTCGCAGTGTTATAGGTTTAAAAGGCCAAGGAACAATGGTACAACTTTACCTTAAACTACCTTATCGTGGGAAGTCCTGCCCAATCACCAGAGCCCAGAGCTGTACAATGTTATACGCTATAGATTATCATCACATATTGTATTCTCCAGAATGTTTCCATCACACCACTACACTCAGTTCAAACCAATCTAATCCTACACTTGCAAATTCTTAAATTCTGGATTCTGATTGGTCAGAAGGTGATTCATTTTTATAACAGCAGCTCTGATAGTAGTTCTGGCTACAATCACAGGTTTATATTAACATTCTCATTGTAATATGTTATTTGTTCTGTAATACAAGCTCATTCACATATTCATGTATTTGTTGATATGGCGATGTTTTCTGTAAGGAGATGTTGATTTAGCACTTATGGAAGGAGTCTCCAGTGTCAGTGCTTTGGAACAATTTGCTACAAACAGGATATAGTGCCTAAATAATAAAACCATGTATCTGCCAACAATAATATTTATCAGTGAAGGATCAAGAATCAAGAGTTTTAAAAGGTTTCAAACCAAACATTATCCCATTAGTGTGTCTTGCGAAGTTGCCCATATTTGTTTCTGATTGGCTTGTGCATTAATTCATTATATTGGGGTGCCTCTAAAGTAAATTTAAAAATGTACTCAGTTTTAAATCAATGAACCTCATCTTATTGATGTAACCGTATTGGAATGTAACCATATAATTATCTATGATTATTGAGTGATTATAAATAAGTAACCATGCTGCTCATGTGACTTTATTATTAGGATTGTTAGCCTGAGAAAGAATTCGAACAGGTGATCGCTCAACCACAGGTCAAATGTTTTACCCCTGTGCCACCCTCAAACTGCTTTTAATAATAAAGCTTTGAATGAATTCTGATATTTGCACCAATTTACTGTATATTCCAAGTCATTCATTTTTACTAACAGCACATTCATGACACTTGAGAAAGGTGTAGAAGGTACACGTAGCGGTTCATAATAGTGTTACACTATGTAAATGCATTGTAATGATTCGTTTGGCCTGTATATAAGGTTCATAAATAGACTAACTAAAGTAGTACTGGAACTATTCTTCATTGTAAATGCTGTAGAAATTCAGTTAAAGAGAATTCAATTTCATTCTCTAATAAGAAGTAAATTCAGTAACTATAGCTCACAAAAGGTCTGATAACAGATAGAAGACTTCTTAAATACTTCAGGAATGAGCTGTTAGTACAGACAAAATAGTAACTTCTGATACAACAATCATTCATTCATTCATTTTCGGTAACAGCTTTATCCTGGTCAGGTTCACAGTGGATCCGGAGCCTGAATACCCCCCCTGGATGGGACACCAGTCATTGGACAAACAAATTCACACACACGTTCACACCTAGAGGTAATTTAGCATAGCCAGTTTACCTATTAGCATGTTTTTGGAAGGTGGGAGGAAAACCTGGAGCAAACCCACATGGACATGGGAAGAACATCCAAAACACCAAACTGACAGTAACTTTTATTGGCTGTTGTTTGTGCTGTAGCAGTGTGTGTGAACAAGCTCCCCCGTAGACCTGCGCAGAAATTCAGGCCCAGTGAACTGCCTCCGACAAGAATGACACACCTGGCTTCTGTCCATTCTGACCATTCCTTGTGTTGCTTCCATCTGTAGGGGTGAGAAGCATTAATGTTGGTGACTGCAGAAAAGATGGAAATCATTTATCAAATTAAATTTTCTCAATTCTGATTGGTCAGATGTTGACCACTTTTCTATAACAGCACCTCTGAAAGTAGTTCTGGCTGCAATAAACATCACAGGTTTATATTACTGCACTAATATTTTATCCTTTCTATATACTGGAAGTGTGTAATCATTGATATTGTTGATATTGCTACGTATATGGAGACATTTATTTAGCTTTTTTTTTTGAAAGGAGTCTTCATTGCCAGCCCTGTGTAACAGTCAGCTGTAACTTTACATTTTCCTACATGGGAACGATTTTGCGCTTGGTCAGTGCTGGCTCTATTTTTTTTGTCTTGTTAACTGCAAGACAGATTTTTTTTTTTTTTAAAGAAAATGAGGCTGGTGAGGAAAAGGTGAACCTAAGCAATAACAGAAACTTGTTTTCTGGACATCCCTCAACTTTAAACATAACTATAAACAGATAAAAAAGTACAGTGTTGTTATTTAATATTTAGTACCGTGTTGTTATTTAATAAGACTGTCTGTAAATCAGTGCCACATCTCTTACTAAATAGAGAGCTTAAAATGAGGACTAATGTTCTCTTCACCCAGGCGTGTCTCTGTCTGAGGTTGTCCATCATGGCCAGGCTCTTCTCCAGGCCTTTCATCCTCCTGTCGTGCGTCGTCGCTCTCAGTGACTCGCACAGGAAACGTATCACCAGCTGCAGGGACCAGGAGCCAGGAAGCATTTCCAACACCTTGAGCAGATTAAAAGCCAAGGCGTTTTGGTTCAGGAGATCCACCGCAGCAGACACGTGAGGACTGGACTCAAGGTAAGCCTGGAGCAGCCAGCTGAAGAGCTCCTGCATGAATTCCCTGTCTCGTCCAGCAGAGGTCCTCCAGCAGTAGTTTTCTGCAGCTTTTTCATCTCGTTCTTCATCGACGAGAAGCCGCAGGGCCTTTTTGTGTTCCCCGACTCTCCCCAGCAGGATCGCTTTCTCAACATGGAGAGCGGATGACTGTATTTTGGCTGCAGTATTAATAAATCAAGGCATTACTTATTGTAACTGGCTGCAAGGAGAGGGTTGTGCTTTAAGCTTTTATGTTCTGTTCAGTTCTAGATTACTCATTTTAGCTTTTTACAAGCAGAGCCCTTCTTAATATTGTATTGTTGTTTAGAGTCTGAAAAACGTTTATCTTTGTTGAAGATAATAGGACAGAAAACACAGCTTGTGATGTTACCAAGAAACCAGGAAGGCCTCTGTCCTGAAGCCTTTCCAGTGGTGGAAAACTTACTGACTGACTGGTTCTTTAAAGCTGTGGTATAAGAGGAATAAAACACTTCTGGACATGCTATTACTGAAAAATAATCTACTCTGGCTCAATGAGACATCCCTTGCTAAATAATAAACAAAACAGCAGGCTTTGCTTGGCATTTGTGTAGCAGATGTGAGTTAAATCAAGGTGTCTGTTTACCATATACAGCATCAGCATCATAGACAGAGGATTGCCACAGTAATTGCTGCAGTTTTTGCCTCATTTCCTTCATGTTTGTATCATTATTCTGCATCTCTCGTTCGGTATGGAGGATCTGAGTGGTGTATGTGTTGGCCAGCAGGGTGTGGTGTTTCTCCATCTAGGCAAAAAAATGTTCTTCAATAAGATGTGCTTATTTTATATTTTGAAAAAGAAAGACAAGTATATAGAAATATTCTCTGTAAAATCCAAAGAGGCCAAAGTTGAGCATGATACCACTTTGTATTAGATAGTCAAGGTCTGTATGAGTGTCTTTGGCATTTAACTGAAAGTACTTCTTCTGTTTTGGTACTTATAGGTTCATTTTAGAGATGGAGCGATACCACTTTCGGATACTGATAACGATACTGAAACTTTAAGTATTCGACAATATCGATATTTATCCATTATTTTTTCTTTAAAAACTACTAAGCATTAAATGTTTGTTTTTTTAACTGAAGCCATTCACAAATATAATAATAGTATAAAATCCAACTCTAATCTTTGTCATTTGTTAGAGCATCCGATATTTTTCCTCCGATATCTGAGCCACCATTTTTTGCTGGTATCGGATATTGGCTATTGGATTGGTGGCATCTATAGTTTATTTTATTTTTATTTAATTATTTTTTAAATCTCTGAATTATTATTTTTTCAACATTTTTCATTTTATTTATGTTTTATATTTTATATTTAAATGTATTCTAGATTTATGTATTCTATTATATTGCTTTTAACCATTTGATTTTTTACTACTACAGCAGTTTACTACTCTATCAACAGTTCAAAGATTAAATTATTTAACTGGGTGAACTGCCAAAATGTTAAATTAACTTGGAATTTTAATAATTTAAAAATGATATAAAGGAGGTTTATTTGTGTAATACTGAAAGTTTTCTTCCCCAAGTTCATTATATTCTATGAAATTAGACTTCAATACCACAATTAACAAAATCGGGATGAAAATATTTCAAATCTAGATTAAACATTTGCATTTTTCCACACCAGCTGGGTGTATGATTAAAGATATTGCCATAACATACAGTCTGTGACAATCCATAATGTGAGAGGCTTTATCTTTGCTTTGCAAGTTTGTTGAATGTGTAATTAAATGAAATCATGCAAAGCACAAAAACAATTGTGTAAAACTCCTTCTGTAGCTCAAAACTATCACAGCTTAAGTGAAAACAAAGGCACATTCTTTACATGACTATGTAAAGCTTCACAATTTTCTGCTATATCATGGTATTAAATGATTTGGTTAAAATCTGCTATAATATTTGTTCACACAGACTTGTTAGGTTTGTGCATAGCCTTCAGTTTTTATCAAAACAATGTAGTAAATGTTTTCACTGATTTGCACTTCTGTATAATTTTTTTTTTTTAAAGTAGCACTATGTTTTCAGATACTTTATACCAAAGAATTGTTAAATTCTTGATTCTGATTGGTCATAAGGTGTTGATTAATTTTCTAGAACAGCAGCTCAGACAGTAAGTATGGCTGCAAGACAAATCACAGGTTTATAATAATGCAAAATGATCGTAATATGTAATTTAAGAATAATAATAAATAGATCAATAATGAGTTGTTATTTAACAAAGAAAACATTAACATTTATGGAAGGAGTCTACAGTGTCAGCACTTTGTAACAGTCAGAGGTAAAAAGTTTTCTGTCATGGGGAAGTCTTCAGCACATAGGGCTTTGTGGTTTCTCAGTAATAAGATAATCTGTGTTTTTGTTTGTTTGTTTGTTTGTTTGTTTTATTTTTGTCTTATTACATTCAAGAGAGAGAGAAAAAAGAGAGGCTAGTGAGTGAATGACTGTAAGTATGATCAGAGGAACTTGTTTCTCATTAAATGTAACTATAAATAAATAAAACACACACAGTATTCACTGTATTGCTAAATGTGTCTCACAGTTTGTGTATGAGATCATGCACTAACCTGACTTTGCTGTTCATTGACCAAAAATTCCAAATAGAAAACTAAAGCAACTGGGTAGTTTATTAAAATGGAAAGCACTTCTTGTGGTTCAAATGTGCTTCGGTTGCCTGGATCTCTCTCAGTAAAGATTAATACCCCAACCTGTATATTGAAAACAGAAATAAATATATTAGTCTCAACACAAGTGCTTTATCTTATTTATACTGAAGCAATTTTATAGTACTGCTTTTGTTAAAAATATATATATTGAATTCTTCTTTTGCTTCAAGGCTGCACATGAAAGTCAACCTCAGATTATAACTGCCCTCAGCATTCCAACTTGTATATATGTGTGTGTTTGTGTTAGAATATACTTTCCTTTTGGTCTTTTTGAAGAACCCAGTCTATAAACTTCATGATGATAGATTTCTCTTTCAACTGAGAGAGAGTTTTTACAATGTGCAGCAGAACATTTGGCTCGGAGGAGTCCACACTCTCATCATCCACCATCCACACCCAGGTCTGGCAAAATTACAGGCTTGTTTTTTTTTATTTATTTCAATATATGCACTATATTTAGTATGATTCCATTGCATTTTAAAATTATTTTATTCATTTCATACATTATTGCCAGTCATTCTTATAGGCAAATTATGCAAATGCCACCCCTCTACTGCCCTGGTCCACCCCTCACTGCCATGATCTACTCTTCCACACTACCTTGGCCAACCCCCACTGACCTGGTCCACTCTTCCCCACTGCCCTGGTCCACTCTTCCCCACTGCCCTGGTCCACTCTTCCTCAATGGCCTGCTCCACCTCTTCACTACCCTGATCCACTCTTCCACACTACATTACCCACTGTGCTGATGCATACATCCACTGCCCTAGCCCACCCCTCTGCTCTGCCTTAGTCCACCCCTTTCCACTGCCCTGGTCCACCCTACCCCACTGCCCTGGTCCACCCTTCCCCACTGCCCTGGCCCAACCCTGCTCACTGCCATGGCCCACTATTCCACACTGTCCTGTACCCTACCCGAACTGCCGTGGTCCACCCCTATGGTCCTAACCCATCCCCCTCACTACCCTAGACCCCATCCCAACTGCCGTTGGCCAACCCTAGCCCACTGCCCTGGTCCACATTTTCCTACTGCTTTAGTCACACCTTCCCCACTGCCTGTCTTCACCATTCCCCACTTCCCTGGTTCCCCCTTCCCTGTTTTCCTGGTCCACACTTCCCCACTGCCCTGCTCCACATTTTCCACTTCCCTTCCCTACAATGTTAGTCCACTCTTCTCCACTACCCTGGTCTACTATTTCCACTGCCCTGTCCCACCCACTGCCCTGTTTCACTCTTCCCCACTGCCCTGTTCCACACCTACAGTGCTGGCCCACTCACCCACTGCCCTTTACCCCATCCCAACTGCCCTGGTCCACCCTTTCACACATGCTAGGTCCACCTCTACTATCCTGGCCCACCCCTCACTGCCCTATACCCCATGCCGACTACCCCGGTCCACTGCCCTAGCCCACTCTTCCCAGTGCCCTGGTCCACCCTTTCCCATTGAGCTTGGGCACCATGCCTACTCTCCTGGCCTTTACCTTATCTGCCTAGCCTACTACCTGCTGCCCTGGGCCCTCTGATGCAAATAATTATCTCAAAAATCATATTGTTGTTTATTAGTAGGCAAGATTAGGATTGGTCACATCATAGACGCCAGTGGTATGACACCTATACAAAATATTCTTTAGGACCCCAAAAAGTCTAGGACCAGCACTGATGTATTATTACTGAACAGCAGACCTGAATTGCATTGAAATGTTGACCATGGCTTTGATAGAGCAGTCCGATCGTGAAAAATCTGAAACACAAAAACACAGTGGTGCTTAAAAAGACTTGTTTAGTCCCAAGATGCTATACAGTGAAACCTTTTGTGATTCTGACCTCTTATGATGCTCCAGATCTGGCATGCACACATCCAGCACACAATCATTACGAGAAGACACAAGTTGGTTCAGGTTATCATAATATCCAAGCCCTAAGTACACTTTAAGCAGGGTAGTATCAATGTCCTGAAGGAAGATTTGGCCCAGATCAGTCCGGCGGATCTCTCTTAAATAAAGGCAGAGGAAGCACAGATACTTCTGAAACTCTGTCTGGGCTTCATTATTTAGCTTCCTCAGGTCTTTAGCATTGCTCACGGTAGGAGGCTGAGATTTAAGGTCTTCACTGATGACAGTCATGCCTGGGTAAAGGCTAATGAGTTCTCTTGGGTCCAAGTCACCTTTTCTGAGAAAAACAGTTTTACATAGTAATTTAGAAATTATGAATTATAAACTCATGATTATTTACTGAAAATAATCATTGGGGGAGGGGGGGGAGATATTACATGAAAAATTCTTTGGCATCAAGAAATGCTTCTCTGTAGAAATGAATCCATCCGGAGGTACAAACAATACTCCTATGCAGATTCTACAAGTGAAATATTAGAAAAATATTAAACAGTATATTCTGAAGACATTTCATTAACTAATTATCTGAGTTAATTATTTAAATGTTAAAAGTTATGTAATTAAAAAAAGGTTGTATAATTAAAAATTGGGAATGTTGGCTCAAGTTTACACAAACTGGGAGGAAACTATGATAAATAAGTGTACTACTACATCAGGGGCATCTAGATGTTTCTTACTGGGGGCATGATAGAGAAAATTATGTAGTTACGGACCACAGGATATCTGTAATGACTAAAATGAAGAAAGAACTAATGAATAATAATGGCTGCTTGATTGCCACCATTACACTGCTTTTTAATTTAACTGACCAAATGTGTAAATTTAAGTACTTCCTACTGTACACATGTACAGAGCTGAGTAAATAATGTTTTTTTGTTTGTTTGTTTGTTTGTTTGTTTGTTTTTACAAATTCCACTTAGTGGAAATAGTTCTCTTTTACAAAACTTGCTCCCTGACATGTTAACTAAGTATAGAATATTATTATTTTCTGTTTTTCTTTTCTTCGGTGCTGAAATGTCTACCCAAAAGCTTGTTTAAATTAATGGTGGTCTATAGAAGTAATGTCATTAACACTGTAAGAAGGAAAAGATCGTAAGCGATCCCTTTTTTTTTTAAATTTAGTTTTATGTGATAGCGACATCCAGTGTTCAAACCAGGGACTTTTTTTTTTTTTTTCAATTTTCCTATAAGACTGAATTTTCATTCATTTTTAAAATTGCCATTTCAAAATGTTTGATTACAAATGGAAGTTTGGACACTCCATATGCAAATTAAATGTATGTGCAGTATAGATTGTTACATATTATTCTATATATACACATTATAATAATATTATTATTATGTTCATTTTTATTTAGTTCATCATTCTAGTAATATAATCATGTTGCATAATTGCTTCCCCTTTGGTGTCAAAATGACCCTCAAATTTGGGGACAGCAGTTACTAAAAAGGTCATACATCACCTTCATGCTTCCTTAATTATACAATAGCTACCAATTGCTATTATTTCCAAGAATACTCAGCCAAACAACCAACCACAAACACAGTCACATGACCCATGACATGGCCTGGAATTTCACGGCATCTTTGTGAAGTCTCACTCAAAACATATCCCCAGGGACATTACTGCACATTGTGGACAGGCATTTCTAGTATTTACCTGGTATGTTTTGTTTATTGAGTTAGCCTAGCTAACTCTACATTGATTTTGGTTTGCCACTTTGGATTTGTCCTACCGTTGATTATTGTCCTATAACAGCTCGCACCCAAGTGTTTATTCCTTACTTAACACATTCACAATCTGTTTTGCAGTTCCGTACTTTAGAGATGCCATATAACATAACCAATAATGTCACTTGCTCTACAGGCAATGTCAGGTCCCTTCATTAATTTAGAGGGTTTTATGGCTGATTTTTGACTGACAACCATGTTCCTATAAGAATATTAAAATTCATTCATACTTTCTGTCTTTTTATTTGTTGAAACAATAAGGTGGAGGCCTGCCCACCCAGGCTGATCTTAACCATTGTGCTTCCTCGTCCATGTGACACATTGTCAAAGAAGATTTTCTTAAAAAGTGAAGGCTGATTAATTTAGTCCTGTGATCCTGAAATCCAAATTTGTTCCGTTACTTTAAGACATATCCATGGTGGGAATGAAATCTCTGCATTTCCTATTTCCTAGAATGTATTTATAAGCAGGTCCAAAAGCCGAGCTGGTGAATGTTGTACACTATTAAATATGGCATATATTCTACATGACTGTCTGAGGTAATCCTTCCTTTAGCTGCTTTCTGATGATAATGATGATGATGATAACGACGATGATGGCGTGTAAGGTCTTGCAGCTAGGGTCATATAACCATTTTGTAGGATGGAAATGTATTTACTTATGTATTTTTTCATTAAACATACCGTACAGTATGTTCAGCATGAATTTTGTCATTTGAGATTTTAGCTGCACACCTTTTGCGGTCATATAAGGTGAAAATGTGGGAAGGTGAGCATTGCAGTGGATTATAGCTGACTTACATATCCTAAGAGGATAAGGATTAAAGCCACCCTGTTCATGGATCTGCCATCACTTTTTTTTTTTTTTTTACCTTATAAGAGTCTTCAGGCAGAAGAGACTGAACTCCATCCAGCAGCGTGAGCGCTTCGTTCACTCGCTCACATCCGAGCAGCTTTTGGATTTGAACCTCCAGTGGACTCTGTGACAGCTGGTGAATCTCCCTCTCGGCGACTACAAACACACTGTCTACACAGACAAAAAGAGGAAAAGATGAAAATAAGCCATGCTGTACAAATCACAAAGGGATTCAGAGACATTTCACCATTGCATATTTAACAGGAAATCTCATTTTCAGTAGCTTAACAAAAGAGTAAGACAAAAAACAACTGCTAGAAGTAAGAACGGGTGAAAAATAATAGTATGTAAAAATGAATTATCTGATCAGGTCAGAGGTCAGAGTTTAACCTGTGGTTGAGAGGAGTGATTTGCCGCTATTTAAGAGAACAGTCTGTTTTAGCTTCTGGTCCAGCATGCTGTAGACATGGAGCGCTTTACTCTGCAGCACCAACACATAGGGGAAGTTCACTACTGCATCCAGCACTCCTTCAGGCCAGGGCACAGGAGGACGCTGGGATATACCACTATTCATCACAAACATGCCTGCACACACATACATACATACAATCATGAAAAGAGAATTCATTTTTATTCATTTTGCTTATTATAAATTAAATAGATTCATATATATTAAAGTTTATTAAAATTAATAAATTAATGTGTTTAATATTTCTATAATCATTTAAATATCATTACCTAATAATGGTTCAGTTTGATTTGATTCAGTTTTCATTAATATTCTCATATTCATCACTCTCTCTTTGTATTATTATTATTATTATTATTATTATTATTATTATTATTATTATTATTATTATTATTATTATTTTGAATACTGTGAAATCAGAGCCTCACCCAAGTTCCCTGGGCCGTTTAGAAGAAACTCTCCTTTCACACTTTCCTTGGCGAGAACATTTTGCTTTCCCAGGTTATGTGTGAAGAGCTCGAGAGCGCTCTGAGTCTGGTAATCATGGAGAATGTATCTGTCACTCGTAGCCACGCACAGACACGTCTCATGCACAGCCAAAGCCACAGGGTCCTGAGCCAGTGCCACGTTCCCTACACACTCCCATCTGTCCACACACACCTTGTGTATGCTCACTGTTCTCCGTTTGGTGGAGGCGACGAAGAGCTCTACGAAAACCTGTTGGGTGTGAACAGCAGGTTCGCTGAGGCAAAACAGAGAAACGTTCTGGATCTTCTTCAGGGCTGCTATGGGCTCCAGGGAGAACATGTTTAATGCCGTGATGGAGCTGTCCCAAAGCACAAGAAGGTGGTTCAGGACTGGGACTGCCTTCAGCTGGCTGATTTCTCCACCTCGGCCCATCTGTCTCTTCGCTACCTCTCGTAGTGTCTGGTGTTGTTTGATCCCAATCTTTGAGCTCGTAGCGAAATGTTGGAGGACTCCATCTTTACACCCAATGTAGAAGTTGTCACAGGAGCACTCCATACACTGAATAACGGATTTGACTTTGCCTTTGGCATTCGGGACCTTTTCAAACACCAGTGAGGAACTAAAGATGTCCATAATTGTGTGTGTGTTTTTTAGAGGAAAATCAGATGCTAAATGCAGAAATGTCTTCCAAAAAACAGTTCTTGAATGTATCCCCTCGAACACGCTAAATATAAAGTTTCAGCTTGAATGTTCTGATAAGTAATTCTCAAACCTCTGCAGTGGTGTCCGACTCTTCTGTGAGTGCATTTTGACCCTGCCATGTGACTCATCCTGAGAGGAAGCTAGTGTCAGCACTTTACTCGCTCTCAGAGTAGAACACTGCACAAAGTCAACTGCGTGTACATTAACTCCAGGAAATGGTTTGAAAATCAGGCTGCACTTCTGTATAATGTAATGTTTAACCAAAAAGTCCTTATACTTTGCTTGATGTCATTGATTTCAGTCAGTGAGCAGTATTTTATTTTAGGTCATGTGTTGGTATGAACTATACATTAGTGGAAAGGGACCACCATATGACTACCACTGAGCAGATATTATTTGGGTGCTGGATCATTTTCAGTGTCATACATTAATGTGGAATAACAACGCTACTATGTTACTGTACTTAATTATGATATTCTTTCAATTTTCACTTCTAAAGACAAATCTGTACACTAACACCAAATCTGTACTCTGATACCAAAAAGGAAAAAGGAATACTCTTGTCATTCACACCTATGACTTAATATCTATCCATTGCTGCATATATCTACTTGTCATCTTAGTTTTTATATTTATCTGTCCAATTTGTGTCATGACAGCTGCAATGAAAACAGATGATATCTTAGCAAGTCAAAATATCTTGACCTTTATGTACATTTATCTAATAAATTTTCATTAGGAGATTGTTACAAAGGAAATTTAAGAATATTAAACATAGTTTTTTACACTTTATACAAGCTTGCTTCAATTTTGATTACTTCACATATTTCTTTCACAACAATTAATTTAAAAAATGTATTAAGTGTGGTATTTCATTCTTTAATTAAAACAAATCATCTTCAAAACATCTTCAGCAAATTGCTGAGGCTCAAGAGGAATAAAACATGCTGGCAGGACATGCTGTATAGAAAAATAATCTTCATTACACCATCCTGTTATTGATTATTTTCCAATAACAACACACTCCATCATGATTTATTCTTTACTCCAGTATATTAATTAATTTGCTTTTGAGTTACTCTAAATGCTACATACAGTAAACACATGTTCTCTTGTATAGCTCGTTATCTTTTTCTGCAGAATGATGGTTTTGACAGTGAACAAAGAAATCATGCAAATCAAGTAAGCATTTTTTTTTTATTTATTATTGAGCAGATTTTTCAGAACATACTCATAGTGGTTGTAGTTGTGATGCAATGGTGGAAATATATCCAAAAGCTTCTGCCCAGTACTAAATGTACTACCTGCTAAATGCAAACAAAAAAACTGCTTCTATGTACAGTATATTTCTATGAGTATGGCATACACATTAAATATTTTTCACATTCAGTTTCCGTTTACTATTACATAAGATCAAATATCACTATTCATTTAAGTTTTTTAACCTATTAAGCCATTTCTGTTAAAACTTAACCGTAAAAACCATCAAACTATAAGTGATTTGAGGACATTATTTAGGCCCAGGGTCAAAGTTCAGTTTCAGTCGCTCCTTGTAACTACTATGACTCTAAGGGTTTATCGTGTTATTAATGTTATCTCCTGTGTTCATTCCTAGCCCAGTTAAAACCATATAATATTAAAGTTACACATTTCACAAATTTATGCTCATTTAGCCGAAGCACATTTGAATTTATTTGTGATGTCACACTCCACAGTAGTGGTTAATGGCTCATATGAAAGTAGACACTCAGGGCTTTAAGAATTTGCAGTTTTTCATAAGTATTTCTTAATGGCTCACACCCCTTCCCTTTCCCCGCTCATCAACAGCTAAACCCAGAGTCACGATACTCTACACACAGTAACCCAACAGTGTCTTGACTAATCTTAAAACAGACTTGTGACGATAAAATAATTCATTTGATCATACTGATTGAAAATGTCCGATAAGTCTACTTCCATTCCTGCCAGAATGGAGCACTAGTGTACTGCGTGAAAGGGTTAGTAGTTTTTAGCCAGATATGAACATGCAATTATTTTACTGTCTCTACTTACATTTAAAAATAGCACTACTTCCTTTTTAAGGAAATTTCAGCGCACAGAGATGTTTATAAGACTCAAAGGACTTTTCGCTCACTGATTTGATCGTGAAAGTGATGCTGATTTCATGCATCACAGTTCTGGGAACTGTTTCAGACAGTCTTGACCCTAAACATCAATTAGGTCAGGATATTTCTGTAGGCCATTTCAGACAGTCCATAAAAATTACATGACAGATTTGGATGGACCAAAATTCCAGAGATACACCAGTAATAATTACACTACCCCATCTGTAAAACTAATCCCATACAAACAGGGCTTAAGATGGCCATGGAATTCAACCATATGCAAATAATGAAGACATGCAGAAAAATGTGCGTTAATAATAATATAAGAACACATCACTGATCTTTTGATCAGTGCTGGGTTTTTTTTTGGTTTTTTTTTTGCCATTCGCGACATCACTTCTCACGTCCGCAGTCGGTGCACAGAATGTTGTCACGCTGTGTGAGGAAACCGCGGCCCACGAGTGACACAGAGCACTGCATGCATGTGAAACACTCGCTGTGCCACTGACGCTCCTCAAACGAGACGTACTTCGCCCCTGCCAAACCTAAAACATATAAACACACCAATTAATTAACCATAATGCTTTCTCCAACATAAACCCTTATGTGCTTGGGTTACTTTATAATGAATGTGAACAAAATGATATTTACTGGATATTGAGCAGAACAGAAATTTGGCATCTAGGAATGACGAAACATGGGTCCTAGGAAACTAGGTTGCTAGGAGACGCAGGATCTATGTAACATGAAACAACTTGGGAACTATGGAACTATGGAGAAGATAAGAATTAGGAACCATGGGGCTTGGGAAACATGAATGAACACACAGAACTAGGAACTAACTGGGAACTAGGAGTCTATGAACTTGTGAGCTAGGGATCATGGGAAGAAAACCAATGTATATAAGAATTAGGGAACGTCAAATAAGGAAACAGGAACTAGGGACTAGTGAAGGTCAGACATAAGGAACATGGGAACTAGAAATCATGGGAAGTAGAAAACACAAAAATGATGGAACATAGGAAATAGGGAGGGCTTTGGGGATCCATTTCCATTAATATTGTATTTTTATTTCTCATAACCAAGATGAGAATAAATATATATTAGGTACTTTTACAATAAATAATGCAGCTATAAACCATACAGAGATAGCTATGCATACTGTATATGCATACTAAATTTTTCAGACTTACTAGTTATAGGTTTAGTGCAACCGACGCATTTCTTAGCGTACAGGTTGCTGAAGCACTCCAGACAGTAGGGGTAGTTCTCTCGGGAGGTGAAGCGTTGCCCTGCCAGCTGTCTCTTACAGCCGATGCAAGTGAAACATTCGCGGTGCCATGGCTTATCGTTGTAGGTCACCCCACCAGTAGTGATAGCCTTTATAAAATAGAAAGAAAAAAAAGAATTTACCTTGAAAGAAATTACTTCCACTTCCCTACCACTAGGTCACCATTACTGAATCACCATCTTGCCCTTTTTATCTCTGCAATACTGAGCCATTTGTTACCATTTTTGGATTCTGTCATGTTTCTAGATTTAATAATAAAGCATATGACTTATGCTATCGAACAGGGGTCTTCAGGCTTATCCACAAATGGCAGGTGTGGCTGCAGACTTTCATTCCAGCCAAATAGGAGGCACACTTGATGGTTGACTGGAGACCAAGATGAACTGATTAAACAAGTGGAATCAGGTTCCTGATTCAAGGAATGAAAGGCTTGTTGTGAATGAAAGTCTGCAGCCACGCTGGCCCTTTGTGGATAAGATTGAAGACCTCTGCTTTAGACTATATATCACATGACTTATGCTATAGACTACTAGTTCATTTTAGAGTAACCCAGTTGACCGTCGATACCATACACTCATCCAACGTACAGTGTAGCAGATCATTTAGAGGTACTTTTGTTCAGCTGTGTTTGAGGTAAGATCATTAACCAGGGTTGCCAGATTTCAGCACAATTTCCATTCAATCTACGTCTCAAAAACCACACAAAACACCTGAAACTAGCCTAAAAAATTGGAACAGGGGATTGGAAAATTGAAACAAAATTTTTCTACTTTTTGCCAGCCGTTGCATGGGAAACAATGTGGTGCACGTGCATTTCTGATGTACGGACATCATCCACGGCATAATCCCCCTTTTCCTCTTCCAATCTTACTTATGGTTTGTGGAAACTTATAAGAATTAATTCTGATAATTTGCTAGAAAAACAAGATTTTGGAGGCCCTGTAGTACTTTTAAACTAGCCCAATTTGGTGTAAAAAAAAAAAAAAGAAAGAAAAAAAAAGAAAAAAAAAAGAGAGAGAAAAAAAAAAGAAAAACCTACACTGGCAACCCTGTTATCAACTGTCCTGTCTGCTGCTCCTCATATACTGAATATGTTCATAGAGTGAGCATTGGGGCAGCATGATTCCTGCCCAAATGGCTCTCTATTGGTGCATGCTGCAGTTTCCATTTTTGACCACTAGGCACAATAATAACTCTATGAAGCTAAGTGGAGTAGCGACAGCACTGCCCAGGGATTGCGCAACATCTAGAAAGGCAAGAAAATCGATGGAACATTGGCTTATAATCTGTCAAATACTAACTTTTTTTGGAGTTGTGAATGAGGACTTTATGGTAATTATTTGTCAGAAAGAAGAATGCGTGAAAGTGGTATCCAGGAATACTTAATATATAAAGTGCACTCCTCACAATGTCTTGTAATTTGATTTTAAACACTGAAATCCAATTCCAATGAAAGCCTCCATCCTCTTGGCATCTGTAAAGTTGCATCACTCACTTTCTTGCAGGAGCAGCACTGATAGGCGAACTGCTTCTCGAAACAGGGGACGCAGAAGTAGCTGTTATCTTTGGGGATGAAGGACTTGGTTCCTATCGGTTGCTGGCAGCGCTGACACAGAAAGCAGGTCTCGTGCCAGCTGTTCCCCTTGTACTCCATTTTCCGTGAGCCTAATGCAAAGACAAACAGGAGAGATATTTTTACCAGCAGATAGGACACACGTGCTTCTTATAATCGGCAGTATTTGTGCTCGCTGGTTTATTTTGATACTGTTCCTGCTGTTCTGTAAATTTAGTGCATACTGTGTCATTACCCACAATGCCTCAAGTGATTACAGTATTGTGATTGAACTTGTCCTTTCAGACAAATACGTACCATATGTTTAATGGATTCTTTGCATTGTCGTGATCTATTGGCGTAATTTGCTGGTTAAAGTCAGCATTGTGCTATTTTGATTTGCCAGTTTTTACGCATCAGTTAATGAGCTGTGCAAATTTGGGAATGACATTCAAAATCCACTGATTTTCTAACACATTTGGATCCAAAATGTGCATCCGTTTCCACCTCAGGAGACCCCCTATATGCGGCAATGCTTTGATAAGATGGTATTTTCCTGAATATATACAATATGTAATTGTCCTTACTTTGTGAATGATGTCCTTTAATATTGTACTATATACTGTAAGTGTTTTATATCCTCTTATAACACAGCAATTTGCCAATAATTACAATCTTTAACTTATTAAAGAACAATGTGTACTTTTTATCCTTTTACAGTTTCATTTAATGTTGTGGAAACTTGTTTTGTGTCTTACCTGGCAGGATCGTTTTTGTGCAGTTAGTGCACTTGGCTGAGTACTCATTGGAGTAGCACTCTGTGCAGAGGAGAAGCTCATCTTTAGCAGCAAACGCTTTCTCCGCTAAGGAGCGGCCGCATTTTCCGCACTTGAAACAGTTCTCATGCCAGTGGCGATCCTTGTAGGAGAGATCCTGCCATGTAGAGACAAAAGATTAGCGATTAGCTGAAAATGTGCTGTCTTGTGTAACTCACAACGCACCTGAACATGATTTATTTATTTCAGTTTATAGATAAATGGTACAGTTTTACCCTTCGCCCTTCCATCGACTATACCCTTGTTACTCTATTACAAAAGTATAGTTACTACAGCATTTATTCATATTGCTAACTGCAACCATGCAACTAATGTGTTGTATATTAAGTAATGTTAGCACACAGCAGACCATCTAGCTAGCGCACTAGCTTACAAATGTCAGTTAGTCAGCCAGATAGTTTCTAGGTAGCTTAGCATGTAGGTCTGCTGTGTGCTAACATTACTTAATTTGCTTATCAGACTATGATAGGTGTAGCGGCTTAAACTTTTCATGACATCCTACATAACTCTCCCGAAATCGTTTATTAATATTAATACTACTTTGTAAATGGAACAATTAGAATTTAACAAACTTCCTGGTAAAAAAAATTGTGACATTTGTGACGATGTGCGAATTGTTTGCTAAACTTTTGGAAAAATATAAAGAGCTGAAATAAGAAATAAGAATGGCAAATCCCTTTCTTACCTTGTTGTTGCACCCGATTGGTAAGGAGCAACCCTCACAACAGTTAGCAAAGAGGTTCTCATAACACTTGGTGCAGTATTGCGTGTCCTCTTTTAGGATGTATTTTTTTCCGAGCAGTGAGTCTTTGCAGTAATGGCAGTCAAATCGTTCCGTAGACATCGCTGTTTATGAAGAGAAAGACAGTCAAATCATTACTACTACATATTTCAGCAAAGTGCATGTAATTAAATAGTTGCATGCTGTTGAAAGCAGGTTAGTTAGGTGTAGATGCCTAGTCTAGTGCAACACACTGAAATCCCCAAACATGTGACAATAGAGAATGGATACTGATGTCACCATGCAGTACCTTCGGTAGTGTTCAGAGTTGCTCTTGCGCTGTGTGGAGTGTGTGGTGTCCAGGCGTATGGCTGGATAGTCACCGATTAACAGGATGCATTGAAAAGACCTTCTATAAATACTATCCCTTTATTAGCTAAAATCTCTGGGGAGAATGATCTACTCCCATCTACACCTTTTATGGGTGTTCTCCCATAACCCTATAACCCCATGACTCTTTCTGTGCATTTTGAATCATCAAAATCATTCAAAACAAACCTATACATGTATAAATCAGACGTAAAGCATGAATGTTTAAGGTTGGGTTCTTTTTTTTGTTTGTTTTTTTATCTTCATATATGGTTTCTCTGTTTTATTTTCCACCATCCAATGGAAATCCACACCACTGGGCTGCAACCAAAATAGAAACATCTCAGTGAAGATTTTCAAAACTTCTTGGTTTCACCAAGAACACTGAAACCAAAACGCAGAGGAAACAGAAGAAACAGAGCAGATGGAACAAGACTGTCATGCCATATGAGACTGGATTGTATTCCTGCGTGTTTCAGACAAAAACATGTTCACCCAGAAGCCCAGACACGAAAAAAACAAGAGGAGGAGCATAATGAGGTTCTGTCATGTATAGAGCAATGTACAGATTTGTACAACAGAGTTATGAAAACCTACCCTGTTATTATCAAGCTGGATATGAAGGAATCAATAAATAGTTCACATGTGCATTTTCACAAGAAATGTGGTACTCGTTCAAAAAAAAAAAAAAAAAAAAAAAAACGTTAGTACAAAAGTAACTTCAAAAGTAAAATTCATTAACCAAATGTCTGTCACAGGTGTCACAGGTAAAACAATTAGGAGCTTTTACATTTTAATCTCAATATGGAATACACAAAATACAATAAACCACCAGGATCCAATAGAAATGTCCGGCTGTTGCCATTACTTTTTTTTTTTTTTTCAGTAAGGATAAACACATGACTCACACACAGGAAGACAAAATCAAAAGTCAACACTCTACCAACTCAGGATGAAAATACACTGCTTTGAGTCCAAATTTTTACAGAGAATCTGAAGGAGAACAAACCGTCGCTGATCTGTTACAGCTTCACTAATTAGCATGCAAAGTGCTGCAGTTTCACGCCAATTCACACTTCCTGGATTATGTGGCCTCAGTGCGTTTTATGATAATTGTATTTTTTAAAAGACTGGTGCGACCAAAAATAGCTCTACATAACTTTCGTGGTACTTAAAACATAGGCCATGTTTACTATTTAGATTCAACGGAGCTTCAAGGCTAATATCGGTAATATAGTAAGGGAAGATTATAGCCTCCAGTTTAGCGTAAATTAGCTAAATCGTAAACACTCTCACCTTAAAGTACATAGTCTGGCTCAGTCTTTGTATATAAAAATATTAATATGTTAGCAAAATACACACCAAATATGAACTGTTTTATCATCAAACACCTTCTAGCGCACAATTTCCCTGCATGGAGAAGCATCCAGGGGGCCAAGGATGTTCCTAAAGGAGATAGAGAGAGCCACAGTTTAGATGAGGCAGAGACAGCTTCTCTGGTCTGACACCCTACACTACTCATAATCCTGAGCACACCATCCACACAGTGAAACATGGTGGTGGTAGCATCAAGTTGAGTGTTACCCTTGGCTTTGTGGTTGCTTCTCTGTTTAATGCCCTCTTAACCTGGTCACTGACTTTTAGTGGATGGCCTCCTCTAGGTGAAGTCTTTCTATTTTTTTTTAATAAAAAAAGTTTTGGAATATTGTTTTATATTAAAAAAACAAACAAACATTATAACCAAACCCTGAATGACACCCTTTTTGTGCTACCTCCCTTTGCCAAGATAACAGCTTTGAGTCTTCTCCTATAATGCCTGATGAGGTTGGAGAATACATGGCAAGGAATCTGAGACCAATTTCGAGGTCCATGCTGGTGGACTCTCCTCTTCAGTTCACCCCACAGGTTTTCTATGGTTTTCAAGTTAGGGGACTGGGATGGCCATGGCTGGACATTGACTTTGTGGTCAGTAAACCATTTTTGTGTTGATTTTGATGTACAGCCATGGCCAAAAGTTTTGAGAATGACACAAATATTAATTTTCACAAAGTCTACTGCTTCAGTTTATATGATGGCAATTTGCATATACTCCAGAATGTTATGAAGCGTGATCAGACGAATTGCAATTAATTTCAAAGTCCCTCTTTGCCATGAAAATGAACTTGATCCCAAAAAACATGTCCACTGCATTTCAGCCCTTCCACAAAAGGACCAACTGACATCATGTCAGTGATTCTCTCGTTAACACAGGTGAGAGTGTTAACGAGGACAAGGCTGGAGATCACTCTGTCATGCTGATTGAGTTAGAATAACAGACTGGAAGCTTTAAAAGGAGGGTGGTGCTTGAAATTATCGTTCTTCCTCTGTTAACTATGGTTACCTGCAAGGAAACACGTGCAGCCATCATTGCTTTGCACAAAAAGGGATTCACAGGCAAGGATATTGCTGCTAGTAAAATTGCACCTAAATCAACCATTTATCGGATCATCAAGACCTTCAAGGAGAGAGGTTCAACTGTTGTGAAGAAGGCTTCAGGACGCCCAAGAAAGTCCAGCAAGCGCCAGGACCGTCTCCTAAAGTTGATTCAGCTGCGGGATCGGGGCACCACCAGTGCAGAGCTTGCTCAGGAATGGCAGCAGGTAGATGTGAGTGCGTCTGCATGCACAGTAAGGCAAAGACTTTTGGAGGATGGCCTAGTGTCAAGAAGGGCACCAAAGAAGCCACTTCTCTCCAGGAAAAACATCATGGACAGACTGCTATTCTGCAAAAAGTACAGGGATTGGACTGCTGAGGACTGGGGTAATGTCATTTTCTCTGATGAATCTCCTTTCCGATTGTTTGGGGCATCTGGAAAAAAGCTTGTCCGGAGAAGAAAAGGTGAGCGCTACCATCAGTCCTGTGTCATGCCAACAGTAAAGCATCCTGAGACCACTCATGTGTGGGGTTGCTTCTCAGCCAAAGGAGTGGGCTCACTCACAATTTTGCCTAAGAACACAGCCATGAATAAAGAATGGTACAAAAACATCCTCAGAGAGCAACTTCTCCCAACCATCCAACAACAGTTTGGTGACGAACAATGCCTTTTCCAGCATGATGGGGCACCTTGGCACAAGGCAAAAGTGATAACGAAGTGGCTCGGGGAACAAAACATCGACATTTTGGGTCCATGGCCAGCAAACTCCCCAGACCTTAATCCCATTGAGAATTTGTGGTCAATCCTCAAGAGGAGGGTGGACAAACAAAAACCCACAAACTCTGACAAACTCCAAGCATTGATTATGCAAGAATGGGCTGCCATCAGTCAGGATGTGGCCCAGAAGTTGATTGACAGCATGCCAGGGCGAACTGCAGAGGTGTTGAAAAAGAAGGGTCAACACTGCAAATATTGACTCTTTGCATAAACTTCATGTAATTGTCAATAAAAGCCATTGACACTTATGAAATGTTTGTGATTATACTTCAGTAACAGTTAGTAACATCTGACAAAAAGATCTAAAAACACTGAAGCAGTCGACTTTGTGAAAATTAATATTTGTGTCATTCTCAAAACTTTTGGCCACGGCTGTATGTTTCGGATTATTGTCCTGCTGGAATATCCAACCACAGCCCATCTGAAGCTTTCTGGTAGAGGAAGTCAGGTTTTCATTTAATATCTGTTGATATTTGATAGAGTCCATGATGCCATGTATCCTAACAAAATGTCCAGGTCCTTTGGCAGAAAAACAGCCCCAAAACATTAAAGAGCCACCACCATATTTAACCGTGGGCATGAGGTACTTTTCCATATGGTTACCTCTATGTGTGCACCAAAACTACCTCTGGTGTTTATTGCCAAAAAGCTCTATTTTGGTTTCATCTGACCATAGAACCCGATCCCATTTGAAGTTCCAGTAGTGTCTGGCAAACTGAAGACGCTTGAGTTTGTTTTTGGATGAGAGTAGAGGCTTTTTTCTTGAAACCCTTCCAAACAACTTGTGGTGATGTAGGTGACTTCGGATTGTAGTTTTGGAGACTCTGGAGACAATTCTCCAGCTGTGATCCTTGGAGATTTTTTGGCCACTTGAACCATCCTCTTCACAGTACATTGAGACAATATAGACACACGTCCAATTCCAGGTTGATTCATAACATTTCCAGTTGACTGGAACTTCTTAATTATTGCCCTGATGGTGGAAATGGGCGTTTTCAATGCTTGTGCTATTTTCTTGTAGCCACTTCACATTTTGTGAAGCTCAACAACCTTTTGCCGCACATCACAGCTATATTCCTTGGTCTTACCCATTGTTATGAATGACTAAGGGAATTTGGCCTATGTGTTACCTCATATTTATATCCCTTTGAAACAGGAAGTCATGGTTGTACAATTTCCTGTTCCTAGTCACCCAGGTGTACTAAAAAATGTAAAATATCAATGTGAATATACTTCAAATATATTTTTCTTATATGAATTCATAGGAGTGCCAATAATTGTTGCACACCTATATTGAACAAAGATTTTTTTTTTTGATAAACCTGTGTTGTGTTTGCAATTGTTTGATATCCATGAGAGCAGAGTATTTTTGTGAATTTTTTGAACAAAAGATCAAAAGGTTAAAAAATAAAGACAATTTTTCACAGCCTTCTTTGCTTCTCATATTTACCAAGGGTGCCAATATTAGTGGAGGGAACTGTATGTTCTCTAACAAACTCTGGGGTCTTCCAGGAACAGATGCACTGAGATCAGGTGACACTTTAATGGCATACAGCTTGACTCCATTCAACAAATTATGTGATGTCTGATAGTAACTGGTTGCACCATTACTAATTTAGGGGTACTTAATATATAAAATTTTTTAATTGTACACAATTTTGCACACTAAATTGATTTTGTATCCCACTTCATTTCATATTATTCAATATTTTGTACATATACAAAAATTATATATATATATATATATATGACAATAATCCCAATGAAGTCCATTTCAGCTCCAGGTTGGAATATTACAAAATGTGGAAAAGTCTAAATACTTACACAAGGCATTGCAGAATCCTAGAAGCTTCATGACAGTCGCCCTGACTATGTTTTAAGCTTTTTTTAAGCTTTACAAAGTCCTTTTTCCCCCATATTCTATAGATAACAGTGTGGCTGAAACAACAACCACATTTGTTTGATTTTTATGATGACTGCCAGGGTGCCACACACATTGCCCGTGTATTGCAACAAGTGCCAATATTTTTCCTTGTAAACATATAAACATATAACCCGATCAGTTACCGCTCTATTTGCTGCAAATATCTGACATTTTGATTGCACCGTGTCCTCAGACACTCGATGCCCGTCTGTGCCTGTAGGCGGTCGCTAAAGGCTTAGCATGAACTGGTGCCAAATGCTGAGTGCGTGCCAGGCGTCTTACTATCCACTGACATTGCTTCGGCTTGGCTGAGCATCAGCTGAACAGAGCTGTGAACTAATTCTCCATCGCCAGATTTCCGAGAGACGGGGATTCTGCAGCGAGGGCTGAATAAACAAGAATTCGTCATGAGAAAGAGCACAAAGTTTATGCAGTAATTAAGACATTCTGTGAGCTAATTATGGCATTTACAAGCTGTTTTGTGAACCACATCATTGTTTCGGTGAGTTAATTAAAAAACATGAATATTTGAAGCTTGAAGTTGTATCATTTTTCATTAAAGGGCAAAAATAGCTCAGGGAGAGCAGCCATTCAACAAATTTATCATGTCTGGACTTGGGGAGGCTTATATTTTTCTAGATAGAGGAGCCTCAATTAGATATTAGATATTCTCCTCTTCCCTTTCTGGCTCCTTCTCATTTCTTTTCATCTTCACATGCATGCCAAATGTTAACATGGCCTGCTGTGTTTGTAAAGCGTACATGCACTCGCATCCATCATCACTCAGCTTTTAGTTCCAGCCAGTCATGCAGTTGCCATCCGATTAATCTGTGTCACTGGATTATAACTACTGTCACAATAAACAAATGTACACAGTCAGCGTTGCTAGGCATCGCTGCTACCGATCTGTAGTACTTGTCGTTGTCATTGTACGTATTTCTTGTGTGCGTGTGTATGTGTTTGTGTGTGTGAATATCCCTTTCGACCGGCCTACAAATATCAGCAATTCCAAGCAGGTCAACAACTTTAGTTAGAAAGTACTTGTGCCTTGCTTGTTTCCACTCTAATGATTTACAACATCCTTTACAATCCTTTACATTCTATATCTATGATGATCTATAAATACATTCAACATATTATAATGTGTTGATAAGAATATTATACTATACATATTCTGAAAATTATTTGTGGAAAATACATTGCAGTGTCTATTATGCATTATGAATGGTTAATATGCGGTGTATTATAAGTACTCATCTTGCATACTATATTATGTTGAGTTGCAAATAATGTTCTCTCGTTTAAGTGCTAGGGGCTGAGCTGAAAAAAAATGAATGAGGTAGTGGGGGAAATGAGGTCAGTTTTAAAAGAGACATTCAAAAAGCAAGATTCGTTTTTGTCTTGGGCCATTATCATTTGAATTATCAAGAGACGTGAGATGACTCTACCTCCGTCTCCATTTCACTGAGATTTAGGTGCCTGTGTGTGTTGGACTGAATAAAGAAATCTGATGAATTAACCTCTTTTTTTAATAACAATCAAATGAGCGACACGAATGCATCAGCTTCTTCGGTCTGATTATGTGCAACAATAGCTGTGTTTCACAGTTTAACATGCCCAACAGCTGCTTAAGCAGGCGCTGACAGCATAAGTGGAGCCATTGGCTTGAGATCGGGTGACCGTACCAACACAATCCGCTCGCTCAGAGTCAGGTAATGGCTTTAGCCGGCCATCTGGAACGGGATACACTCAGGAGAGATGAAGACAAGAAGGCATAGTCGCAAAAACCTTATGATCTTGCAGAACTGTAAACCCCTTCAGAGACTCCAGAGAAACATCCAGACCCCCTCAGAGCTGCTCATACAGAGAGTGTGGGACAGTGACAGGAGAAGCCAGGTCATCAGTGAGCTCTTCGTCTGATCGCATAAAGTAACAACAGCTTTCTACAGCTTTGATAAACCTCGATGAGTGTGTGACCTCCAACCAATGGAAAGAGGTTTAGGTTGGTAATGCGCTGGATAGCTTTATACGTACTGTATGTGCTGAAAAACAAACACAAACAAGGATTTATTTATTTATGTACAGTATGTACTTCTATACCTCTTCAACCTCTTGAAGAACAGATTATACCCAGTACTGCAGTGAAAAGGACTTATATTCAATCGAGAATTCATGTGGACTGAAAACAGACCCTATGTTCCCCCCGGTGTGCATGGGTTTCCTTCTGGTTTTCTGGTTTCCTCCCACCTCCTAAAAACATAGCAGATTGTTTTTTCCAAATTGCCCCTAGATATGAATGATTGTGTAAATGTGTGTGTCCTCAATGCTCTGCAGTTCACTCGTTTTCCATTCAGGGTGTATTCCCGCCTCAAACCCATTGTTCCTGGAATAGGAACACTGACCAGGATGGTACATCCCTGCTGGAAAAAAAAAAAAAAACAATCACAGCAAGTTGAACCAAATCAAAGTGAGTAGTTAAGGGGTTAAGGGTTTTGTTTAAGAGCCCAAGGCAAATTGATCAAGGAAATTATGCATGTAAGAGTAAATAAGTCATCTGGTGAAAACCTACTTGAGTAATTATTTTACAAATTACTTCTTTTCACACGTCTATAGTCTACACAAGTAATCTGAAAAATGCTTATTTTCTATTCTGTTCTGATCAGATTGGGCGATGTGATGGAGGACATAAAGCTCACTCTGTAAGCTCAGTAAGAGGTTCAGAGGTTCAAACACCAGGAGGTTGGTTAGCTTCAAATGCCAGAGTATCACCAGCTACTCGGGTCTCCAACAACAGCCGGAGAATTTGGCTGTTAGCATGGTGATATTGTTTCCTCGGTGCAGTTTGTCAGCTTACAGTGTATGTGTCAAGCTATTTATACCAGCTGAGATGTAGCTGAAAAAGCACACAGCTCATCAACTGTGCTGTTTAACATTCAGCGCCTGTAATCTCTTGCACATAAACACCTTAGAATTATTTTTAGGGTTCACTAAACCTCTCCAGACATCTGTAGGTCACTGAAAATGATACATCAGAGGCTGCATGGCTCAGATCAATTTTGATTCTTATGTTCTACTTCAGTGGGGTAAAGTGGGCACTTACTTTAAATTTATACCACAGTGCTACTGAATTCTAATATGTTATCGTTTCTATAGTAACAACTTACACAGGGACTTGTATGGTGGATGCTCTGAATTGAAATGTTTTTTCTTCTTACAATTTAAAAATGTCTAAGGTATTTGATTTCATCAGTCTGGGCCCTCTTTCCCACTTTGCAGAAGTATCTGCACCAAACTTATGTCTGTCTTATATTGTGTTTGTTTTTTGTTTTTTATTGAAAATTACTCAATGAAAATGCTATTTGATATTAAAACCTCTCAGTCATGTGTTGTCTGTATAATAGCACATTGAATGACTAGAATGGCAGTGGACAGTTATTTAGACAGGTCTCAAGATGATGTGAGCCAAATTTGTTGAAGACTGGACAAAATCTGGAGGAGCAGCAAAAATGGAACTTAGATGGAAGCATTTTCATTTCATTGTAATTTTTGACAAGTAAGCGGCGCTGTCATGAAATTTGTTGCCTAGCCTCAGGTCATGGTCCTGAAGGTGCCTACCATGATACAGCCTCACTTTCTGTTTGGTAGATTCACTGTCAGATTCGTTAGCCCATTATGGACAAACCATTTGGACTATTCAAAATTCTTTTCATAACTTTTGTGAGGCTTACTTTGAAGATGAGGTTTGCCAAATTTGGTGATGATTGGACAAAATTTGTAGGAGGAGTAGCAAAGAAACAAAATCCAAGATGGTGGAAAATCTAATCAGGCATCTCGGCCCAGGGAATCCAGGGATGCCTGGCTTTTAAATTTTGGACACACGGTTCAAAAGTTACGATCATAAACATACTTCCAAATTAGGCCCAAGTTTGACCCAATGGTGGTGCTAAAGCATTGGCAGCACTTGGCCCAAATTTGGTCAGAATGTTCCTTAGACCCTCCCCAATCAGTGTGCCAAACTTTTTACCAGACAGTTCTATGGGCTGCCATAAACACCCTAGCCAGAAGAAGAAGAAAAAGAAGAAGAAGAAAAGGTAAAATAGCAATATGGTGCCTAAGCACTGTCAGTGCTTGGCCACCTAATTATCGCATTAATCTATGCATATGTGGTTTAATTTAACAAAAATGGCTTCCACATGAATCATTCAGCAGCTTATACAAAAATTATATTTAGTGTTTTATTTTTTTTTATTTTATATATCATGCACTGACAGTTAATTGTGCACAAAACTTAATGTAGTGACTAGATACTAAATCGAGGTCAAGAAATAATAATTTATACACTGGAAGTAGGCTATTTTATTTCAATTTTAATACTATTAATTGATGAAGTGTCATATTTATGTAATCAATATTGGCCTCATATGGAATTCAATAGTTTTTTAAAGTGTACTTACAGCCCAAAACATAAACTTCAGCATGACTTATTGTAGTTATATAAATCTGTCATACAGTGGTCCTGGACTTACCAGAGCCAATACTGAAAGAGAAAAATGCTCTTACGTTAACAAGAATCATAAGTAACTGAGACACGCCTCTGTTTTAAGCAAACTCCACCCCATGTGTGTACCTCACATCATTTCTGAATAGCACTTAAATCTGTTATGTCTTAATGTCTGAACACATGCAATTTTGTTTTTAAATCCTCTCTATGCATGCTTAACTATATAACTATATTCTATATTTTTGTGAATAAATTATTAAAAATTGAGGTACATAGAAATCATACTGTAGAGTGTGTGAACTTTTGCACTTTACTCATATCTAATACCAAATTCCATCGGCATTCATTTACACTAAATACAATGTAACACAAATGTGATTTAAATCAGACAATTTATTTTCAGGACACTAACAGACATCAGACATCTAAATCATTTGGCAAATAATGTTTTGGTAAAATTTCTTGCCATGATCAGTTCAGAAAATCCGTCCAGTTGTACATGTCAGACGCATAATGCATAGAGAAACACTCTGTATGTGATATATGATGTCGCATGGGCACTCAGTCGGACACAACACACATACGCACACACACACACACACACACACACACACACACACACACACACACACACACACACACACACACACACACACAAAACTAACACACTCTGAATGCAAAGACAGATTGTTAAAGGGAACCAAGACCTCATAGAGAGAACTAGATAGAGTTCAGAGAGAAAGAAAAGCAGGACGATCCAGTGAAGAAGCAATAACATCCTTTTTCACAAAGAGTTGGTATTTAAACACAAGACCAGATATAAAAATTGTTGTGGGTTTCTCTTTTTTTTCCAGCTCCCGTCACCTCTGGGGCTTCTTTTGAGTCAGTGTTCAAGTGCCGCAGGTATAACGAAAAGCTGAGCAGTAATAAATAAAGACTGCCCTGAAACCATTCACATTTTACTCGGGATTATTGTTTTGCTCGAGGAGGATGTCCTATCAGCTTTCACAATCAGGTTTCTTCCCCACGTCCTGTCTATTTCAGATCATTTGCTTGTGTTCAGAGCATCCAGCAGCTGCAGTTTCAAGGTCTTCACACATCATGGTGTGCATGGTGTGACCACAGCTGATTCTCAGGGAGCAAACTTTACAGATTTATCAGAAAACTTTGTACATTTGTATTGTGTACAGTGTCTACAGTGTGTGTGTGTGTGTGTGTGTGTGTGTGTGTGTGTGTGTGTGTGTGTGTGTGTGTGTGAGAAGTAACACCTTTTACCAAAAAAGGTCTTGCATTGAATCAATATTAGATCACAAAATACAGACACAACACAGACACCATAAGCAACTGTACTGTTAAAATAGCATCAGTTTGAGGAAAGTAAAGAAACAGCAATAACAGAACACCATAATGCATTTATGTAACAAAATGAGCATCCAAAAAATGTGGGTCCTAACTCTGTACATCAGTGTTGGCCTGTGCTGAAATCCGGCTCTTGTGATTAATGTGTGTGTGTGTGTGGGTGATTCCATGATTGGGCTGCTATTTGTGTCCCACTGATATTACATTTAGACACAGGTAAAGAGTCCTATACAGCAACCAATGTGCATGTTTCAGATAAATAATTTACAAAACAGCATTTTGTCTATCCCAGGCCAATAAAACTGTATTTTGCCCATCTCAGCCCAACAAAACTGTATTTTTGCCTATCCCCGTCTAACAAAATGGTATTTATGCCAATTCCAGCCCAACAAACGTGTATTTTTGCCTATCCCAGCCCAATAAAACTGAATTTTTACCCATCCCAGTCCAACAAAACTGTATTGTTGCCCATCCTAGCCCAAGAAAACTGCATTTTTGCCCATACCAGCCCAAGAAAAGAGTTTTTTCTTATCCCAGCCCAAAAAAACTATATTTTTGCCCATCCCAACCCAACAAAACTGTATTGTTGCCCATCCTAGCCCAAGAAAACTGCATTTTTGCCCATACCAGCCCACAATAACTACAATTAAAATACTTTAAAAAGCATCCTTTTCCATCAATAATCTATTATAGGTTATGAAAAATATTACATTTCAGTTTCATCTAACCGTTACCTGTAACACATTCACCCCTATGAAATCGTTTGGAACATTCCGATAAGTCACATGTTCAACAGGAAGTCATCGTCCGAGTTTCCTGAAGATCATTGTTAGCATCTCCCTCTCGCTGCACCGCTAGCATAGTAGCGCACTTCCGCATTCCACTGAGCGCATTCCAGCGCTATTCATAAAAACTCTCCGGACTGATTCATGAACTCTGGTTTTGTTTATGTTGCCGTGTGCTCTTTTGTTTTTGGTTTACGTCATGTCTCTGCCCCCGCTTCCTTATTGGTCCGTTGGTTTTGTTTCACGTCATGTTTACTCCCATGTTCTGTCATTGGTTCTCCTGTTATTATTTGATTATTGTTTCCAGGTGTCGTGTGTTTCTTCTTGTTTCCTTTTGATCACCCATTTTATTTAATCCCCGTTTTGTGTCCGCTTCGTGGCGGAGTATTAAGAATGATAATGAAATGTAACCGAAAGTGATTCATGATAACTATATGTAACAAAAGATAACTAAATGTAACTAAAAGTAACGATGAAGCAATGATAAAGAATCATAGTTCTTTTGATGTTTTTTGTTTACCAGGTGTTCCCTGGTTCTTGGATTCATGCCTCGTGACATCTTGGAATATTCCTCCATGTCTTTGTTTTCCTCGCTTTTCCTCGACCTTGGATTATTGTCTCGTGACTTCCTGGATTTTTGCCCTTTGAGTGTTGGGATTATTGTTTAGCCTGTTTGGAATTACTGCCCTATCGTTTTTTGGGAATATTGTCTTGTTTATTTTTGGATTTTTGTTAGACTGTCCCATTTCTTTTGAATGTTCTTTTTATTTTGAATGCTCCTAATAAACTGATAACTTTCCCCTGCGAGTGCATCCTGCTTCCCTCCTTCCAGATCCGTAACAGAATACTCCGTCAAAAAATGGATGCAGCAGGGAAAGGTAGGGCGCGCCAAGCCACATTTAAAATGCCTGTTTACAATTCAATTTGTTTTCCTCAATGGACCTTTGGCTATCCCCCTGACGCCTACGACAGCTTTGCCACTTGGCCGCAATGTTTTTTTTTGCAGGCCCAAATATATTTCCTGAGTTTGGAGAACCCCAAGCCCGACGAGGAACAGTGGGTGGGGTTCCTCCTCTCTCGTTTGGTCAGCTCCGCTCGCCAATGGGCGGAGCTTCACCTCACCAGTGGATCCACGAAGCTCAAGACAGTTTCGGGCTTTGTGGATCTACTGGTCCAGGTGTTCGGGAGCCCAAACTTCCAACCCAACCTCAGGACCTTTTTTGGGGAAGGACCGTCTGGGCGACCGACCCTGCCAGTCATTCCTGGACTTTTATGAGAGGGAGCGGGCTAACATGGTGGCCTGCACCTCTCATCACAGGACCCAGGAGTGCCAGCTGGAGGTTGACGTGGCAACCTCCAGCCCTGAGCTCCAGCAGGAGGCCCAGCAGGAGGTCTCCTCAACAGAGCTGCTCCTGGAGGTTGACGTGGCAACCTCCAGCCCTGAGCTCCAGCAGGAGGCCCAGCAGGAGGTCTCCTCAACAGAGCTGCACCTGGAGGTTAACGTGGCAACCTCCAGCCCCGAGCTCAAGCAGGAGGCCCAGCAGGAGGTCTCCTCAACAGAGCTGCTCCTGGAGGTAAACGTGGCAACCTCCAGCCCCGAGCTCCAGCCAGAGACCCAGCAGGATGTCCCTTCAGCTGAGCTGCTCTTGGAGGTTCACGAGGAGACCTCCACTCCTGTCCTGTTTCTGCCTGAGGTCCATGAGCAGACCTCCGTTCCTGTCCTGTTCCTGTCGGAGACCCAAGTGGGGTGCTCCGCTCCAGTCCTGTTCACACCGGCGGTCCACGAGGAGACCTCCGCCCAAGCCACGTTCCGGCCAGAGGTTCAAGAGAAAACCTCCTCTCTTGTCCAGCTCATATCGGAGGCCCACGAGGAGACCTCCGCCCAGGCCACAATCCGGCCAGAAATTCACGAGGAAACCTCCTCACCTGTCCTGCTCATATCGGAGGCCCACGAGGAGACCTCCGCCCAGGCCACGATCCGGACAGGAGTTCACGAGAAAACCTCTCCTGTCCTGCTCATGTCAGAGGTCCATGGGATGACCTCTTCCCAAGTCAAGTCCATGTCAGAGGTCCCATGACCTCTTCCCAAGCCCAGTTCATGTCAGAGGTCCACGGGATGGCCTCTTCTCAAGCCCAGTCCATGTCAGAGGTCCACAGGATGGCCTCTTCTCAAGCCCAGTCCATGTCAGAGGTCCACGGGATGACCTCTGCTCAAGCCAAGTCCATGTCTGAGGTCCACGGGATGACCTCCTTTCCAAGTTCTAGCTCATGTTTTAGCGCAAAATTAAGTCCTAGTCCATGTCCAGGTTCCTGCCCTAGTCCCAGTCCATGTCCAAGTCCATGTCCAGGTTCCTGCCCTATTCCTAGTCCATGTCCAACTCCATGTCCAGGTTTCTGCCCTATTCCAAGGCCAATTCCAAATCCAGTTCCCAGTCCAGTTTCCGGTACTTTTCCAAGGCCTGTTCCCGGTCCTGTTCCCGTTCCCGGTCCCGTTTCCAATCCTGCTCCCGGTCCCGTTCCCAGTCCCATTTCCAATCCTGCTCCCAGTCCCGTTCCCGGTCCCAACCCTGTTTCCAACCCTGTTCCTAGTCTTGTTTCCAACCCTGTTTCCAACTCCGTTCTTGATTTAGTTTTCAGCTCTGTTTTTGATTTAATTTTTAGCCCTGTTTTTGCTTTAATTCTCAGTTCAGTTGCTGATTTAATTGCCAGCTCCGTTCCCAGCTCCATTCCCAGCTCCGTTCCCAGCTCCGTTTTAGACTTTGTTGACGGTGCTGTCCCTAGCCTAGTTTCCAGTTCTGCACATGATCCTGTCTCCTCCTCTGTCTCCTCCTCTGTCTCCTGTTACCTTCCTAGCTCAGTTTCCAGTCCAGTTTTTGTCTCCAGCCCTGTCTCCAGCCCTGTCTCCACTTTAATTTCCAGCTCTGTCTCCACTTTAATTTCCAGCTCTGTTTCCAACCCTGTCTCCACTTTAATTTCCAGCTCTGTTTCCACTTCGATTTCTAGCTCTGGTTCCACTCGAATTTCCAGCTCTGGTTCCCCTCTGATGTCTAGCTCGGCTTCCGGTTTGATTTCCAGCTCCGCTCCCATTTTTGCTTTGAGTCAGGTTTTCAAGTCTGTTCCGGGTCAAAGTTTTAATTTTGTTGACTATTCAAATTCAAGTTCAGTTTCCAGTCCAGTTCTCTGTCCAGTCCTCTGTCCAGTTCCTTATCCAGTTCTCTGTCCTATCCTCTGTCCAGTTTTCTGTCCTGTCCTCTGTCCCATTCCCCAGTCTGTCTCTGAGTCTGTCTCTAATCCAGGTGCCAAATCTGAGTCCCGTCCTGGTTCCAGTCCGGGTTCAAGGCCAAGCGCCAGGTCACGCACAGCTCGGAGGTCCAGGCCAAGCGCCCGGTCACGCGCAGCTCCGAGGTCCAGGCCAAGCGTCAGGTCATGCGCAGCTCTGAGCTCCAGGCCAAGCGCCAGCTCAAGCACCGCACCAAGTTCTCGACCAAGTTCTCGACCAAGTTCTCAGGGAGAACTCGACATGCTCTGCTCTGGCCTCGGGACACTGCACATCGCCAGCCTCGGGTCCTGGGGGCAGATGTTCTAATCCTGCCCAGGGGCCCAGGTCCGCGAGAACAGTCAAAACTTTTTTGCTTCGGGAGACGCGCCTTTGGGGGGGGGGCTCTGTTAGCATCTCCCTCTCGCTGCGCCGCTTGCGGAGTAGTGCACTTCCGCATTCCACTGAGCGCATTCCAGCGCTATTCATAAAAACTCTCCGGACTGATTCATGAACTCTGGTTTTGTTTACATTGCCGAGTGCTCTTTTGTTTTTGGTTTACGTCATGTCTCTGCCCCCGCTTCCTTATTGGTCCGTTGGTTTTGTTTCACGTCATGTTTCCTCCCATGTTCTGTCATTGATTCTCCTGTTATTATTTGATTATTGTTTCCAGGTGTCGTGTGTTTCTTCTTGTTTCCTTCTGATCACCCATTTTATTTAATCCCCGTTTTGTGTCCGCTTCGTGGCGGAGTATTAAGAATGATAACGAAATGTAACCGAAAGTGATTCATGATAACTATATGTAACAAAAGATATCTAAATGTAACTAAAAGTAGTGATGAAGCAATGATAAAGAATCGTAGTTCTTTCGATGTTTTTTGTTTACCAGGTGTTCCCTGGTTCTTGGATTCATGCCTCGTGACTTCTTGGAATATTCCTCCATGTCTTTGTTTTCCTCGCTTTTCCTCAACCTTCGATTATTGTTCCTGGATTTTTGCCCTGTGAGTGTTGGGATTATTGTCTTGTTTATTTTTGGATTTTTGTTAGACTGTCCCATTTCTTTTGAATGTTCTTTTTATTTTGAATGTTCCTAATAAACTGATAACTTTCCCCTGCGAGTGTATCCTGCTTCCCTCCTTCCAGATCCGTAACAATCATGAGAAGAAGAAAAGTAAATCTCATTCTCCTCTCTTAATTTTTTAATGATACTGTGAAATTTACTGATGTGGTTGCTTTGAAAAATACAATCCTGTTACCCAGATTATAGACTGAAATTAAATTATTAATTGAAAAAAAAAAAGTTCAAAAGTTCAAATCATTCATGGATACTAGTTAACCACATCTGGTCATTTTGCCAATTCTATGATTAAAAGCAAGAAAAAATGCAGCCAGAAACCTTTTTAAAAACAGGATAGTTGCCCGAGATGGGTTAACATATTTTTTTGAATGATTAAATGCATGTTTTGTTAGTTCCAATGTTGAAAAGGGCTAAATGCCACCACAATCATGGAATCCCCCATTAGCAGTGAGCTGAAATTAATCGTAATGTGCATGCATTCATATGATATTCCTTTGTAAATGTATCATACAGTACTTGTTAGATTACCCTTATGCAAAAATAGCCTTTCACAGTAAAAGTAGATCAGAGAAAAACAATCAAAGGAAAAGCTTTGGCACTGAACACATTTGCTAAGCTAGTGTTTATGAATAGAGCAGTAGAGAACTACATTTCTCTCTTCATAAGAACAATATCTACAATAGAAGTCCACAGACTTTCTCATTAATGTCCCCCAAAAAACCGGGCCTCATATCATAAACTCTTATGAATGTGTGTGAGTAGTACACACTCTAACACGCATACATTTGCATAATGGACTTGTGCTCTTGATTTCATATTTTTCACTATGCTAGACAATAAAATACCACAGCATTTAAATCAGGAGTGTGACAATGGCGTGCTGCGATCGCATAACGTGAAAAAAATAAAAAAAGATCTAAAATGCTACAAAAAATGTTATGCTATTCCAGTGCATACAATTTGGCAACTTTTGCTGAATTTAGCATTTGCTAAATTTTGGCGCCGCAGTAGTAGGCTAAGTAATAATATAGTGCTTAATTTTTATTTGAGAAAATATAGAATGATATAATTGAAATCTATAACTATTAGTCATGCCTTAGAGTAAGGTCAATAAACCAATTTCTCTGACGTTCAACATTAAAATGTACAAATTTGCACGCAGTGTACATTGATCTTGATGCTCATGAAATAAATGCATTTTGTTCTGATGGAAGAGGCAATCTATATTTTTCTGCATCACCATAATACTGAATGTTCACACACGCCAAAATGGAAAGAAATAAAGAAAACGGTAGGTTGTACGTGGTTGGTTGTTTGTTTGTATCATGGTAGTTCCTCAACCCCCAACCTTTATGTTGATATTTAGACGTAGTGTTAATTTATGTGGACATTAATTTATGCATGACTAAGGAGCACAGACCGCGGGAAATATGAACAGCCATCTGAAACACACGTACACAAATTACAATTAACGGCAAAACAAAAATGTCACATTTAGATGGTATTTAATGTTGTCCTGACTTAGTGTAAATCAATCAGGGGAATCACAGGACATGTTATTTAGCTCTGTTTTTGTTTCTTTACATATTCACCATGAAAAGCGTACATGTGCATATTCATGCACTTAAGTTGCTACACTTGCACTTTATGACGTTAGCTAGCTGATTTTAAATGAAGTAAAATCGTAGCTAGCTGACCTTAAGCAAATTATCTAGCTACATTAGTAACTTTAGATTGAGTTGGGTTGCAATGAAGAACAGCGGGTTTTGTTCACTTCAGAAAAAGCTCTGCAGCTGTAAATTATGTATGTTTTTTTTTATGTAGACATTTTTTCTTGTCTTAGCTACCATTTGCTGCAGTGTTAGGTGTTGCTGTGTGCCACTAGCAATGAAATCCTTGTGCTTATTTTCATGTTTAAGATTTTTTCAGGTTACATGTGTAGTAGGAAGATTCTGTAGTTTCTCCTCTTGAAATTTTCACAGAGCACAGTTTGCAGTCTGCTTTGTTTTGATCATTAATCGTGAACTATTGCTTGTTGTTTAGCGCAACCACATGCACTAGGCTTAAGTAACATAGCATCACCTGCTATCAGATGTTGGTATCAGAGTACTTTTTATGAGTACGGTATCAGAAGTGCCTAGTATGTAGTATGACAGTAAATCTGTGATCTTACAGTATGTTCTCTGGTTATCACACTGTTAACTTTCCATACACTCCTAATTTAAAAAAAATTCAAAACATGATATTTCCGACGTATGATGATGTGTTTCTATGTATGTTGACATGAGAGTATAGTACTAGTGCTGGTGATGAAAGCACACATTGTGGCTGATTACAAAGTAATAACAGTGCACCGATGTTTTAGCGAGGTCATTAGCCATTCATGACTGTGCAAGTAACATCCAAAGAAAATTATGACCAAAATAAAATAATAATTCTAATTTAGACACTGCACTAGTTACAGCAATGGACAACACATACACAATTCCCAGATCTGTAAACACTGCATACTTGACAAACACCACACCTACACTATATAATAGTGGAATAAATAATACACAGATATTTTCTATTCAACACTTATTTTCTCTGTTGGAGTCATTTATGATTTAGTCAGTTGGATGAAAATGTGTAATGACAATTTTAAAACCACCATCAACAAATGTGAAACCTGATAAATAAGGCATTGAGAAAACAAAACAGTCACAAAGGTTATCACATAATAAAATATGTTCTCTGCAGTCAAATTAATAAATATGGAAAGTGCTCAGACTATCAAAATAAATTAATATCCGCTTCATTTTACAAAAATAAACCAGAGCAGTCTAAGCAGATAACGCTGGTCCTCATTCGTATTGATTTACCATATTTTCCAGATGATAAGTTCCACTTATGTATGAGACAATTCCCTAAAATTCTGTAGACTTCACTGTGTAAGCAAAACTAAAGTAGCAACCAACTGAATTGTATTTTCTTATATGAAAATACATTACCTCTGAAATGTGGAACTCGTATTGGACACATTTAATTTTTGTGCTGCCCTAATTCAGCTATATATACTATCTGAATGGTTTTGCTTTAGCTCTGATCTTAATTCCTCTGTAATGGCTAAAATGTCTCTAAAGTCTGCTTTACACTGTGCAGTAACAATGGTTTTATAGGTTTATTGTGTGTCATATTGTGCAACACTGTATGTGATGCCAATAAAATCTGGCAGACTGTGCGATATCCATGCTTTGAGTCATATTATATGATTACTATTCGCCTGCGATGCAACAACGTGATAACATTCTGCTTTTTATCAGTGATCACATTCCGAGATTTTGGTCCAAAATGTATGACATATGCAATCTAAGACCAAGAAATTCTTTCACAATTTGTAACAGCAAAAGGACAAAAGATCCATCCATCCTTTTATCTTCCGTACCGCTTATCCTACACAGGGTCGGGGGGGAGCCTGGAGCCTGTCCGAGGGAACTCAGGGCACAAGGTGGGGGACACCCTGGACGGGGTGCCAACCCATTGCAGGGCACAATCGCACACTACAGAAAATTTGGAAATGTCAATCAGCCTACAACGCATGTCTTTGGACTTTGGGAGTAAACCAGAGTATCTGGAGGAAACCCCCAAAGCACGGGGAGAACACAGGGATTTGAACCCCCAACCCCAGAGGTGCGAGGCAAATGTGCTAACCACTAAGCCCTCCATGGATAAACGATAAGTTTGTTAATGGAAGCTCCAGTTTGCTGCCTAGTCCTGTAGTTTGGTTGCCCAGAAAAGTTAAATGCATTAATACATTATCCTCAAACAAAGTTTGTAATGTAGCACATTGTGTTTGACCTCTTGACAAAATGTCAGCAAGTCACTGGCCAATGATTTGGCTGTAAGCGGCTATAAGTCCATTTCGTTTAAACAATCACACCAAACAATAAATTTGTTTTGCGAAAATCAATACATTTCTGGTTGTTGAACCAATTCTTCCACCAGGCAACTATGATATGTATGATTTAAAAACGAACAGCCTGGTAATTGCCTTGTATAGACACCCCTGGTTACCAGTGATGAAAATCACACAGTGTAAAACATACTTATGTCCATCCTTACAATGATTTTCACTGTTATTTTAACTCTAAGCTAACACTGGAATGCAATTTTTTCCTAAAGAAAAGCTGGACTAGCAGGTCTACCTTTGAAACATTCCCAAATGGGTACATACAAAAATGATAACAAACATGGCAGTTTGTTGTATTGGTCTTACCTCATAAAGGGGTAAAAATGTGTCTTATAGCCTGGAAAATATGGTAGCAACCTCTTATATCACTTCCATCCAGTCAACCAATCAGCACATATCCAGATTAACCCCAGTACCATTTGTCGAGATTATTAAACGCCTTGTACTCATTGTGTCTTCTGACATAATCACACGCAAGACAAGTATGTTCAGCCCAGAAATAGGCTTTCTTTACCTTAAAGTGTTTACGCCAGTCAAAGTACCTCAAGTAAAGTTCCTCATTCTTGTCCAGAAGTAAAAGATAATCAGCCAGCTCTTTTGGAGAGGAAAAGTCGTCCACGTGGATGAAAGCATCGCCCTCTACGAAATTCTGATAATTCTCCCTCGGTGGGCCCAAAACTACTGGCACCGTGCCAACTGATAGCGGGTTGTACAGTTTCTCCGTGATGTAGTCCTTGTGAATCGAGTTCTCGAATGCCAAGTAGAATTTGCAGCTGGCGATGGTAGGGAAGTAGTCCTGGTCTGATATGTACTCGCCAAACGCTTGGCCGTAGGCGTGGATCTCCACGTGCTTGTACAGTTCATTGTAGTACTTCACTCGCACATGATCCGGGTTCCAGTTGCTCACGATCCAGCAGATCAGCTTGTTCTTGCTCGGTGGCACAAAACCTTCCTCGCCTTGGGAGGCGACAATGGCACCATAAGGCACTTCAATATCAGCGTCCTGACGGTAATTCAAGGTCAGGTTGAACAGGTTCTCAATGCCGGGTAACTGGGAAGAATGTGATGGCGACTCAAGGTTCATCCAGATCCATTTCTGCAGAGGAGGCCGATACGCTGGTGGCATGTTGGACAGATCGGTGCTAATGTCCCTGTGGTGGATGACAACTGCATCGGATTTGTTATAAAGGTTGCGGTCGGCGGTTATGAAACAGTTGTCGATGCTGAACAGGGAGCTGCACACGTTCAGGTCGTAGGTTTCCCCAAACGGCCAGAGCCAGACAAGCACTGTGGTCTGGTTCTGCTCACTTCTGTTGGAGAGGAGGCTCTTTACTCGAGCTGTAGATGTTTCTGATTCAATAGGGCCTGATAACCAGCTAGTGGACGGCTTGATGTACATCAAAAACAGAGTCACAAAACAGCCCAGTAAGAAGGTGCCAAGCAGGAGGGGTCGCAGAATCCTGTGTGTAGGTGCAGATGGCATACTCTGGCCTTTAAAAATGACAGAGATATAACATTATAACCTTACTATAGCATTAAGTGTGATAAATGAGAATGAGCAAATGATTTCCTAAATGTTTACCTGATAGTTTTGCAGTCATTCAGAAAGGGTTTTGCAAAGCAGCTACTTCGGCCAATTCTTTGCTTTTTTTAACAGTAACAAAGCAAAATGTAGCTATGAAGAGATAAACACATCTTCATTTGGTCCAGTCTTGGAAATGTCATGTAAATTTTTTTCAGTGTAGGTCCCTATTGAAAAGATGAAACAATAATAATAATATCATTATATCAGGCTGAAACAATCAAATAGTTTGCTTACCCTTTAAATCACAATTCCATAATAAGACCCTTTCTATTGCAATGGTCTAGTTGGTCTAAGACCATTGCACGACTGTCATTGCACCTTTCATTTTGCAGGTGTGAGCCCACAAGATGGTGCCATGTCGCCATTTTGGGCTGAGCCTAACTGGGTTATATGGATGGCGTGGTCCCCAAGCACTCGCTTGCAGACACCACCCCCAGCATTGGCTCCAGGGGTAGGTCCTGGTAACCCTTATCAGTTAACCCTTATCTAGTACAAGGATGCCCCATGGTCAGCTCCCAACAGAGCTCCATCAGGCACGTCCCAATGCATGGAGACCCCAGGCCAGACTCAGGACCAGCTGGAGTGATCACACACAACTACAGTTGGCTTTGGAACAGCTGGGGATTTGCCAGGAATCTTTAGTTGGGGTTAAAGAAGTCTGGACTGACACTCAGTGGACATGTCATCCATGAGCCACTGACTGATATTTTTTGTACACCTTTTTGGCCAGAAGCTTTAGAGTTTTGAAGTCTGCAATCTGATTGGCCCTCTGCAATTCCATGCATACACACTTGTATGCACTGGTTTGCAACAGGAAAACAAACAGCATGACACATAAACATTTCAGGACAAGACATAGTCAATGGACTGAAGGAAAAAAATCATGGATTCACTTATTTAAAATGTATTAAAGAGCTTTGTTTCAGAATAAGATTTAGTTAATATGGTAAGTTTAAAAAAGGACAGGTGTGCTGTTACACGGGGAAAAATGAAGGGGTGGTATCATTTGGCCCGTTGCGAAGCAGAATAACTGTTATAACAGTGTATTATGTTACTCCACAACAATTTTCCAGTTTTTTTTATCAATTAAAGGATGACAAGTTGTATTTTTATCTGACTTGAAAACTTTCCAATAGCAGAAAACTGTTACAAAGCGCTGACACTAGAGACTCCTTCCATAAATGTTAAATAAAAATCTCCTTCCAGTCACAGTTTACAAGTTAAACTTCACCATATCAATGATTATAGATTATTCTTTGTTAAATAACAGCTTGTTTTAGAAATGTTAAATAACAACAAAAACATGTTTGACCTGTGATTTGCATTGCAGCCAATCCTAGTTTAATAAACCTAGTTTTACTCAGAAAATATGTTCGGCAGCAATCTACATGGAGAATACAGCAGACCCAGGATGAGTTTCAAGCATGCTTTATTATTTTGGCTCACACTTAGCATTGATTTTTGTTTTTGTTTTTAAACACCGTGGCCGTAATGTTTTATTCCTTACATATTATATAGTGCTGGTCGTGTCAATTTGCTCAGTGTGTGTTGGAGCTGCTGTGTTGGTCTGTGATTCTCAATATTTCACTCCCCGGTATACACCAAGATGGGTGGGATAACAATAAAATTGATTTCACTTGAGTAAATGGGAATACTGCCCTCTTCAGGAAGCACGGATAGGTTGCATTGTATAGTGGCATAAATGCATTTCCAAACAATACCAAACATAAATGATGAATGACATTCGCTTCATATTGTCCATGACCTGTTTCGATTATTCAGTTATAAGTTATTCAGTTCAGTTTACTCAGGAGCACTGACAAGGCAGAAAAGGTATTTCGCTGCACATGACACTAAGGGGAAATCTCTGTTCTCCTAGTCACAGTCTTGTGATACATCTTGTTTCAAAGCAAGTTACACAAAATGCTCTTAACCCTGCATTCAGCTCATAGTGCTCTATCTATCTATCTATCTATCTATCCATATCTAGCCATACATGCATACATACATACAGTGAGGGAAAAAAGTATTTGATCCCCTGCTGATTTTGTACGTTTGCCCACTGACAAAGAAATGATCAGTCTATAATTTTAATGGTAGGTGTATTTTAACAGTGAGAGACAGAATAACAACAAAAAAATCCAGAAAAACGCATTTCAAAAAAGTTATAAATTGATTTGCATTTTAATGAGTGAAATAAGTATTTGACCCCTTCGACTTAGTACTTGGTGGCAAAGCCCTTGTTGGCAATCACAGAGGTCAGACGTTTCTTATAGTTGGCCACCAGGTTTGCACACATCTCAGGAGGGATTTTGTCCCACTCCTCTTTGCAGATCCTCTCCAAGTCATTAAGGTCTCAAGGCTGACATGTGGCAACTCGAACCTTCAGCTCCCTCGACAGATGGGATTAAGGTCTGGAGACTGGCTAGGCCACTCCAGGCCCTTAATGTGCTTCTTCTTGAGCCACTCCTTTGTTGCCTTGGCTGTGTGTTTTGGGTCATTGTCATGCTGGAATACCCATCCACGACCTATTTTCAATGCCCTGGCTGAGGGAAGGAGGTTCTCACCCAAGATTTGATGGTACATGGCCATCGTCCCTTTGATGCAGTGCAGTCATCCTGTCCCCTTAGCAGAAAAACACCCCCATTAAAGCATAATGTTTCCTTTAAGAGAGTGATCCTAATCTCAGCTCGTTACCTGTGTACAAGACACCTGGGAGCCAGAAATCTTGCTGATTGATAGGGGATCAAATATTTATTTCCCTCATTAAAATGCAAATCAATTTATAACTTTTTTGAAATGCGTTTTTCTGGATTTTTTTGTTGTTACTCTGTCTCTCACTGTTAAAATACACCTACCATTAAAATTATAGACTGATCATTTCTTTGTCAGTGGGCAAACGTACAAAATCAGCAGGGGATCAAATAATTTTTTCCCTCACTGTACATACTTTCAGGAACAAAAAGGGTACTAAACAGTACCCTGTGCAGTTTGGGTGACCATCATCAGTTTGATGTGCTGTGCAATATTAGATGCTTTTCAGCTCACCATGGTTGTAAAGAGTGGTTATTAGCATTACCGTAGCCTTCCTTTCAGTTTGAACCAGTCTGGCCATTCTCCTCTGACCTCCCTCATCAACGAGATGTTGATGAGTTCGGCTGCAGAACTGCCACTCACTGGGTGTTTTTTTGTTTTGTTTTGTTTTTCGCACCATTCTGTGTAAACTCTTCTATAAAAAAAAATCCTAAGAGATCAGCAGTTTCTGAATGACTCAAACCAGGCACCAACCTTGCTACGGTCACATTTTTTCCCTCATTCTGATGTTTTAATGTGAACATTAACTGACCTGTATCTGCATGATTTTATGCTTTGTGCTGCTGCCTAATGATAAAATCTGATAGATAAAAGATACATACTAAATTTAATTTAATTAATTTAAATTACTACGTTTAATTTAACACGCCAACGACAACAAATGGTACAGTTTAATACCTTTTTTTTCTGAGCGTGTATATAATAAAGCAATGAACAATCACACACCTATAGAGATATATTTATTAACAATGATTACATTTGCATATACTGTATATACGCTGCCCTTTCACATTATACAGATTAAACATTACTTATGCCTGATTGTTTACAATGCACCTGAACACTGCAATGAAAAGAAAGCAAGAGAAAATCCTGCGGATTGGGTTGTAAATGCATTTGCAAATTTGTATGCAGTATTTGGGGCATGCAGTGGACTCACGTGTTTTTGTAGGTGGGAAAAAAAAGATGACAGGAGAGCACGGCACCGACGGCATTTCATTATCATGAGTGCATGAGCCATTTCATTAGCTACAGCTCATCATTGTTACAGGAAAGCAATATGCTGTATTCAGTGTACGAGGGTTATTTCCACTATATAACGCAAATATTAGGGAATGTCGTTGCATTTTCGGGTCATGCCAACGCAAATGATCCTACCACGCTTTTATATATGGTTTAGCTATATTTTGTGGCATCCAAATTGCAAGCCTGCAGATTAATCATCATAGCAATAAGTCACACACGGCGGGAAAACAAAAAGGTCGCATCCTCACGTGCGCGTTTTGCTTTTCTCCATTTCTTTCCCCACCGTGCACAGTAATAATAATAATAATAATAATAATAATAATAATAATAATAATAGGAGGAAATCTATACTCACCATCGCCTTGGTTTGGCTGAAATAAAACCTAGAGGAGGCAAAGGAACAGCAGCAGCAGCATCACCCGTCCATTTCCATCTCTGCAGCTCTCCCACACAGCGCGCGCATGCGACTGAGAACCCAGCCAAGGTGGGCTAACACTGCAAGCACCGAGCCAGCATCGCCAAGCCATGCTCTTTCCCTGCCTCTCCGAGCATGACATGTGAATCCTGATGAATAGACATGACGCGGTGGATATATGTCGGAAATGCGTCTGTTGTCCTCGTGCGCGCGTGCGCGCGCGCGTGTGTGTGTGCGTGTGTTTTGTGTGCGCGTGTGTGTTGTCTCTTCAATGCGGTTCTGTGAATCTTAGCTTGCTCTGCGCTCTCATGCAGCAGTATTTTCAATCCTGTTGTTTAGATATAGATTTCATATTATAATTTACTTCTAACTGACTAAAGGACATAAACTGATCCACATTCACCGGTCACTTTAATAGAAACACTGAGGCTATCGTGGCCAAGTGATTTTATTTATTTATTTATTTATCTATCTATTTATTTATTTATTTACCTAAGCTTCAGCTGTCCTGAGTCTGTGCAGCCTCAGATTCTTGTTCTTGGCCGACAGGAGTGGAACCCAGTGTGATCTTCTGCTGTTGTAGCCCATCCACCTCAAGGTTGGATGTTTTGTGGATGCTGAGATGCTTTTCTGCTCACCACGGTTGTAAAGAATGATTATTTGAGTTACTATATCCTTCCTGGCTGCTTGAACCAATCTGGCCATTTTCCTCTGACCTCTCTTATCAACAAGTCTAGAGACTGTTGTGTGTGTGAAATTCTCAGGAGATCATCTGTTTCTGAAATACTCAAACCAGACCAACTGGTACCAACATCCATGCCACGATCAAAGTCACAGAGATCACACTTTTACTTCATTCTGATGTTTGATGTGAACATTAACTGAAGCTCTTGACCTGTATCTGCATGATTTATTTATTTGTTTGTTTGTTTTTTGCATTGCGGTGCTGCCACATGATTAGCTGATTTGATAACTGTATGAATGTGCATGCGTACAGGTGTTCCTAATAAAGTGGGCTGTGAGTGTAAATGAGTTGCTCTAAATGCAGATTTTAACCATCACCTCTTTCTTGAAGGTTCTATTTGTTGACCATTACCTCCTGCCAATTTGTTGTATTTTAATGGACCAAATGTAACAAGAGTTTAATATTCAAACCCAAGTGGACAGTAAATAAGAAGCAGGTTTGTACTGAGGTTGCTCTGAATACAAGCACTGACAGTCTTCATTCTTCAGTAATGTTACCCTGTTCCTTTGTTACAGTCTTTTTGTGCCTGTTGTTTTAAAAAGAATTGCAGGTCCATATTAAAGTTTAGCATTACAAATAAAATAAAACATAGTAAAGTACAGATTTCGTATTGTTGAAGACCTCTATGTGATGTACTGCTAAATACATTTTCCCCATCATTATTGTTATCATTCATAAATCATCCAAATTCATTCATCATTCATAAATCATCCAAAGGTCAGCATAAAGAAGAAGGCTGTTTGACTGAAAATGGAATTAATGCACTTCACATTTATACATCATTATTGTAAAAATAAGCACTGAATGGCCGGTGGATGGTCTCTGACTTTGGACAAACATATTTAACTAAAAATGCTCTAAATGATACATAATAGTTGTTCTAAATGCAATTTTGAAATTATTATTATTCAATTCCACACTCTCTGGTGACTCTCACCACTCCTTGAATCTTCAATTCATGTATTCATGACCCTCCTCATGATCTCCTGGCATAATTTATTATTTATTTTTAATCAAAATGCTGCATTTTTTAATGCATTTATCCAAATGTATTAAAATGTATTTATTTATTCATTCATTCATTTATCTATGGTAAGCACTTTATCATGGTCAGGGTCATGATGAATCCAGAGCCTATAACAGGAACACAGGGTGCAACATGGGAATACATCGTGGATGGGATGCAGGGCACACACATACAGTATTGTGATGGAAATTCAGAATTCAGAAAGACAGAGTAAGACAGAGACAGAGCCTCTTTTCTTCATCAAATGATTCCTTTATTGCAGTACTCACAACTGGGGAGACTGACCTTATACTGACCATCTCCACCATATGGGTCGTAGTCTCATGTGATTGGTTATTAGACGATAAAAAAGTCATATTTCATTGGTCAGAAAGGCAAATCAAGTAAGTTACCCAATAGTAACAAAAACACTCCACATGCACTGTTGTCCATCCTTACCCATGAGGACAATGGCTACTCTTCTGCTCTTTTTCCGTCACATTCCTTTGTACTCACACACGCACACGCGCACACACACACACACACACACACACATTTCTCCTATCTTCTAAACTGGCTGTTATAAAAAGTTCACTCTGTCCAGGTCACGTTCTGCAAAAAGCAAGTATCTAACATTTCGTTTGCTTTCATTTGTATCACTAATCATACGCAGTGTGCTCTGCTCATATGTGGTAGTGGAACATTTTGAGTCATAGGCCAACAAGTTTCAGAAACAGTGTATGACTTTTTTTTTTAAAGCATCTTGTTCTGCTCCATCATTGTTTAAGACATTTCCACAGAGTCAGCTGACTTTTTTCGTCATATCTGCGTCATAGATGCATGACCTCAAGTAGGTTATAACACTAGTATGCAATGACTATAAGGTGTTCATGGAAATGAGTTGATTGTAATTTTTGGAAGGTCGTGACAGCATTCATTAAAATGATTTTATTATTATTACTTTATTTTAATTAATAGAAAAAAGAAACAAAGCTTTACTATGGCTCTGAAACTTTAGGAAGCTCCTTCACCTTCACTATAATTGCTACTTGTTGCATGAAATCTTCCTTTTATGCTTATGTTTACATACTTCAGTCCATACTGGATTCCACAGATGTTTTTTTTTTTTTTTTTGTGATTGTTGCAGCCAAAAATGCTTGATTTTGCTTGCGCAAAAACTCTTGCAGAGTTTTTTGTGCTTTTTTTGTGGAAGACTACTTGAATTGAAATTGCAATTGCACCAAATTGTTTTGCACTGTCTTTTGCAGTGATTTTTGTTGGTAAATGAAATCTTTTAGCTGTACTCATGTGAGTCATAGAGGGCTTTGGCTGAATGCGCGTTGTGATGACGTCACATGATGCGTCCTGGCCCAAATCTGCGGAAAATCTGAGGCAATTTCGAAAAATTGCAAGCTCCTCAGTATATTGGGGAATTTCCTTGATTTTGCGTTAATTTCTACAATTGCAAAATCGCGAAATCCTGGAGGGACTTTTTTGTTCATATTTACAGTGGGTATAGAAAAGAATCAGCCCCCTTTAAAATAATCACATTTTGTTGCTTTTCAGCTTGAAATGAAGACACAGTTTTTGTTTTATCCAGCTGTATTTACTCAGTGCAACTTATAACATCCAAGTGAAAGATACAACACCAAGATGTCAGAAAAAAAAATTTAAATTAAAAACCAGAATCACTGAGTTGGAAAAAGGATCACCCCCTTGCTTTAGTTTGCCTTAATGTTTTAATTACAGCCTTTAGTCTGTTGGGATATGTCTCTACTAACTTTGCACATCTAGACTTTGCAATATTTGTCTACTCTTCATTGCAGAACTGCTCAAGTTCAGTTAAATTTGATGGTGACCGTTTGTGGACTGCAGTCTTCAAGTCATTCCACAGATTTTCAATGGGGTTTAAGTCTGGGCTCTGACTAAGCCATGCAAGGACATACACCTTTTTCTCTTTCAACCACTGTGTGGTCAGTTTTGCTGTGTGCTTTTGGCCATTGTCATGTTGGAAGGTAAACCTTCTTCCCATTGACAACTTGCTGGCAGAGGGCAGCAGATTTTCTTCAAGAATTTGACGGTATTTTGCCCCATCAATTTTCCTTCTATCCTGACAAGTGCTCCAGTCCCTGCTGCAGAGAAACACCCCCATAACAGGATATTACCACCTCCATGCTTTACTGTAGGAATGGTGTTATCTGGATGGTGAGCTATTGGATTTCCGCCAGACATATCGTTTGGTGTTGAGGCCAAATACAGTATCTCACAAAAGTGAGTACACCCCTCACATTTTTGTAAATATTTTATTATATCTTTTCATGGGAGAACACTGACGAAATGACACTTTGCTACAATGTAAAGTAGTGAGTGTACAGCTTGTATAACAGTGTAAATTTGCTGTCCCCTCAAAATAACTCAACACACAGCCATTAATGTCTAAACCGCTGGCAACAAAAATGAGTACACTCCTAAGTGAAAATGTCCAAATTGGGCCCAATGTGTCAATATTTTGTGTGGCCACCATTATTTACACTGCCTTAACCCTGTTGGGCATGGAGTTCACCAGAGCTTCACAGGTTGCCACTGGAGTCCTCTTCCACTCCTCCATGACGACATCACAGAGCTGGTGGGTGTTAGAGACCTTGTGCTCCTCCACCTTCCATTTGAGGATGCCCCACAGATGCTCAATAGGGTTTAGGTCTGGAGACATGCTTGGCCAGTCCATCACCTTTACCCTCAGCTTCTTTAGCAAGGCAGTGGTCATCTTGGAGGTGTGTTTGGGGTCCTTATCATGTTGGAATACTGCCCTGCGGCCCAGTTTCCAAAGGGAGGGGATCATGTTTTGCTTCAGTATGTCACAGTACATGTTGGCATTAGCTCCCCAGTGCCGGCAGCACTCATGCAGCCCCAGACCATGACACTCCCACCACCATGCTTGAATGTAGGCGAGACACACTTGTCTTTGTACTCCTCACCTGGTTGCCGCCACACACGCTTGACACCATCTGAACCAAATAAGTTTATCTTGGTCTCATCAGACCACAGGACATGATTCCAGTAATCCATGTCCTTAGTCTGTTTATCTTCAGCAAACTGTTTGTGGGCTTTCTTGTGCATCATCTTTAGAAGAGGCTTCCTTCTAGGACAACAGCCATGCAGACCAATTTGATGCAGTGTGCAGCGTATGGTCTGAGCACTGACAGGCTCACCCCCCACCCCTTCAACCTCTGCAGCAATGCTGGCAGCACTCATACGTCTATTCTGCAAAGCCATCCTCTGGATATGATGCTGATCACGTGCACTCAACTTCTTCGGTTGACCATGGCGAGGCCTGTTCTGAGTGGAACTTGTCCTGTTAAACTGCTGTATGGTCTTGGCCACTGTGCAGCAGCTCAGTTTCAGGGTGTTGGCACTTCTTATCTTCTTATAGCCTAGGCCATCTTTATGTAGAGCAACAATTCTTTTTTTTTAGATCCTCAGAGAGTTCTTTGCCATGAGGTGCCATGTTGAACTTCCAGTGACCAGTATGAGAGTGTGAGAGCGATAACACCAAACTTAACATATCTGCTCCCCATTCACACCTGAGACCTTGTAACACTAACGAGTCACATGACACCGGGGAGGGAAAATGGCTAATTGGGCCCAATTTGGACATTTTCACTTAGGGGTGTACTCACTGTTGTTGCCAGCGGTTTAGAAATTAATGGCTGTGTGTTGAGTTATTTTGAGGGGACAGCAAATTTACATTGTTATACAAGCTGTACACTCACTACTTTACATTGTAGCAAAGTGTCATTTCATCAGTGTTGTCCCATGAAAAGATATAATAAAATATTTACAAAAATGTGAGGGTGTACTCACTTTTGTGAGATACTGTAATTCAATTTTATTGACCAGAACACCTTTTTCCATGTGGCCTAAGAATCTTCAAGGTGCGTTTTGGCAAAGCTCATTCGTGGGTGGCTTTTTTCTTTCAACCATCCCATACAAGCCACATTTGTGGAGAATTTGTGATATTGTTGTCACATGCGCACAATGACCACTCTTTGTCATAAATTCCTGCAACTGCTTCAGAATTGCTATAGGCCTCTTGGTAGCCTCTCTGACCAGTTGGCTCTTTCATCCAGTTTGGAGCAACGTCCTGATCCAGGGAGGGTCTGTGTTGTACCAAATACCTTCCACTTCTTAATAATAGACTTCACTGTGCTTCTAGGCATTGATAAAGCCTTTGAAATTTTTTGTATCCATCTCCTGACTTGTGCCTGTCCACAACTTTATCCTGGAGATCTTTTGACAGTGCCATGCCACCCATAGTTGATTGTTTGCTTCAGTTGCAATACAAAATGCTCCAGGAAAGCTCTTTTCACACTGAGCTAATCAAAATGACCACAGCTGATCATAGTTGAAAGTCAAATGGCTTTGTGTGCCATTGAGAAGGTGATCAGATACACCTTACTGAGTTTACAAGTCATTTTTAGGAGGGGGGTGATCCTTTTTCCAACTCAGTGATTCTGTTTTTTTTTTTTTTGTTTTTGTTTTTTTTTTTACATGTTGGTGTTATATCTTTCAATTGCATGTTATAAGTTGCACTGAGTAAACAGAGCTGGATAAAACAAAAACTGTGTCCGTCTTCATTTCAGGCTGAAAACAACAAAATGTGATTATTTTAAATGGGGGTGATTCTTTTCTATACCCACTGTATAATACAAAGTCAAAAGAAACTGGGCCTCATTAATTAAGCTGGACCAAGAAACTTGGTATTTATGAAAAGTGAACTGTAAGTTCGAAAAATGTCTCAAGCTGCAATATGCTGTATACTCCCTAGTGTGCTTGGGCCATTCACTTCCTGTGGATACGTGCCATTCTGCTTTTCTAACATGGCATCGGGGAGGGTGTGAGGGATTTCTGAAGAAAATCAGCATTTCTGTAACTGTTGTATATTCATCAGAACATTTTGAGTTTGGTTCAGCTTACACAAACATTCGCACACAACTTTACTAAAATATTAATAAATTAGAGCCAATAAGTGTGTGCATTTTAAAGTCCCCATGAAATCAAAATGGAAGTTTTGTGGCTTTTAGAATGTATGTTAGTCTTAAGGTTATCTATAAGCTAGTGTGCTCCAAAACAATGACAGAATTCACATTTAGAAGACATACTGTATGATTTCAAAATTTACAGCATCTCTCTACCACCAATACGGATCAACAATTCTGATGACATCATTCTGCACTTCAGCTTCTCATCAGATTTTCTGTCCAATCAAATGCTCTTTAGATTCTGAAGTGTCCCGCCCCCCCAACAGTATAAAAAAAATCATTTTGCCGAAGTTGCCAGTGTTGAGCGAGAGAAATCATGTCTTTGGCTGTTAAGTGGATATATGCACTGGAGGTAAGTTAAATAACAAAAAACAAAAGTATCCGAATGCTTATTTCCCCTTGCTGTAGCTATCCAAGAATGTGATCAATGTATGGCATTCGCTGTGTAGCGAGGTTTTAGACATCTTTAGACAGACTGACTGTTTTCACCACTGCGTTTATTAAACTGGCTCCTTACCCAACATGCTCTTTGCAAGAAGATACCCAAGGCGAGGTTAGATAGTAGTGTAAATAAAAACATTTGCATGTCATTTTGGTAAAATATATTTAGGTTTTCGTAGATATGTCAACTTGTTTTATTGGCAGAAAAACTCTCTGATTTCCAGATTTCAGATATGGAGACATTTGATTGGTTTTCCCAGACTGCCAAAGCAAACCAAGTGCAGCCTATTCGGAAATGAATTCCTGCAACAATATGACACTCAAAAGTGATGAATAATCTGTTGAACAATCCATGAAATAGAAGAACAATCAACTTTCTATACTTTCACAACTGGAATCAACAAAGTTCATGTTATGCTTTTTTTTTTCAGATTAAACAGTAATCGTAAGGTTGTATTTATGTGTTTAAATGACAGTATGGGAGGCTAATTCTTCTCGCTGTCGTTTCAATAAGGACATTTGACAGACGTTCCGCTGACAGTAACATCATCTAGGACATAACACAAGTGAGGTGACTGAACACTTGGCTAAGATGCTGAGTTTAAATTTATAAACATTTCATTAAGAATTCAGCCACTCAGATTCGAATGAGTCACTGTAGCCATTTCTCTTGTTCTTCTCTGAATTTCTCCGCCCACCTGCGTGTGAGGTCTAAATACAAAGTCGGTTTGTAGGGAAGATAATCTAAGTAAGCAGTCTGGCCTCTTGTTTTAGGTATGGCTGTTTCGATCTGAGTTCCTTCGTGCCACTCGTTAAACGAAGTCACGGAGATGATCTCGGGCCTGGCCTCCAGCGCCGCTTTTAGAGACATCTCGTAATACTTGCCGTTGATACGGTTCCGTGTGTTCTGACCGTTCCAGGGCCTGATGGTGGTGTCAGTATAGCCTGGACCGACGCTGGGGATGAAAATCAAATTGTTTCTATCACAGAAAGCCTTAACGGATCTCCAGTTCTGTTGAGAGGAGCCATAGGAAAAGCTATTAGTTGCAAAGTATGTGTAAATTCCATCAAAGCCAGCAGCCAGGACTTCAGCTTTATGCTTCTCCTCCACGAGCAGACCGATAAAGATGCCATCATATGGGGTATTTCTGATGCTTGTCTTCCCGGTACTCTTAAGCAGTCGAGCCCAGATTTCTGGACTTTGCAAATAGGAGTCATAAATATAGAACAACGGAAGAAGCTTTCCAGTGCTTGATTTGTATCTGAAAAAAGCAGGATGGTCTCCATACCTATGTGCAGAAATCATATGTCAGTAAAAGTAAGGCAAATGAAGCAAATTTAAGATGCAGTATGCAATGTAATGCAGTGCATTCAGAAAGTGTTCAGACCCCTTCATTGTTTTCACATTTTGTTATGTCGCAGCTTTACTCTATAATATTTTTTTTTTTTTTTTTTAAATTTCACATCAATCTATACTCCATATCCCATAACGAGAAAGCAAAAACCAGATTTATTATATCATTGCAAATTTATTAAAAAGAAAAAACTGAAATATCACATTGACATAAGTATTCAGACCCCCAACTCAGTACTTAGTTGAACCACCTTTGGCCGCGATTAAAGCCTTTTTGGGAATGATGCAACAAGCTTTGCACATCTGGATTTGGGGATTTCCTGCCATTCTTCTCTGCAAATCCTCTCAACCTCTGTCAGGTTGGATGGGGACCATCAGTGGACAGCTGGGCCCCTAAGCCACACTTGTGTTGTCTTGGCTCTGTGCTTAGGGTCATTGTCCTGTTGAAAGGTGAACCTTCGGCCCAGTCTGAGGTCCTGAGCGCTCTGGAACAGGTTTTCGTTAAGGATATCTCTGTATTTAGTGGTGTTCAGCTTTCCTTCTACCCTGACCATTGCCCCAGTTCCAGACACTTAAAAACACAGCATGACGCTACCACCACCATGCTTCACCGTTGGAATGGTATTGCGCAGGTGATGCCTGGTTTCCTCCAGACATGACGCCTGCAATTGAGGCCAAACAGTTCAATCTTCGTGTCATAAGACCAGGGAATCTTTTTTTTCATCACAGTCTGAGAGTAGGGCTGTGACGGTGGCCGCAAATTTCTCTCTCCTTGTATCTTATCCTTCCATCCTTCCCTCACATCCTAAGGAAGTGGAACTAAGATACAAGGAAAGGAAGCAAAGAAAGGAAATGAGGAAAATAAGAAATGAGAAGCACCCACAGTCGCATGGGTCTCTCTCGTTAGGCATGTACAATACAAATGTTCCCAGATCGCCTGACTGGATTTTGCCGCGCTCAAACAAACCCGCGCCAAACTAACAGACAACACCATATAAGGCATAGATTATGATTAAGTAATTTGTGTATTAATATAAAATCTCCTGCTATATGGTAGGCTATAAATACAAATAAATATTGCAACTGTTATTATTATTATTATTATTATTATTATTATTACAGTTGTATACAAAACATAGTACTTATCATAGTGCCCACTCAAACAGAAACATTAACGTGGCGTGTGATGTGACACTTCCGCAGGTGGCACTCCACCACTGAGGTGGTAGTTTGCTGTTGTCATGGCCACCGTCACAGCCCTATCTGTACTTTAGGTGCATTTTTGCAAATACCAAGAGGAGAGGCTTCCGTCTGGCCACTCTGCCATAAATCCTGGATCGGTGGAGTGTTGCAATAATGGCTGACCTTCTGCAGGTTTCTCCAACCTCCACACATGATCTCTGGAGCTCAACCAGAGTAACCATCGAGTTCCTGGTCACCTCTCTTACCAAGGCCCTTTTCCCCGATTACTCAGTTTGGCCAGGTAACCAGCTCTACGAAGAGTCCTGGTTATTCCAAACTTCTTCCATTTAAGAATTATGGAGGCCACTGTGCTCTTGGGAACCTTCAATGCAGCCGAAATATTTTGTAGCCTTCCCCAGATCTGTGCCTCGAAACAATCCTGTCTCTGAGCTCTGCAGGCAGTTCCTTTGACCTCATGGCTTGGCTTTTGCTCTGGTATGCATTTTCAGCTGTTAGACCTTATATAGACAGGTGTGTGCCTCTCCAAATCATGTCCAATCAATTAAATTTGCCACAAGTGGACTCCAATCAAAGTGTAGAAACGTCTCAAAGATGATCAGGAGAAATGGGAATGCGCCTGAGCTAAATTCCAAGTGTAATAGCAAAGGGTCTGAATACTTATCTCAATGTGATATTTTAGTTTTTTCTTTTTAAATAAATTTGCAAACTTATCACAAATCTGGTTTTTGCTTTGTAATTATGGGGTATGGAGTATAGACTGATGTGAAAAAAAAATAATTTAAAACATTTTAGAATAAGGCTGCAACACAAAAAAATGAAGCGGTCTGAATACTTTCTGGATGCACTGTATGTAATGAATAAAATACTTGGCAGGTTATTATAGGAAAATAATCAACAGTGTTAGTTACCATCCTGACGCTGGTTTACAAATCGCACATTATTATTATGCGATATGTTCACAATTAAGCTCTGTGAATTCCAACAAATGCAGGTATGTATTTGTGGCGAGGAGTGCGTGGCCAGGTTGTTAGGATGCACACCTGGCACTGATCTGTCTAATCAGTGGGAGAGAGAGAGATAAAGGAGCGGCTGGAAGCGCCAGGGGGAGAGAGAGAGATGCACGTGCATTTTGTGTTCCGTTTGTGTGTTTTATGTTCTGTTTCGTTTATGATTAAACTTTACGTTTATGTTCAGCCGGTTCCCGCCTCCTCCTTGCCCGTCTTTAATTGTTACACTGGTGCCGAAACCCGGGAAGGAGGAGGGACACGCTGTCTGAGAGCTCTCGCCGCCGTGGGAGGATCGTGACACCGAGGAGGCGGTGGTGCTGGAGCGATTGCCGAGGAGGACGGAGGAGTCGCTGCCGTCTGCCGGGATGCGGAGGAACCGCTGCCATCCGCCTGAAAGGAGAGGAGCGGTTGCCGTCCGCCAGGAGATGGAGGACCCGCTGCTGTCCGCCGGGGAAGCGGAGATGTGGCTGCCGTCCGCCGGAAAAGCGGAGGAGCCTGACTTCCGCCGGGGAAGCAGAGATGTGGCTGCCGTCCACCTGGAAAGGGGAAGAGCCATAGCCGTCCGTCGGGGAGGTGAAGGTGCGGCTGCCATCCGCCGTAAAAGGGGAGGAGCCGCAGCCGCCCGCTCGGAAGTCCAGTGCCATCGCCCGGCGTCATGGGGGATCGCTTCCCAGCTGGCTGAGAACCAGATGACAGCGTGTCTGAGGACCAGAGTGTTTTTTTCCTCTCTCTCTCCTCTCTTTCTCTCTGGCTTGCTCGCCAGCTTGCTTCTTCTCTCTCCCCTCTTCCTCCTCCTCGTCTCTCCTCTTGCTCGCAGTTTGAGTGGCAGCACCACCCTCCCGAAAGGGTGGGAGGGGGTGTACGTCAGGCCAGAGGCCTGAATCTGGCGGTGGAGGAGTGGGGCGAGGAGGAGGGCGTGGCCAGGTTGTGAGGATGCACACCTGGCACTGATCTGTCTAATCAGTGGGAGAGAGAGAGATAAAGGAGCGGCTGGAAGCGCCGGGGAGAGAGAGAGAGACGCACGTGCATTTTGTGTTCAGTTTGTGTGTTTTATGTTTGGTTTCAGTTTCATTTATTATTAAACTTTATGTTTACGATCAGCCGGTTCCCGCCTCATCCTTGCCCATCTTTAAATTGTTACAGTATTATATAACATACATTGTGTTGACCTGTGACTTTATAATATCTTTTTTTTTTTTAACTTGTGGTATTTCTGGTATTTTTTAGGCAGCAAGAAGTTGAGACTCACATGTAAAGCCTTTAAAAAAAATTTAATTTTTTTTTTTTATCAGTATATAGTCTACTCTGCTCTGCAGTACAGTCCTACTCTGGGCCAATTACAGAAACCTGAATCCTGTTTATCTTCAAATATCTGCAAATCAGTTCTGTAACCTGGACTGACCCATCCAACCAACATGTAGCTACACTCGCAGGCCATCCATTTTATTTTGCATAGGCTACTATTAATTTGTTTAGCTAGTGCATCCCTGGTTCTATACTGAGAATCGTTTGCGTGGAGTTTTGTTTTGTGTGGAGTTACGCATGTCATGTTTAGAGAAAGAAGGGTGGCGCATATGACCCTCATAACCTTGGGGAATTGAACATGATTTGCTAATAAGAATGAACCATACTGAATACTCCAAGAACTTTAAAATGTACATGTATAATTAAAACACGCATCATTTATACTCACTTCTCAATAATGTATTTGATATTTTCAAGCATACTCTTGTCATTACGTCCTGTGTATGGCTCGATATGAAAAACCACCTGGATTTTAAAAAAACGGAAGAAAAAAAAAAAAAGATCATGATGAAGTATGAAATCACAGACATTAAGTAAAGTGAACTTCTTTTTACGTTTCTACCTTCACTTTGTACTTTGCGGCTACTTCCAGAATCAAAGGCACGATGTCTTCAGTCGGTTCGCCGTTATCGTCCTTCATGCCAGGCGGGTACCAGGACACTGCGAGAACACCTGAAGGAGTATCATGATCAAAGCAAGCATGGAAATTGTGCATTATATCAGTTACAAAGCACTGACATTGGAGACTCCTTCCTTAAATGTTAAATTAATGTTTCATTACAGAAAACAAGGCCATTATATAAATATGTCTACAGTATATATAAACCTGTGATTCGAATTACAGACCATTTTTCCATTTTTTTATGGAACAGCACTGTCTCACGAGGGAAAAATAAGAACCCTATGTCTATGCACAAACCCAGTGTGTTATTCATGAAGTAAGTTGTTATATCTTACCTATGGTTGCTGTCCGTAGCTGCTGCATATGAGCCTCTATAACAGAAGGGTCCCGAGAGCTGTACGCCCCTAAGGCAGGGTAGAAACTGGCACCGATGTCGTCTGGAGGCTGGTGTGTTCCTGTTGCGTAGCCTGGCGCTACTTTGGGGTTCCAGTGTGGCAGGAACGGATGATTCCAGTGAATATACTTCCCGTCAAACCGAGGGTTTCCATACCATGTGTAGTAGAAAACATGTACGTTGTAATTCGGAGGAGGAAAATCTTTCTCTTGAGCACCTCTATTGAAGACACTCGCAATCTTTTCCTTCCAGATGTTTTTGATCACACTGGTCTCTGACATGACGTGAATCTCAGCATCACCATCTCCCTGCCTTTCTTGAGGAAGTCCAAAGCCGCCCACTGAGATCCTGTCATCCGGAGACAGGCTTTTCAGAATGACCAAGATGAACAAGGCCAGTGCAGTCAAGGCGACACATATTTTGTGCCGAAATCGCGTCATTCTCCGGGGAAACAGGCCCATTCCACAGAGAGCAGCTCGGTCAGTAGGTCTGCACTAATTCCGACCTCTGTATCTTGACGCCTTTTCTCAATCATGTTGTTTCTTCCTAGTGAAATACAAGAACAGTGGTTGAAGTCAGGTCATTTACATGTGCTGTTGAGCGCAAAAGTTTGCATATCCTTAGGGCCAAAAGAAGACATTTGTTTAAAGAATGAGACAAGACTTCACATTCCCTCATCATCATTTTTCATTATTCACTCCTTTTCAACTCCTTTTATTACTGTCATCTAAATATTGCTTCATATCGTCCGTTTATATAGTGGGGGGGAAAAGTATTTGATCCCCTGCTGATTTTGTACGTTTGCCCACTGACAAAGAAATGATCAGTCTATAATTTTAATGGTAGGTGTATTTTAACAGTGAGAGACAGAATAACAACAAAAAAAATCCAGAAAAACGCATTTCAAAAAAGTTATAAATTGATTCACATTTTAATGAGTGAAATAAGTATCTGATCCCCTATCAATCAGCAAGATTTCTGGCTCCCAGGTGTCTTTTACACAGGCAACGAGCTGAGATTAGGAGCACTCTCTTAAAGGGAGTGCTCCTAATCTCATTTTGGTACCTGTAAAAAGACACCTGTCCACAGAGGCAATCAATCAATCAGATTCCAAACTCTCCACCATGGCCAAGACCAAAGAGCTGTCCAAGGATGTCAGGGACAAGACTGTAGACCTACACAAAGCTGGAATGGGCTACAAGACCATCGCCAAGCATCTTGGTGAGAAGGTGACAACAGTTGGTGCGATTATTCGCAAATGGAAGAAACTGTCAGTCTCCCTCGGTCTGGGGCTCCATGCAATATCTCACCTTGTGGAGTTTCAGTGATCATGAAAACGGTGCGGAATCAGCCCAGAACTACACGGGAGGATCTTGTTAATGATCTCAAGGCAGCTGGGACCATAGTCATCAAGAAAACAATTGGTAACACACTACGCCATGAAGGATTGGAATCCTGCAGTGCCCACGAGGTCCCCCTGCTCAGGAAAGCACATGTACAGGCCCGTCTGAAGTTTGCCAATGAACATCTGAATATGTTGTGGTCAGATGAGACCAAAATCAAGCTCTTTGGCATCAACTCAACTCGCTGTGTTTGGAGGAGGAGGAATACTGCCTATGACCCCAAGAACACCATCCCCACCGTCAAACATGGAGGTGGGAACATTATGCTTTGTGTTTTTCTGCTAAGGGGACAGGACAACTGCACCACATCAAAGGGACGATGGACGGGGCCATGTACCGTCAAATCTTGGGTGAGAACCTCCTTCCCTCAGCCAGGGCATTGAAAATGGCCTTAATGACTTGGAGAGGATCTGCAAAGAGGAGTGGGACAAAATCCCTCCTGAGATGTGTGCAAACCTGGTGGCCAACTACAAGAAACATCTGACCTCTGTTATTGTCAACAAGGGTTTTGCCACCAAGTACTAAGTCGAAGGGGTCAAATACTTATTTCACTCATTAAAATGCAAATCAATTTATAACTTTTTTGAAATGTGTTTTTCTGGATTTTTTTGTTGTTATTCTGTCTCTCACTGTTCAAATATATCTACCATTAAAATTATAGACTGATCATTTCTTTGTCAGTGGGCAAACGTACAAAATCAGCAGGGGATCAAATACTTTTTTCCCCCACTGTAACTGCTTGTAAACATCTGTCGGGTCTTCTGGATTCTCTCCATTGTAATATTGACCCACAGTCCCTCTCGTTTCATGGCCAAGTTTTATTCATCGTCTCTGACATATGTTATAACTCTTCCAAATTTCATACACTGCCTTCTTCAGATAAGGTCTGGAGACTGGGAGGGGCATGATATTTATTTATTTCGTATGTTTTTCCATGTGTTTCAGTTTTACACCAATCAGCCATAACATTAAAACCACTGACAGGTGAAGTGAATAACATTGATTATCTTGTTACAACGGCACCTGTCAAGGCGAGCGATATATTAGGCAGCAAGTGAACAGTCAGTTCTCGAAGTTGATGTGTTGGAAGCAGGAAAAATGGGCAAGTGTAAGGATCTGAGCGACTCTGACCAGGACCAAATTGTGATGGCTAAATGACTGGGTCAGATCATCTCCAAAACTGCAGGTCTTGTGGGGTGTTCCCGGTATGCAGGGGTTAGTACCTACCAAAAGTGGTCCAAGGAAGCACTATCGGTGAACCAACGACAGGGTCATGGGCGCCCATGGTGATTTACATTTATTAAAATGCAAGCCAATGCAATACGAATCTTTAACTTTGCAGCCCTGATCATAAGAAGAAAAGTTTCTTTGAGTTCATTAAACTGCAGCAGTTGTTTGGACTTTATTGATTGATTATTAACTCAATGGCCCACTTTTCTCTTTGACAGCCATATTAATTTAAAGTGTATTCCAACCTGCAACATAATATAACATAATAAAAATTTACAGATCATCATTGGGATTGATGAATGGTTCATATTTATTACTGATTTTTACTTTTTTTTATCTTTAAAATCAGGACAGTTTAATGGAAACAGTGTGTAGGATTAATGCCACCTGTATGCACACAAGTAACAATTTTGGTTGCAAATCAAAAATATAGTACACATGAAATGTAATGTTAACTAAAATTATATTTTGTGGAGGAATTTCAAAAATAACATAATGACAGGTTGTGTCTAACACTGCCAAATAAAGAGTAAAGATACACAAAAAAACAAGCAATAAATAAATAAACGACTAAATGCATAGTCATTATAAAGCAATAAACAACAAGACTACCTTTAGTCACATTGCGGAAAGTGATTCTCTTGTGTTGTACTTAACAGTAACAGTAACGGCAGCAATGATTACCCGGAAGTGTCAGCCTGAATCCCAAACGGCTGCAAAATCAACATATAGTGCACTATATAGTCTACAAAAGCCATTGTTTTAGAAACCAGCGAGTGCACTTGCACGTAGGGAGGACGGGTCTGTTCGAGTTTTGACCACAATAAATGACAAAACGCTGAATAATTCAGATTCAAGGACCCTTTGGTAGCTATCGTAACCGCCTGTTTAAAATCAATACCGAATTCACTAGCGATATGCTACAACTAGTATTTTTTAACGTGAATTTTGTTTGTATCCTATGTATTAAAGTTAATTATGTTAAACTGTGTTCGTTCATTGGTGTGCAAATGCTGCTATGTATATTTACGAATACATTAAAGATACCCGAAATCAGGCACATAAACATCTACCTAAATTTCTGTTCGTGCGGTTTATTGATTTGAACACTCATGATAGGCAACAATATGCTAGCTAAATCACCTTAGCTAGTGTAACTGGGTATAGTTGTCTTTAAGGTGCTCTAACTTTAGCAACATTTTAGTAAGCATTATTTTTGTCATAAAATTGACATTTTATTTTATTTTTCTAAAGTAACATTAGTACAGATTGCTAATGTGGTGTGGAGTGAAGCACTTGTCACACTCAAAAACTTAATAATAGGGCTGGGCGATATGACAAAAATATCATGTCACCATACTTGAGGACATTTCTATGATCCACCATACGCATCACAATATATAATTTAGCTAACAAAATTTCAAAACAGTAGTAAAATAAACAAAAACATGTTAAACTGAGTTTGACGATACTTTTCTTTAATGTCTACAAAGACAAAGTAGATTTTAAAATTTTTAAAGTACATCAAATCAACGACATCCATTCAGTACCATTTCATTTGTAATTATTAAAAAACATTTAAAAAATACATCACCATACCAACGATATCTCAGAAAAGTGTATTGTGAAATCATTGATCACAATATTAATATTATATCGATATATCGCCCAGCCCTAACACAATAACAAGTATAAACATAAACAAGTGTGAAACACTCTATAGCTAGTATCTAGTTTTATTCTTTTTAACACATTAAGTAAATTGGATTCAGTGGGCGGAAAGTTGAGGAATAAAAAACTACAATGGACCCATTTAATATATATGATAGTACTGATCAATTTGTGATGTTTCATAAATATATTTGAGATGCAATCCTAGGGTTTTTTTTTATTTATTTATTTTTTATACGTTCTAGGAACTTTACAACACAGTGTTATTTTATGCTTATATGACAACTGACGAGGAATTTTCGCCCATAGGTTGCTTTTAGCCTAAAGGTTAATGGGCGCCCAACGCTCAGAAGAGTGGGGGTTTTATAACAGAAAAGGTGGGACTAAATCCAGAATGAGATGTTCAACAAGCCATGTAGTGTATTTTACTGGCATACAGTAGTGATGAATGTTATTGATGTATGATACTGATATACGGTAGTGGCATACAGTAGTGCTGAATGGTACTAACGTATGTTACAAATGGTACGTTACAAATGTATAGTACTGATGTACACTAATAAAAAATGTTACTGACATATGGTGCTGATGTATGCTAGTGACGTACGGTAGTGACATACAGTAGACACATACTGTAGGTGGTGATATATGATACTGTAGTATAGTACAGACATAGTGACTTACAGTAGTAACGTCTGGTAGTGACAAACATTATTGACAAACGGTAGTGAGATATGAAGTATTTGCAATAAGTATCGCCATCATCCAGAAATCATTCCTTAGAACCTTCTCTCTGAGCCAACGCAGGTTTCAAATGACAAGGGCCCAGTGGGCCAGCATCTGCTCTTGGTCTGTTGGCCATCACCCCTCATCGAAAGCTGCAAAGTCAATAGACTGATTTACATCTATGACCTTGGGTAGGAATCTAAAGTTTAACAACTAGGCCACTAGGGTTATCTGGCCACCAACGCAGTTTATTGCGAGACCATGCAAACTCTCAATTCTTAGCTGAAGTGACTGCTAGCAAAAGGCAGCTTTCAGAGACACCCATTTCAATTCTGCTTTTCACATACACTCAAAAGGGGGATGCTTAATGGACTCCAGCATAAAGGTGAGATCCCACTGTGTGCTCTTAGGAAACCATGTTGTTGACAGGTGGAGACAGTTTAGAAAAGCAGTAATAAGGCTAAGGGATGCTAAGAGGCCCCATACACTTTTAGGGCACACAGGGACAGCCGTTTGTAGAACATCTTAGTCTTAAGGGCATACAAGATCTCTTGTATTGAGAAGTGTTTCCTGGACGGCTTGATCACCGTTGTCAGTTGGTGATTCGGTCTGATGGGTCAAAACTACAGGAACAGATGACCTGGTTGAGAGTGCCATTTGGAGCAACAGATCTACTCATGAAGGAAGTCACTGTTGTATTCTGACAACTACATAAAAGCTGAACTGGAAACCAGGCTCTTATGACTACCTTGGGGCAACAGGCAGGATTGGTGGGAAGGCGAGTCGTGCACCAGTGCCTTCGGTCCAGTTGTCTGACTCTGCCAGGGAGAACCAAAGCACTGTGTTGACTTGGCACTTACTTTCTCACTCTGTGGGACTCCACAGGAATCTTATGACTTTGACTCATTTAAGGTACGGAGGTCCTTACAGAAATGGTCTTTGGTAAACTGCTAAGTCAATTAAAGTCCTGAAGAAGTATTGAAGAAATGCTTATTTTGCTGTGCTGTCAATTGGGAATGCTGGTTCTGTTCTGTTTTATAGCTTATTCTTATGTGCACACCACACACAAGCACATTCCCGTAACCTGGACCCTGCAAGAAAAATCCTGACCTGGGTCCCACACACCACTTAAGATGCCACTGGTTTTAGTCTCTCCGTGACTGTGTGTTTGGCTGGTGTGTTTTTTACCCCTGATTACGCTTTACACACCAGACCCTAGAAGACCCTAGAAGCCTGAACAGTGTTTACATAATATTTTCATTTATTTTAAATCACTGACTCACTGCAGATATGAGTTTATTTCTGTCGATTCTTGGAGGATGTAGGAGCAGACTTAAGCGTTGCCATGGCAATAGGCATGGAGACTCTATCTTCTCAAATCTTTCTTACTGAAAGTCTTTATTTGGCAGAACACACGTACACACACCAACACTTCAAGAGTTTGATTGGGCTGATTGGGCTCTACTTCTATCACTTGACATAATTTCTGTTCAGTCCAGCTGCATCCTGGAGCCACATGATTCCACTTGTGTGGGTGTGTGTGTGGGGGGGTGTTTTTGTTTTTTTCTGATCAGAGTGATGTAGAGTGACCAATTTCAAAAACTGGTCAGTCTTTCCTAGTAGAATTTAATCTAAGAAAACATACATTCAAAATATGTTAACCCAGTTTAGACAACAGTGACATTTTTACAAGGTTTCTTTGCTAACACTGGATGTATATTACTGTTAAATCAGTAATAGTTTTTAAGTAAGTTTTTTTTCCCAGCAATACAATTTGCAAATACTCAACACATGGTTAATTAGTAACCATGCTTCTGGCATTTACTTAATGAGTCACTTAAATTATTATTATTTTTGTAATAACGTACTTTCAGTCTATAACTTGGGTTAACAGGGTTGTACTTTCAAAGTGACCTCATGAGCCAACATCACACTATCACCGAAAGAAGAAAAAGAATGAAAAAATGTATTTTTCTTCTTCCAGTGATCTTCAGAACATTTGGACAATGCAACTTCCTGTTGAACTTGTGACTTGTGGAATATTCCAAATATTTCATAGGGGTGAATGTGTTCATGTAGCAAGGTTGCGTGAATATTGGGGGAAATTTTTTCATAACCTCACGGAAAAGGATGTTTCAAGCATGCGGTATTAAACAGATTAACATGTTCATCCAAAAATAAGATTTTAATGATCATATTTCATAGTAAAAGGTAGTTATAGAGATGCCTTCTAAGTGCTTTACATATTTTATTCATCTGAAACATGCAGATAGGTTGATGTAAAGGACACTTTACATAATTGAATGTACATTACCTTTTCTTTACATCCATTAAAAAAAAAAAGTAGTATTTTATCTTATGTTTATCCTGTGCTGCCTCAGAAAGCTTTTCTGCCTGATGGACTTATTCAGGTCTCCAGACGCAGGTGCTCATGATGATGATGATGATGATGATGTGACTTCACCGACTTCACCTCACCCTTCCTGTCTAACATATGAGCCCTACTTCAGTTTTTAGAGAAATGAAATAACTGTTAGGGGCATAAAATCGTGTCACTGAAAGCCCCAATCTGTCGTTGTAGCCTTATTATAGTGGTGGAGTGGCTAAATATAGAGCTCAAGTACAGCAACTGAGCGCTGAGAGAAAGAGAGGTGGAGGAGGAGAAAAAGAGAAGGAAACTAGAAGAGACAAAGAAAGATGAGGGAGCGGGGAGGTGTTGGGGGGCAACAACATTTGGCTCAGTAATACCATTTACACAAAAAGGGTTACTAAACTGCTAGCAACATGCTTCCGTCACTTGTTAGCAACATTAGCCTCGAAGAAAACTGTACACACCAAACGAGTCTTAACTACTACTTTTATAGTGAGAAGAACATTATGTGATTTTTCAGACTGTAGACTGTTCTTTTAAACAAAGAAGAATCATGCTAGCACAGATTTCCAAGCTTATTTTGTCTTTCATTATTAAAACGGAAAACCTTTAACCAGATTTACAGAAATACTGTACAAGTGAGAATGCAGCGCCATCTTGTGGTCAACAGTCATAACATTATAGCCATTATAGCCATACTGTACATACTATGTAGATTAATATTATTATTATTTTAAATATTGTATATTGTACAGCCTTTTAACAATATCATATGAGCAATTTCTGTATATTTTAAGACCACAGACACACAATCCCCCACACCCACACACAATGGAACTAGACCTGTTACACTGTGCTACACTGTTTAATAAATATCCCATGTCTATTTTCTGTTTCATGTGTTTCATTGTTTAAATGAATCATATTTACTTTTATATCATGTGGACGGCCGGGTGCGTGTGCATCGCTTACCTGGGGACGAGATGGCACCAGGATGCACTATGGGAAGAAGGCAAGCTGGTGAACGTAGTGTGATGCTCTTGGCTATGTTCTGCTGGGAAACCTTGGGTCCTGGCATTCATGTTAATGTATCTTTGACATGTATGACCTACCTAAACATTGTTGCAGACCAAGTACACCCTTTCAGGAATGTTTTTAGGAACATGACAAAGAGTTCAAGGTGTTGACTCGGCCTCCATATTCCCCAGATCTCAATCCGATCGAGCATCTGTGGGATGTGCTGGACAAACAAGTCAGGTCCATGGAGGCCCCACCTCACAACTTACAGGACTTAAAGGATCTGCTGCTGAGATCTTGGTGCCAGATACCACAGCACACCTTCAGAGGTCTTGTGTAGTCCATGCCTCGATGGGTCGGAGCTGTTTTGGCGGCACAAGGGGGACAATATTAGACAGGTGGTTTTGGTTTTAATGTTATGATTGATCGCTGTAGTTTGGTCCATGCCAGCATCAGACTTTTGTAGGTTTATAGCTTTTGAAGGTTTGAAGGACGAAATATTGTATATGCTAGAAGTAATTCAGCTGATAATATAGTTACAATTTTATTTGTATTTAGATTTTTTATTTTATGACACTAACAACTTGGGGTGAGTGGAAAATGTCATACATCTTATTTTAAGCAGAAACTAGCTTAGTTAATTAAAAAAAAAAATATATATATATATATATATATATATATATATATATATATATATATATATATATATATATATATATATATATATATATATATATTTAAAAAATGCAGCTTGTCATGTTACCAAGAAACTGCAAACCTGCAAAACTCCTCTGTCCTGAAGACTTTCATGTGATGGAAAACTTACTGTAATAAAGCACTGACACTGAAGACTCCTTCCATAAATGTTAAATAAATGTCTCATTGCAGAAACTTCACTGTATCAACAATTACACATTTTACATTTTAATTTACTTTTTTAACATTTTCTAATATGTTTATTATTAGGATTAAAATATGTGGAGTATCAACTATGCACATCCCTGTGTAAGGTATTACTATAGAAATGATAAGATATTAGAACGAGCGCATTAACATAAACCTGTGATCTGTCTTACAGCTGCACTATTTTCAGACCTGCTGTATTATATGATTAAACCTTCAAAATTGAGAATTCATCAACACAGCTGTATAAATACCTATGGTCTACAAACTTGTGATTTGCCTTTTTTTAGTTGCTTAGGTTAGCCATTTGCTGTCGTACACCATATCAAACTGCTTGGAGGAAATTCTTGAAACTTTTGACTCAGGTAGTTCAATATACTTTCTATATCTTGTTTGGTATGAAAACAGCATTTTTCACATTTATTTTTATTACAGAGTACAAGACATAAGTCAGAATCTGATGCTGAGAAATTTGATGGGTTTGTTGTTGTTGAATCATTGAAGTCATAGCAGTGGATCATTTTTACTGAGTGCTAACAAATTTTCATATTTAGAACATTAAATGTTTTTTGTTTTTGTTTTTTAATGACAGATCAGACGCCAATTAATCAAACTAATCTCCACTAAATTGTACTGATATTGTATAATTTAGCAGCCCTCACCTTCAATGACCAAAAACTGTTGTCTGTTAAAGGTCGAAAGAGAACGCATGAAAACTCTACGTGTAAGCAAAATATTATTTCCAGATTCTTCTCTTTCAAGGTCAAGAAACATATTCTTGACTTAAAATAATTGCTGTTGTTTCTATTGAGTTTTCATGATATTTCTAGGAACTGGTGTGGTCGTTTTAATGTGCAAGTGTGTGTGTGTGTGTGTGTGTGTGTGTGTGTGTGTGTGTGTGTGTGTGTGTGTGTGTATGTATATATATATATATATATATATATATATATATATATATATATATATACATACACACACACACACACACACACACTAAAACAATTTATTTTGCTCAGAATTGCAAGAGCCGTACAGACAGGCAATGGTTAAAGCTGTTTGTTTTGCAGGATCTGGTATCTTATAAAGTGCTTAAAAAATGAATAAAATGTATAGTATATCACATTCTGTATTTCAGCACATCCCTTCAGGAGTTCCTTCTTATCAAAAAAAGGAGAGTCATATTAAACGTGGTTGATACCCCATCGGCCTGTCCTCTAGTCCTCTGGTTCTTTTTTTGTCATCCTTGTCACTTTTTCATAATGGAAGAAATGTCCAAGAACACACTCTGAAAGACAAAAGGTGGTGTACAGGGGAGAAAAACATGGTGTTTCATATTAGTCAAACCAACCTATATTGACCAAACAATATAGACGTGATTATACATCATACATTATAATCAATATATTTTTGGCTGCTTCAATTTAAATGAATCATAATAGACTCAGATATTGGTGGGTTTAGCTACAGTACTTGCCCAATATAAACTCTTATGCAGTATGTCACTCTGTTTTGCATATTATTCAGAACTGAGTTGAAGTGTGTAGTGAGGATTTAACAGAATTTCACACATCAGCATTGAGAATTCAGATGTAACTATAGACTTAAGAGCTGCTCAAAGAGTGTCTCAGTTATGTATGAGTCTGACCTTGAATTTAAGTCCCTTTTTTCATCTAGAGCTACAGATCAGTATGAGGTCTAGCATCACTGTCTCTCCTGAGGTGTGAATACATTCAAAAACCTATGGAATGCCATAGGTTTGAGGCCAATTTTAAATAAATTAATCGATCAATTAATTAAATCGTCCTTTTAAAATCCATAGTAATCAGAGATATCGGAACCTACATCCTGCACACAATATGATTTCATGACCTCGATTCAGTATCTCATGGCTACATTATGTTTTGTGCACAAATAACTGTCAGCACACAATAATAAAATAAAATGTAAAATAATAGGATGTCCTGGATCAAGTGCCATTTTATGAGTTACTGAATAAACAGAGTGGAAGCCATATTGCTAAAATAAAACCAATTTACATTGAGTAATGTGTTAGTTACAAGACTATTCATGCAGCAATATACTGGCAATATACTAGACTCCTAAACTTTCATATGGATTTGGAATCCAAATTTTTTCTCTTAAAGGCTTAAAGGCAAGTGCCTATGTTTTAAGGCGGTCATCTAGACACATGTCTCAGATGTTTCTTCTCAAGAAAAATCTGGCAACCTCGGAGGTGTGAACTACATGTCGGTAATTTTAATAATTTGACAGGCGAGCCAAGAAAATTGACTTAGGCTAGTGCGTAACCCAACTCTGAATACGAGTAACTTTCCCCACATAAATACTGACATAACTTTCGGAGCCGAATTATGTCGCCAGTTTCTGAATATGGCCCGCTGTTGCTTGCTTGTTTAGTTGGTTCATATTTAGAAATTAGCCGATCGATCATTTGGCAATGTTAACATAACTAAGAATCTTATTTCATTCAAAACCTTATACATTTGACGGAATTCAGGCGTATAATGATGATCTAAAATAGGGTATTTTGGATGTCAGGATCCAAAAATGTTTGAATTAGCTAAATAGTTGTCTGGAATACATGTGATCTTGATATTGGGTGAAATTATTGTGACTTTATCTCTCTTTGTGCAGGCCCACTTTGGCTAAAGATTTAGACTGAACAATGAGGTACCCTTGTCATAATACTTTGCACTAACAGAACTCTGGGCTGCCAGGAAAGCTTATAGTTTCATGACTAGCCATTAAAAAAAACCTGAAAAAATTATTACCTTAAAAATAACTGAATAATAAATGGTTTGTGAATTCTATTATGAAACTCCTCTGTCTTACAGTGGTCACAAGCTACTCACAGAAGACTGAATTACAAGAGCTGAGCCTCTAAACCAGCAGGTCAGTGGCCGTGTGTCTTTTGGCTCTACTTGCCATTGACATCCTCCGTCCTCCTGGTGGTGGGTTCATGGGTAGGTCATTAAGTGAGCCGAGCTCAGACTCAGAGCTCCTGGTGCTGGGGCAGGATGGGCTGGCCGAGGCGCTGTCTGAAGGCATCCGTGCCATGAAGCTGGCCTTCCTGGGGTGAGGGTAGAAGTCACTGTCTGAGGAGTCTGTGCCATCGTCGGTTGGCTCAGGGACATGGCTTGGTTGGTGCATAGTGTTACGAATGCAGCCTGGTATCTCACTATGGCTTGGCCTTTGAGTGAGCTGACCTTCATGACTTTGTTGGCCCAAGTTTGAAAGTCTGCTGTCTCTACATGAACCAGTGCTACTGTCTGGAGGCAGGTCAGCATTATGTTGCTCTGTAAGACTTTGAAGACGTCCATTGTGGATAAATCCTTGGCTGTCCTGACATGTCTGGATTATGCAAGACACGGGAAGAGTCGTACCTGCAAAGATGCTATGTCTCTGCTCAGCTATTCTGGTATTTGAACCCATATTGGATAAATACAGAGCGTCCATTGGGCCAGACTGAATGCTAATTTTTGCTGTTTTCCTCAGTGATAAATCTGCCATTGCCGCTTGCTTTGCTTTGCAAAGGCTGTCGTCCTCTGTGAATTGCAAACCAGATAAAGCCTGTTTGATTTTCTTTGTACCCAAATGAGATATCTCCAGGAGGTTCAGGAACAGAGAAACCCCAGCAATGACTATCATAAAGACCATGAAGATGGTCTTCTCTGTTGGTCTGGACACATAACAGTCCACAGTGTTGGGGCAAGGCACCCTGTCACACTTGAACAAAGGATCCAGCCCTATTCCATATAAGATATACTGGCCTACAATGAAGCCCACCTCCACCACAGATCTGGTAAGGATATGGATGATGTATGTGCGTAGTAAGGAGCCTCTCAGAGGAGCCTTTTTGATTTTTTTATGCTCCTCTAGCTTGCGAAGTTCTCGCTCCAGACGCTTGTGCTCCTCCAGCAAGAACTCGGTCTCTTCCAGCTCAGCTCGAATTTGAATTTTCTTCTTGTGCCTCTCCTTATCCAGAGCTCTGAGACGGTACAAAGCGTGACCCATGTACACCAGCGAAGGAGCTGAGACAAAGATGATCTGCAGTACCCAGAAGCGGATGAGCGATATTGGAAATGCCTGGTCATAGCAGACGTTCTTGCAGCCTGGCTGCTCCGTGTTGCATATGAACTCACTTTGCTCATCCACCCAAACGTCCTCTGCTGCCACACCGAGCACGAGCATCCGGAAGATGAACAGGATGGTGAGCCAGATTTTGCCCACGATGGTGGAGTGAATGTGCACCTCCTCCAAGATGCTTCCCAACAAGTTCCAGTCTCCCATTTTTACAGCCACATGTTTGGGTTATATTAAAATAAAGTCTGCCAGAAATAAAGCCTGATGTGAAAATATACTTGCTTCAATGTCTTGTTGATTCATCATGAAAAACCAAAGTGGATTTTGTCATAATCTTTAGCAGATAAAAACAACATTTGCTAATCTAATCAGCATGCCAAATTAGTTTAAGGTCTTCTTTTCATGGTGAAACAGGATGGAAATTCTTCAGGGCAAAATTATTTTTCAGAAATCTCAAACAAAAAGATAGAATCCATTTTTACACCAAAATAAGCAACTTACATATCAACAGGGAGTGTCCTTTACCTTTCTAGGTAAAAAGATGCTCATGTTCTCTGCAAAAAGTTAAATTTTTCCCTATTTTTAAAACTATGGACTTGTGGTACGAACACAGCTTCTCTCTGTGTGTAACATTGGCTACAGTGAATGTTCCACACGCTTGCTGGATGCAGAGTTTACAGGATGAAGAAATTGATCTAAAAGGACCCGGACAATGCCCAATGGCTTACACCATAGTGCTACCGCCCACAAAACAATTTGTAATTGTTCTATCATTGTGATCTGTATTAGTACAATGGCTCAAATATAAAAAGGACTTCAAACTTATATGTGCATTTCTCAATTATATTTGACTAATGTAATGTATAATCTGTAAAACAAGACAAGCTACCCAATGTGTCATATTCAATTTCATAGTTAACTGAATCGTCCATCTTGGTTTCTAGCTGTCCAAAACCATGACCTTTCACTCTAGCAGTGTGGTAAACAAAAAGCAGAGAAGACTTGATTTTCTTTCATCAGTTTTGGATGAAGACCTCGGACCGGACTGAATCAGGCAACATTCAATTGATGACATAACGATTTGTTTAATGTAAACCTGGTGCAACATATAGTGTTTGTCATACTGTACACTATTTAGAGGCTTTGAATTGTAGATTTGTTCAAAGAATATAAACTGTAGAAATAATTTCAAATTACACTTTAATTTATTTATTCCAGGATTGCTTTGTTGTTAAAAAGCAACAAAGAGAGAAAAACCTCCATCAAATCAATGTGTGCAAGTGAGTCTGTTATCCTGATGTGCCCTACGTTGGATACACACTCATAAAATGACCAGCCATGCCTCAGGCTTTTAATTAGCTTTCCATCACCCTCTGACAGAGTCAATGGAGGATTGATTTGATTTTCCCTCATGAGTGCCAGAGGTCACAGTGAGTGACCTCTTACACAACAGCTTCATAGAGATTTGTAGAAAACTATCAGTTTGTCTTTGCTATGTGGATGCCCATCAGCTCTAATGGCTCTGACTGAAAGACAAATCAGCTAGGATGGTGGGGAGGGTTGCATATGGACACCATTTTTCATGTTCATGCACCTAACACAGCTTCTTGACAGCATGTCCATTATCTCTGGGAGACCATTAAAACTGTATGGAACAATATTGACACATTTTTTACATGGTGGGCTCATTACCTGAAAGATGAAGGGTGGAGGTCCTGTACAATGCCAGGTGGGTGGTAGGAATGTGATGGCCAGTCTTAGACAGACTAGACCTTTGCAGTGGAAACTGGATTTGGGAATGCAGAATGTCACTTGACTGGCAGGGAAAAAAAACCTGAATTAGTTGGAACAGTATGTGGAATATATACGTATAGTCTGACTTATGTTTATCCACACACAATAACGTGTCTGGTACCAAACCTCTTGATCAGGGGTGTTCTCTCTGCTATTCCCACTAGTTCCTACAGGATCTAGACCTCAGGCAGGTGTGGGGGTGCTCACCAGTCCCAGTCTAAGGGTCTCACAGATGGAGTGCCTCCTGGTGGACAAGAGGGTTGCCTCTATTAGGTTTCAAGGCTCAGGAAGGAAGACTCTGACTTTTATTTTGTGCAAATGCACCAAATAATAATGCTGGTGGTGCAGGTCCTTGAGAGGGTATCTCCTACTGACTCCAGAGTGCTACTGTGGGAACACAATGTTCCTCCTAAGTATACTTGGTACCAGAGGACATTGGGCCTAAGGTAAATGATTTTTTTGATTGTATCATAGGATTTGAGACCATATGCTTAGGTAAAGAGAGGGGCAGAGCTGTCATCTGATCAAAAATTGGTGGAATTGTTGAATTGTTGCACACCAGAATCATCTACCTGGTCAACCCAGGTGAGTTACTTGAGAGTATCTGGCAAACTCTGTGGCTGAGATTACTATAGTGGTTGTCAACCTTCGTAGTGCCATGGCTGGAGGAGAGAAAGCCAGAGATATTGAAGGCACTAGAAAAGGTTGGGGCTGTGTGGATAACATGCCTCTTCAATGTTCCATGGAGATCTCAGACAGTGCCTTTGGTCTGGCAAACCAGCAACCTGGCAACCAGGGATCGTGGTCCCTATTTTTTTTTTTTTTTTTTTTTTAAAGGAGGGAACAGCTCCCTTATAGGGGAATTACACTCCTCAGCCATCAAGTCGATGGCAGGATTGAAGAGGAACAACGCAGGTTTTGCCCAGGCCATGGAACAGTGGACCAGCTCTTTACTCTTGCTGGGCTTGTGGAAGATTATTTGGACACTTGAATAAAGAGAGGGCCAGGTGGTAACAGCTTAGTTATAAGTTGGATTTGTCACACAAGGTGTTGGCCGGATTTACCTGGTAAACCCAGGAGAGCCTTCAGGGTTGCTTGGGAGCGTCTGACAGAAACCTCAGTGAGAGATGAATTTAACTCCCACCTCTTAAAGGATTTTCCCCCTGTATTGAGTGAGGTCAGGAATATTTAGTTTGAACAGACCAATTTCAAGTTCTCATCTGTAGAGACAGCTGTGAGAATTTGTGGCCGAAAGGCTGTTGGTGTCGGCAACCCTAGGATGCTGATTGAGGATGTGGAAGTCATGTTTTGAATGCAGAATACCTGAGTGGACTGGAGGTTTAATGGCATTCTTCAGTTATACAAATGTCAATGCACCAAAGATAAAGTCATGAAAAGACATGTTGTGGAGAAAGGTGAAGATTATGAATGAAGTGAGATGGAGGCTGTATGTTCTGAAGACCTCTAAATCTGAGATCCTTCCTAACATGTTTCTTTTACCAAAAAAATACCCCCCATTTTGATTCCTAAATTATTGGATGATTTTTCTTGAGCTGTCACCTATATCTTTTGTTGTTACTTTGTGCAGTTAAATGACTGGTTGTTATTACTGCACAACTGCACAACTAAAGATTAGGTCTACAGCGCCATCCAGCGCGCACACACACACACACACACACACACACACACAGTGTATGCCCTGAATTTAATGTATTAAACTGAATTTAATGTCCAAAATTTTCCCCTTACTTTTTCTCCACGTTTTTTTTTTTTTTTTCCTGGAGTGGTGTGTGTGTGTGTGTGTGTGTGTGTGTGTGTGCTGTCTGTCTGTTTACCCGGAAATATTAACGGAAATAACACTAATGAACAATAAATAAAGTGACACAATTTAAAAATAATTTTAAAAAGGAAGTAAATGTTAAATTATTATTATTATTATTATTATTATTATTATTATTATTATTATTATTATTTTAGAAATATTAAAATTTTAATTTTTTTTTTTTTTGAATTCATAGTAACATATATATGCCCTAAAATTGCTAGAATGTATTTCTTTTTCATTTACGTCTTTTTTCTTTAATGTCCATTGCTATCGTTTTCAAAATAAAAATAGAGTAAATGGAGTAAAACATTTTCAATCTTTTATTTATCTACTTATACGGGTTTTATGCATAACAAATAGCATATTGCCTAAAATATTTACCCCCTTTAATTGTCATTTAATGACAAAAACATTGTTATGCACGCTTTTTACAACTAGTTCAGGTGCATTTTCAGTAGCACACCCAACAGCTGTTTTATTTATGTATGTATTTATTTATTTAAATCTCGTGTTTATGTTGGGCCAAGCGCGCGTGAAAGAACTAAGATAAACAACTACATTTCCCAGGATTCCTAGCACACGCGCTCCAGAAAGGAGGCGTAGTTTTTCGGAGTGTTTTCTGCACTGGCGCTTTGTTTACTGTGAAAACTCACCCTGCCCGGTGTGGGAGTGATTACTGGCGGTGCATGGGGAGTTCTTTTAGCGGGTTGCTGTGTAAAATGGATCCGCTATGAAAAAAGAAAAGCAGGAGGGAGGGAGGGAGGGAGGTAAAAGGTCACCATGGCTCGCGCTGATCAGGTGACAAATGTGGCAAAGTCGGGTTGCGTCCGGACTTTTTACACGAAATTGCACTAAACTTGGGGGGGGAGGGAAATGACAAACCAGGGGAAGCAATACAGCACAGGAGACGAGCATGATGAAGCCTTGTCGTTTGGTTATTATGATGACGATGATGATGGTTTGGATACATTTACAGAGGATGGAGTGTGCGGCTGCGATGAAGGAGGTCAGCCCCCACTTTTACACTTCCCATGATCTATTTAAGGTTTTGCAAGGTCAATTTGTTTAATCAAGGACACTTAAATAACCGTGATGCATGCAAATAATATTCAATTCACATCAGACTAGTTTATGTGTTTAAAACCTTAAACTGCATAACTGGACAACTAAAATGCATGAACTTCAACCCATATTACATTTACAAACTTTTCCCCCCCTAAACTTTCTTTTAACACAGAGGCATGTCCATGTTTTTCCATGCATGGGTGAGGGATGACACGCTAAGAGGTGACATTAAATTGCATTTCCAGAATGTATTTAGATGACCATTAAAGAAGGTTGAGTGCCAGATAGAAAAGCATGAAATGTAATTCACAAACTGGATCTCTTTTCATTAGTTACGTGACGAAAACGTGCCACACCGAAAAGCACCGACTCTTACGTCTCTGTATCTCTTTTAGTGATAAACATTCAACAGGGTGTCGGCATCAGCCCTAAGCAGCATTGCAGGGGAAGGTACACCGGTACGCTCAAGAAGTTGCTAGACGTCTCCAGATGACAATATTTATTAATTTGCATAGTCGCTGAATCGTTGTTATCGGTTGCATATCATAACGTTACGTGACGATGGAAAATTTTCTGTAGAATAGAATAGTTTTATCAGAATAGATTATAGTTTATAATTTATTTCTTACAGAAAAGACACTTTTTATTACTTAAATATAAATATAACCATGAAGAGAGTGTAAAATGAAGGACAGAGTAGTGCACAGGTCCGACAAACGATGCTGATCAGTGATTGGTCGTTGGGAACATCAGCTAGTTCAAGCGAACTCGATATCGCCCATTGTGTTTACATGCGTGTTTGTTTAAATAAGAACAAATGTCACCAACATTTTAGTCATTCACGCTGCTTCTATCCTCTCGTCTGCTCTAAGGCTGTCAAATTAAAATTCAAACTTTTCGTGGAATATTTGTAGAATTTAAGATAAAAATGCACATTTGAATGCAAAAACTGTGTGCTTTCGAATTTAAGATGTGTAGCAAGCACTATTGCTGATTGTAATCAAAACAGACTGTTGAAAAAATGATGCGATATATTAACAATGCACGGACAATGTTTTTTGAAGAAGAAAAAACTAGAAAGAACTAGATATAGAGCTAGTGTTTTAAATAATCCAGTCATAGTGAATAAGCTGCATGAGCTGAAGATGAATAGTGAATGAACAGCGGTAAACTGAAGCGCTTTACTAGCAGGTTAATTAACTCCCCCAAACACATCCTATACATATATGAGATTAATCAGACACATGCACAATGCACAACATATGAGATTAATCAGGCACATGCACAATGCACAACATATGAGATTAATCAGACACATGCACAACATAAACCTAATATTACAACTCGCTTCTGTACAAAATGACGCGAATGCACAAGTGAACTTGAACTTAAGTAAGGCGCTAGGTAGAATGATAAGTCACGCTGTGAATACGCTCTTTCCGTAACAACGCACTAAAACACAGCCAATGAATAACTAAAGCATAAAGAATTCACAATATTGTATTACGATTATTATATTGTGTTATGGTATTGTTATATTGTATTACACTAGTGTACTCACTGTAATATTATTATTTCAGGAGATCAGGTTTTCACAACAAGGGCCATTTTCACATGTTTTTGTTGATAAATGTTTAAGTTAATATATGAAATGTGTGAATATTTGGTTTCATTTTGGCATTTTGTCGTCAACTAAAATGCCGTTGACTGAGTAAAATGGACTGAAATGAATAAATATGACATGTCAAAATATTGACTATATTTGAAGGATATTATCATCAGAAGACAAAAAATATTTTTTGACATTCCAATTTTTGTTTGAATTCCATGTTTGAATATTCTTAATTAAAAGTCTTTGAAAAGGTTTACTTGCATTGTTATGCTATTATATTATCATTATAAAAGTGGCATCAAATGGTCTTAAAATGACAATAATATCATTTATCACAATTATTTCTGGGGCGATCTATCATCCAACAGAAGTAGTTATCGTGACAGGCCTACTACAGTCTGCTCAATAAATCACTAGAATGTTGCTAAGTTGGCAACACTGATACACGGACAAAATTAAGGTCTTCCTTTTCATTTGTGACGTCAGGACGACATGCCACACTGAAAAGCAAAACCTTCCTTGCACCGTTCTTTTTACTAAAACAAGATTAAGACGAATCTGTTTGTCCTGTATTCATGTAGTAGGGTAATAGCTTACTAAACTGAGTTTCTAGATGGAACAGCTTCTTGTGCCGAGCGTCTGTTTACTCCTTTTCCCAGAAGTGTTCCATTGACAAACATGCCATGAATTGCAAGGGCAGTATTTTGGGCCTGGAAGTGTCTGTGAAGGCCCTCCACATTCCTCAGTCGAGAGCTGTCGAAGTCCCAGAGCTAGAATGAGCATGTGATCAGGAGGGAGTGTTTGTGCTGGCTGTGCAGAACATTTTGGATGCAGCATTGCATAAGGAATATGCTATTAAAAAAATTACAGATTTTTAAAAAGAATATTTAATATTAGGATTAGGATGGTGATTCTACAACTGGGGTGTCTTTTTTTTTTTTTTTTTTTGTCCCACTGATATTACATTTAGAAATATGTGAGTAATAAGTACAGGATTTTCCCTGTCCCAGCCCTGTCATTGATTATTTTCTTATAACAGCACACCCCAAAGTGTTTTATTCCACACTTTTATTTAGTTGAGGGTTAAAAGTCTTATTTAAGTGCTCTCTGGTACACTGACAGTCCTACATTGTGGACAGAACCACAGTCCTTGACCCACCACCAATCAAAAAAGAGCAATACTTCGAATTTACATGGTGCAACAGAGATAAAAATGTTACTAAGCACTTTTCCTTATTGTTTTTTCTTTTCGTGTGTGTATTTTGTGTAGTGTTGGGTTTCCAAGATCCCTTCTGCAGTGAGGTGAAGCCTCGCATCCTGCTGATGGGTTTACGGCGCAGCGGCAAGTCTTCCATCCAGAAAGTGGTCTTCCACAAGATGTCCCCCAACGAGACTCTGTTCCTGGAGAGCACCAATAAGATCTGCAGAGAGGACGTGTCCAACAGCTCGTTCGTCAGCTTCCAGATCTGGGACTTTCCTGGTCAGATCGATTTCTTCGACCCCACCTTCGACTACGAGATGATATTCCGGGGAACGGGAGCGCTCATTTTCGTTATCGACTCGCAGGTGTTTCACCAATCCTGAACATTTTCTCAGTCGATTAATGTAAATATGGGGAAATAGATTGCTGGTGGGAATCAATATTTGCGACCAGACTGAATTACAAAGACAGAGATAAAAACATAAAGAGAAACAATTGGAGTGGCAAATTAAACAATACAAGATAAAACTGATTTGCATGTAGTTATAGGACATGGAGGGTTGAATATATTCTAGAGTATGTAATAAAACATTTCAGGATGGTCTGTTCTGGGAAAATAATCATTAATGGGGTGGTGTGTGGCCTGAGAAGAAGGAGAGTTATAATTACCACCCTGAAGTTGATTATTTCTCTCTAGCAGCATGTCCTGAAGTGTCTATATTTCTCTTATACCACAACAAATAGCCAATGCTGACAGTTTTTTTTAATTATTAAAAAACAATACATCACACATACATCTTTTTATCAGTTTATAGTTATATTTAACAATGCAGAACATCTACAAAACTAGTTAGTTCCTGCTGTCACATACATTATAGAAGATATAAACAGCCATTCCATCACCTGTTTCTTTTTTTCAATCCCTTTTGTATATTTACCTTGCCGTGTTAGTGAGAAACCGGAAAATCCTCTGTCCTGGTGTCAGAAAGCTTAAACTTACTCCTTTACCTCTGACTGTTACTGGAGATACGCTGACACTGGAGATACATAAACATCTCCTCAGAGAAATCTTCACCGTATCTAGTTCCATTTATTTAGGCTGTAGAGTGGATTTATGTTATGTTCATCACCCTGATAACTTTCTGTTTAGGATGACTATGTAGAAGCCTTGAGCAGACTCCACCTCACTGTGACTCGAGCCTACAAGGTCAACCCGGACATCAACTTTGAAGTGTTCATCCATAAAGTGGATGGCTTGTCCGACGACCACAAGATCGAGAAGCAAAGAGATATACACAAACGCGCCAACGACGACCTGGCGGACGCTGGCTTAGAGAGGATACATTTAAGGTTGGTTTAATATATGATGGGATATGTGTGTGTGTGTGTGTGTGTGTTTAATTAGAAATGCACTATAAGGTACAAGGTAGCTCTCGTATCACGTTGATACTGCAGGGTATCAGAATAACGCTATAAAGATTTAAATCAGCGATGCTGAATTCTCGATTCTGATTGGTCAGAAGGTGTTGATTCATTTTCGATAACAGAAAGTCACTCCACATAATCTAAGCCCATAATTAATAATTAGTGTGCTGTTATTTAATAAAGAAAAAACATCTGTTCCCTGATATGAAGTTTTCTGTAAGGAGACGTTTATTTCTGTCTCCAGGGTCAGAATGTCTGTATGTTTTCCCTCATGGGCCAGTGGAGTTTGTGGTTTACAGTTTCTCTGTAAAATAACAATATGCTTCCCCCCTTTTTTTATTGTTAACTACAAGGTGGAGGAACAACTGTTGATAACTGCTGTGTATGCTGTGTATAAGAGAAATATTTTGGTGAAATATTCACAGCACATCATCTTATCACGGATGACAGATGGTGATTAAGGAAAGGTACTTTAAAAAGTCCCAACGTTTTGTCCAGTGTTTGTGCGGAATCATTCCCTTTATTTAATGTAAATAGGCTTCGTGAGTTGAGGATAAACACTACTGATTGAAATTGAAAATAAAACTAATTTGGCTGGCTCTTTAAAGGAAAACCTTCTGTTTTCTTTCATTTCAGCTTCTACCTGACAAGCATCTATGATCACTCCATCTTCGAGGCGTTCAGTAAAGTGGTGCAGAAGCTCATTCCACAGCTCCCAACTCTGGAGAATCTACTCAACATTTTTATATCTGTGAGTAATGAAACACACATTCTCATTATCTTATCTGAAAAAATTATCATGTTTTAACATTGTTTTTTTTTTTTAATTGTGTCGTTTTCCACAATATAGAGTGAGTATGCATGTGCCAAATGTCTGTGAATAAAATGTTTTATACCAGCCACCTGATGGCAGCAGAAAGTCAGCAATGAACTCTTGGGGGGGGGGGGGAGAGAATAAACTTTGTTCATATAACACCTTTAATATCTGGTTTAAAAAAAAAAAAGAAAAAAAATCCATCAATATTGTGATAAATTATGTCAAAATACACTTTTTTTGAAATATCATGGATATTGTGATATCTTTTTTCAAATGTTTTTTAAATAATTTCAAGCTGACTTGATGTTACAAATTTTTTATTTAATCTTTCATTTGTTATCCTTTCAGTGTTAAATATTTGTATTTATTTACTTATTGTCAAATATTTTTAAAAAATGCTGTGAACAAGTATAAAATTTAAATATCACTAAAATAATTAAATTAATAATAACTAAATAATTGTATTGAGAATCATGATATGATATTTTTGTCATATCGTCCACCCGTAGATGGAGGTGTGCTGGATTCAGGTTGGAATTTAAATACTACAGAGTTAATGATGACTATGATAACTGGTCTAGGCATTAAAACTAGCATGGGTGCTGCGTGACCTAAAGTAACCCTACATGCTGCAATTTTAACATTAGCCGACTAAATGTAAAACACAGATGTAATTTATAAATATTATAAAACTTTGTATGATGTTCAAATGGTTGAAATCTGTTGGCTCTTTATGGAACTCAATAGAGCCTAATGTTTTTCATTATGAATGAAAATGATAGTTATGTTTTATATACGGCAAATTGTATCCTCTGAGATCTTTCTTTGGAAGACTTTTACTGTCAACAAAAAGTAATATGAAATTGTGTGTACAAGAGACACAATTCTATCAAGGTTGTGATATTGCTGGAATAGTGGAAAGACTTCAGCACAACCTGTTGTCTGGGGAACGAAAGCATAATTACGAAAAGAACAAAACAAAGCAGAGCTAGTCATGTCATGATGGAAAATCAGACTACCCTAAGTTAACACAGCTTCTGAAAAACCATGACAAAAGATGTACAATAGATGAAACCCAACCAACTAATTTAGTTTATAGGCAGCCTACCTGTAAAAAAAAAAAAAAAAAAAGAATCTGTGCACGTCCTTATTTACTCACGCTTCATAAGATTTACAGATGACAGATAATCATGAGTCTCGCACACAGATTGTACGCATATGGTTGGCTCCAAGTAAATGGCACCAGCTAAATGGCACCATCTAGTCAGGCACCAGCAAGCCCACCAAGCAAAGCCAAGCTGGAAATGGGAAAGCCACCAGATAAGCAAAAGGACTCCTACTGCAGAGTGCACTGTAGTTTTCCTTGTTGCTTGGGTGGTACAATCAAGGATACATCGTTTGTACCTTCAGTATGCATCTTTTACCTGGGAAGGTACAAGTGGAGTACCTGTAATTAGCTTCTAGAGTAAAGTTTTAAAGATACATCAGTGGACCTTAGTTATGTACCTTAAAGTTGAAAGATACAGGTTCAAAGGTGTACCTTTTATTGTACTACCCCAGCAACAAGGAGGAAAAGTACTTTTCTGAGACTGTGTTCCAGAGTGCTGAATGTATTGTTCAACAGTGGTTCCCAGTATTATGCATACAAGAAGCTGATTGGCTACAAGTGTAATGAATCACTGATATGGATTTTCACCACCTACTGTAGCTAACCCTTCAGACTGTGGCATGGAAATCAATCAAAGTCAACCATCTTTAATAATATACACTATATAATAAAAAGTTTGTCAATCCCTGGCCATCAAACTCCTATCTGCACGTTGAACATCCCATTCCAAAACCATAACAGCCTCCACACTTTTGGGAAGATTTTCCACTAGATTTTGTAATGTGCCTATGGGGATTTGTGTTCATTCAGCCACAAGACTATTAAAGAGGGAAGGCTCTAATGATGGGTGAGAAGGCATGGCTTGCAGTCGGAGTTCCAGTTCATCCCATGGTGTTCAGTGGGGTTGAGATCAGGGTTCTGTGCAGGCTACCCATGATCTTACGCACCAAACTTGGCAAACTATGTCTTTATGGTGCTTCCTTTGTGCACAGGCATATTATCCTGCTGGAAAATGTAGCGCTTTGTGACTAGGTCAAAAAGTTTCGTTTGTGACAAAGATCATGGTAATGTGCGATACAAGTATTCTATTAATTATGCACATAATGCAATTGCACTGTTTTAAACACCAGAATTTCCAATCTGTGCAACCCATAGAGTTTAGATATATAGAGAGCACGCTGGTCCACTGAGATCTACTAGATCATCTGCACTTGTTAAGTAACCGATAGCTTTGTATTGCAATGGTTATCACGCATTACACATTAAATGGTTCCATGACCGTGTTTTATGGTCTCTTTTATGGACTCTTCAGTAGCCTTAAACCAACACCATCCCCACCCCTCTGTGATATCTGGTACCTGAGAAAGAGGCCATGGAAATTGGTCATTTTAGCCGACTTTGGAGCTCTATTTCTGCTAGAGAGCTCGTTATGTCCCCAGGTGATACATTTTATTCATTCAATCAAAGTTTTGTGGAGAATTTATAAATTTATTTATTTATTTTTAAGATATGGTGAACAATAGCCTCTGTTTGTAGCAATATTTTAATGCATTTCATTTTATATAGACAAAACTGCACATTGTTTTGCATTGTTTATCATACAGAAATAAAAAAGAAGTCTTTTCAATCATAACTTTTCTTCATTCAAATTTTGTTCAAATTTTCTGAGAATCCAATTGTATTAAATCGTGACCGCAGTATCGTGAATCGAATCTCCTCTTTCTCTGACATCTTGCTCAAGCTCCATAGCTTTCCCTACACTAGATACTGCTACATCCTAACAAAAGGAAACCAGATCACTTTTAACCTAGCGCACCACTTATATTGAAACTTCAATGGAGTGACTTTATTCCAGTTTAGCCTCTGCCATGTTAGTCACTCTAGAATAAATATTTTTTACTAAAGGTGCACTTGCTAATGGAAAAGTATTAAGGCAACAGTTTCATTTGTTTTGGCTCTCGTTGCAGAATTCAGGGATTGAAAAGGCGTTTCTGTTCGACGTGGTCAGTAAGATCTACATTGCCACAGACAGCAGTCCAGTGGACATGCAGACGTATGAGCTGTGCTGTGACATGATTGATGTCGTCATCGATATTTCCTGCATCTATGGGTGAGTGAGTGGTTACTATGTAAATGGGTGGCTACTATGTAAACTCATGAAAGTAATTTCTAAAAAGCAATAAATCAGTGAGAGGTTTTGTACTCTCCAAGCAATTCTTCAATCAAGGCTTTAGTTAGGTGAATCTGTTGTGGCAAGCCTGGTGGTAACATTCAGAAAAAAAGATGCAGATTCACATTAGTCATTAGTAGTGACTCGTGGGGGTATGTGGAAAATAACGGTGTTCATCCGTTCCAGCTTGGATTTTATTTTCTAATATTGGGATATCTCAAATCTGAGATATTTAAGAGAGTGCTCCTAATCTCAGCTCGTTACCTGTGTAAGACACCTGGGAGCCAGAAATTTTGCTGATTGATAGAGGATCAAATACTTATTTCACTCATTAAAATGCAAATTAATGTATAACTTTTTTGAAATGCGTTTTTCTGGATTTTTTTGTTGTTATTCTGTCTCTCACTGTTAAAATACACCTAGCATTAAAATTATAGACTGATCATTTCTTTGTCAGTGGGCAAACGTACAAAATCAGCAGGGGATCAAATACTTTTTTGCCCCACTGTAACATTCAAACTCCATGTATATTCGAAGTTTTCTATAAGGAGACGTTTATGGAAGGAGTTTCAAGTGTCAGCGCTTTGTAACGGTCAGCAGGGACGTCGCTAGGCCTCTTTGGGGGGGGGGGGGGGGTCTTTATCAATCAATATATCAGCCAATATATTTTCTTTTTTTATTTTCATCAACAGTTCGATTCCATCACATCTTAAACCTGTTCCTGGGCGGGCACTAGGACCTAGGGGAATGATCCACACACAACGTAGTTTAAACAGTTTACGTTGGTTTTATTAATTATGCTGACCATTATCACTACAATTCAGCTGCTCACTCACATACTTGCTGCAGACTCACACACAGGCAGCGAGAGCGCAGAATGATGCGGTCACGCGCCCCTCCTGGTCTTAAAGGGAAATACTCCCAGATCATTACAAGAGGTGACACGCAACACAATGGATCGCACCAAACCGTATCAATCATTCGATTACGCATCGTGTCATGTACACTCGGACAGACAAATAATACTGTAGCTCAACTACACAGTAGCTCGATTATAACTGCTCGTGTAAACGTAGTTAATGTAATTAACAAAGACAACATGCAGTAATGTAGTGTTGATTGCCATCTCACTCACTCAGTCACTCACTCTATCTCTCTAAATAAAATCCAAAAAGTATTTTGGCTACATAGTACATCCATTTTTGCCTTTTGTTGGTGTTGGATGGATGGGGACAAAGTGGACTTTAACTTCTTTATTTTGATATAATTTAAGTAAGTCATAGTAGATCAGTCTCTAACACAAATTATGAGACAGGTATACCTTGACCAAAAATAAAAATTAAAAATAATGGTTTTCCGCCATGGGAGAGTCTTGTTACTCATGACATAATCAGCTTTATTTGCTCTAACATAAGTGATAACAGGAACTAAATTGTCTCATGGATGTTCCAGACATTACTTGTAACTATAAACGGTTCAACAGCATGACGTGTCATTCATTCATAAATTAAAAATTGGAATTGTTGGCAAATTGCTGTGATATAAGAGGAATAAAACACGGCAGGACAGGCTGTTATTGGACAATAATACACTTAGGAGTGGTAACAAATGGTACCTGGCACTGATTATTTATTCTTTGCATCTTGTACATAGGATATAACTGATTATTCACTATAATCAGCTGAATGTCAGCTACTGTTGTGGCAAGATTTTACATATGCACATTGGAAAAGTGAAAGTAAAAATACACATGCTAATAAGACCGAGTGGAGCTGAGCATTCTCTTAAGGCACCAGTCAGGAATCACTGGGACTTCTTTGTAGCATTAAAAAAAAAAAAAAGAGGATGTACTTAAACGTAACTTTAATCTCTCATTCATCTGTCTACACAAAATGCCCTTTACCCTACCAAAATATATTTTTACCCATTACCCATACTTTATATCATGAAAATAAGTAATGAAACATCAGGCTATTCATATTCTCCTTTGGGGAATAATAAATGTAGAAGTAGATTATTTGGTATGCAGCAACCATTTCTCTTCTCTGGCCTCATTTCAATTTAAGCACCACTGGCAGTGTGTTTGAAGAGTATCTGTAAACAGAAGGGTGAAATGAAGCACCTCGGGCACCATTGACCCTGTGCAATCTGGACACTGATGTGCAGGAAGGTGTGGGCATTCAGGCGCGACTTGCGGCATGCCAGCTGTCTGCCCACACTGGCCTGCAGAACAGATGAGTCTCAGCAACAGCTTAAGAGACCACACATCTTAGTCATCTTGTTCTGCTAACTACTCAACAGGCTATACAATGTTAAAATACCCAGTATACCTTGCTTAGCAGTAATTCGTATTAGTATAAATTACAGACACGAGAGTGTTCTGCAAACTACATACACCTCATTTTAATACAAACTGATTGGTTTACAAACTGATTGATTTATTAGAGACATAGAAAGTTTACTGACATAAAGCCACTTGACCACCTTATTGGCACTTCCTCTATGTGCTGTAAAATGATTGGTTGTCAATAGATGAAATGTAAACACAGAACATAAAAAAAAATTCATATATGATGGAAAAATAACCACCGGCATAGTTTCCATCAGGGAAACTTTCAACGTTAGCTGAAGGTGGGTTGGTTTAATCATGTTTCCAACAATATCAATCAGAATGACAGAATTGTAACAGGTATTTAATGAAAATAGCCTCTGAAGCCAATTTTGATTGCATTCATACCTCCTATGTCACTGCCCTGCTAAACATTGGGACACGGCTGATGATCAAGCTAGCTGGTACTAGTTTTATTTTCATTTCTGAAACTAACACCCTTGGTAAATGACATGTAATTTGAAACATTTATGTAAATATCCATGTAAAATTTATAAGAGTAACAGACATTAGCTTGTTCTTGTATTATATGGTTTTTCTAAGAAAATCATTAGCTAAGTTGCTTAGCTAGCTAATTTAAAAAAATTTATTTACTGCAAACACTAGTTAGCTCTGTGTGCTTCCTAGATTAGACTTTTAAATAATCCAGTATTGGTAATGTGATCCATTAAAATCAAGTTACTCATTTTATGTCAAAGGTTCGAATGCTAAGGGCATTTTAGGTTATATTTTATTCATAGATCCACTGTTAGAGGCATTTACAGTACATCTTACAGTGACAGTGCATCCTAAATCAACCTACCAAATTTGGTGTCAGTACAGCAAAGCCGTGCTGAGATGTTTGTGCCTCATGCCCTTTTTGCCATCAAATTTGCTAAGAGTTCACTGGGGAATGGTTATGAACATTCCTACATCCATAGATAATTTTAGTGAGGCTCAGTCCAGACGTCACCCGACTCAAATTTTATGATAATAGGACAAATTTTTTTTTTTTTTTTATCCCAAATATGCAGGCGATTCTAATATGGCAGATCTTGAACTTTTGGGATCTAAAGAATCATCAGGAATTGGATTTAACTTTTTGGTGACACTAAAGGGTTTAAAAGTCACACTCAAATATTGGCAAGAAGACTTTCAAATGAGTGTACTAAATTTCATAAAAAGCAAATGACTGGATCTATACAATTATTACAGAGTTTCAGCTATGCCTTTGTTTTTTTTTTTGTTTTTTTCACGTTTAAAATTGAGCTGAGCAAATAAATGAGTTTATTGTTAGCAAAAACCATTTAGGGCTTTGCATTCAGAAGGATTTTAGAAGATGAAGGACTGATACTGTATACTTTACTTGAGCCTCCTCCATCACACCCTGACAAGCACAGCTAACTGAAATACACCAACTGGCGCATGGTCCTTAATGGCACATAATTTCAGCATTTATTCATTTTTCACTTATTAACTTGATTCATTTTTATTATAAGTATATACGTGTACCACAATAACATCTTCCAGTGTTGAATTATTCATTTTTATTTCTCAGTTTAGTGTGGGTGCTGTCTTTGCCTTAAGTATTTCTCGCTCTTTTCATCCTACAAATGCATGTTTTATACAGTATAAAACACTAGCTTTTCTCAATAGTGCTGTTGTAGCTCTTATAAATGTACAGAGACATTAAAAAAAATTATCCTCGACATTTTAATACAAGAAGATAGCAACGTTGACTTTAAACACAAGCTTAGCACCAAGTGTCCACAAATGCTTGAAGATATTAAAGCACATAAATTTGAGTGCTTCACTTTTCTTCCTGAGAGGTTTTTTTTTTCTTGTCACCATCACCCACATTTTGCTTATCACACTCAGAAGGAACAGTACTAAACAGTCCCCTGTTTTAAAACATGGTAAAAATCAACCTACTTGTAAAATGACCATCCCACTTTTCTCTGCTTTTTGAGTTAATCTTGCAAAGTGACAGTGTCTATTATTTCAGTGAGGTTGAATTATATAATTTATGGGTGATTCCACAGTTGGGCTGCCATTTTCATGTTCTTTGTCGTGTTTCCCCTCGTCAGTTTGAGTGAGGATGCAGCCGGGTCGCCGTACGATAAAGAATCCATGGCCATCATCCACCTCAACAACACCACAGTGATGTACCTTAAAGAGGTCACCAAATTCCTGGCACTCGTCTGTTTCCTCAGGGAAGAGAGTTTTGAGAGGAAAGGTGAGCACCCAAACTCTGTACTGACTACTATTAGTAATGTCATTACTAGATATTTAATGTGCCAGTTGTTTTCCCAGTTCTTACACTCTTAACACATTCAGCTCAAGAATCAAGAATTCGTGAAATAAATAATGGCTTGTTTCTAGAGTGTTGAAGGTCAGCAGGTAACTTGTGTAGGACTTATGTAAGGAATGAAGCACTTTATGTGCTAGTGCTAGTGTGCTGTTATAGGAAAAGAATCAGGTAAGGGGTGGTGTGATGCAAGGTTTTTTATTTTCCAATAACAGCAGTGTTTTATTCCTTGTATACTACAGCAAATCGTCGACGGTTACCTGTTTTTATTAATTAAAGAATGTTATGTTGTATTCCATTTATGTTGTGTTTCCAAATATTCTGGGTTTTTTTTGTTGTTTTTTTTTGTTTTTTTTTGCTTTGTTGTTGCATTTTCTGATTTGCTGTTGTAATACGGAATTTGCTGTTGTTGTTTTTTTTGTTTTGTTGGGTTTTTTTTTTGCTTTGTTTTGTTGTTGCGTTTCCTTATTTGCTGTTGTGTTTTCCTATGCCTCCACCACTGAGGCTATGTCCACATTAATCCGGATAAATTTGGCCTTCCATCCACACTGAGACTGTACAGCGAAAATGGAGCTTTTCGAAAACGCTTTCCCAAGTGGATAAATTTGAAAATGCCATTTTCACGTTGTGGTGTGGACCGAGAAAACGGAGATGTTCAAAAACAATGACGTATTTTTAATCACGTGATGCTCAAAACAAACAAGATGGAAGACGATTTTGTACTGCAGTTGTTGTGCCTGCTATCCAGTTTGAAAGCGTTGTTAAAGATGAATGTCACTTTGTACAACCTTCAGATTGCATTTTTAAACAAACACCTGACGGAAATTACGCTGGCTGAAGCTTCTTACATTTTATAGAGATGTAAGCGTTTTCAGCCATTTCGGTGTGGATGAGCAGTTATTGGAAAACGTTTGAAAATGCCAGCATAGACGGAGAGCATTTTAAAACTAAAATGGCTTTTTCAGATCTATCTGGATTACAGTGGGGGAAAAAGTATTTGACCCCCTGCTGATTTTGTAAGTTTGCCCACTGACAAAGAAATAATCAGTCTATAATTTTAATGGTAGGTGTATTTTAACAGTGAGAGACAGAATAACAACAACAAAATCCAGAAAAATGCATTTCAAAAAAGTTATAAATTGATTTGCATTTTAATGAGGGAAATAAGTATTTGATCCCCTATCAATCAGCAAGATTTCTGGCTCCCAGGTGGCTCCAATGTGGAGTGGTGGAGGCATTATGTTTTCGAGTTGTCTGTTCATCTGTCCAACATTCTCATTAGTACGATATCTCAAGAACAAGCAGTTGACTGTTTGTAGGGTTCATAAGGATGTATCATTGTCACCAGCACGTGAACTGATTAGCTTTTGGAATCGATCCAAATAAGGTCAAGGTCACAGCAAGGTCAAATATCTGAAATAGTTTTTCTTTAATAGCTTCCTTCCTGTTTGAAATATATTTTAAGGGTATTTCTGACATACAAATTGGTAACAAGGGCACTGGCGTCGAGTTAATGTGTTAGTGTTAATGTGTTTTGCGCTTACATGCCCCCGTACTCATGGAAATGTCAAATTTAGTAAGAGTACATGTACTGATACTAAAACACTGAGTCTAGGTCGTTATTGATACCCAGACACATTTTTTTTGTTTAAATACTAGGGTTAGACATGACTTATACAAAACCTCAGTTTTTTTAAATTCAGTAAACACTTCAGAATAGTTCACTGGTTGTTGTTGTTGCTCATGTTAGACCACTGTTGTTATGACATGACCTAGTTGAACATACTTTAAATTGTTGTTTCACACATCACGATATTTGTTAGTACCACGCCAACACACCTTGGTACTTTCTGTTCACTGAATGACTACCTTCTCTTTAAAATTTAACATGGTGAAGGTCTGGTGTGACCCCTAGTTAGGATACTATACTAGGGAGCAGTATTTCTCAGCAATGCATCAGTATGTGTGGCTAGGGTATTTGGCAAGGCGTGCATCCTGGGTAATCATCATATCTCTAGTATATTGCACTACCCTTGAGTCTAAAGCAGCACTACCCTTGAGTGTAAAGCGGGATTTTATATTGTATACAGTAAATATTGTTTGAAATAGTTTGGAAACTGCTGTACTGTTGATCCTGTGGGACTGAAGTTAGAGTTACAGCGATGACAACACTTCTGCTGTGCTGTTTGCTGAATTTCAGCCCAAATGAATTTGGGCCAAATGTGGCAGATATGCTGCAACTTAAGAGCATAATGTGGTTCCGCTGAGACTTGAGAATAAAAGTATAATAATGCTGAAGGATTTGGGAGCTTAATGAATGCTGAAATATTCATGCAGAGATCTAGCAGCACTGCAGGAGGGACAGCGAATCGAGGAAGTTTCAGGGTCACGCTGACTCGCTTGCACCTACAGAGCGAATAGTACAGTCTGTACGCTTATTTTTTATTCAAATAAATTAAATTAACGCCATGTCGGTGGTGAGTCAATGAAAGATTTTCAAGTTGCATCAGTTCTTTGGAAAAGTTGTGCTAACTTTAATTGGATTCTTGACAGCAGACATAGTGCTTTATGTGGGTTAGAATAGGTTTTGACATAAGATGTCTGTCATAGACAGTCCTCATTTCCTCATAATCTCCTGCCTTGTGCAGCTAATTAGAAAAACACATCCGCTTGACTGCCAATCACTGCACGAGATTCAGAAATTTTCTAGAACTTTCATCCAGCACTCTGTACTTTGCATGTCCTCATATTCGTTCTTCGTTCTGTTTGTCAAATATAGTTTTGGAAAGTTTTATTCTGAGTTTCGCATGTTCTCCCAGTTGGTTTCCTCCGAGTTCTCTGATTTCCTCCCGCATTGCAAAACATGAGGGTAGGAGGATTGGCTACTTGAAATTGCCCCTACTCTAAAATGAGTGTATGAGTGTCTGTGTGCGCATGATGCCGTCCAGGGTGTTAGGGATATAACCAAATTACGAGTATGTTATTAAGAATAAACAGATTCGCATGTTGAATTTGGCAAAAGTTTAACGTCAGATGCTCTTCCTGACACAACCCTCTCTATTTATCCGGGCTTGGGACCGGCACAAAAAGTACACTGGCTTGTGACCTCCTGTGGCTAGATTTATTAAGAATAAACAGATAATGTATTCTAAATGAATACAAATACAGTTTAAAAAGAAAGCTTGGCAGAAATGTTCACAGAGCATCTGGTTAAGACTAAAGGTGAGCATGACTGGGTGACTGGGATCCCGCAAGTCACACAAGTCCAAGATGCATTTACAGCATCCTTAGTAACTGCCTGGTCAGGGTCGCATGGTTTAAATTAGGGTACTAGTTTGTTTATATTTTGGGGAAAAAAGTTATAAATTTGTTAGAAAATATAGCAAGCAAGTACAAATAAAAATTCAAACTGTGTGAGCATCGTTAAATAAACAGTCCAGGGCGTTTCTCTAGTTGAGACCAATTATGAACTCGAGTGATGTAGCTCAGGTTGAGGAAGTGTCAGAGCCAGAATTCACACACCATGCTGAAATTTCTACCTCTGCCTCTGCCTGAACCAGCTGTTCCTGGTTCATAGTGGTAGGAGAAAAACCCTTACACACACTTGGATACTGAACACAGATACAGTTACAGATATCTGGAGCACTAAACTAATACAGATAGTTTCAATGTGTTATACCCCTACAAGGTGTATTCCTGCCTCCAGTGTTCATTGGATTCATCACGACCCTGACCAGGATAATGTGTTTACTGAAAATGAATGAAGGAACATTTTCTGAAAATCAGTGACAGCTAGTCATTATACTGAATAGGAAGGCTAAAAATAATCTACTGCCTATCAGTAACTCATTGAAAGGCATTGAAAGTGCTCCTTAGTTTTTGTTTTTTTCCAGTAATCAGGCTATCTCTCTTCTGAAAAGGAAGGATGGTAAACAGAAAAGTTGTGCTTGTGTTTAGCCAGGTGTTTGTTTTTTTTGTGGTTTTTTTCCACACTAGACAAAACATTGCTGTCGTTTGTCCCTTGGTGTAATTTGTGCTTTGATCAGAAAATGTTTGCTTAGTCTGTTTAGTTCTAGTTTCTCTTTCAAGGGCATTTTGAAAAACAAATCAGTGATCGAAAGTTCTACACGTCATTCCTGTTTATTACAATTAGATTTCACATATTTCACATTGATCATGATGTGTTATGAATGTGTTTAAATGAATTAGCCTCATTGGACGCTAAATGATTGTGTGTAATCACCTGGCATGATGGTCACTGATCTACAGTCTGAGCAGCCTCTTCAGATAATTCTGTGTACTTTTACCTATGACCATTGGTGGTGCTGTTGCGCTCAGTTACACAAAAGGCAAAAGACTTCACTTTCAGCTGCTTGTTAACAGCAGATAAGATGATTTTTTTCTTGAAAGAGAGGGAAAGCTTAGCAGCACTGTTTCACTCACTTGTAATCTTCCTACTATAATCCCACTCTCCATTATGGATTTTCATTAGGAATTTCTGTAAAGCTGGTTAGCCTGTTTAATAGACTATAGAAATGTATTATAATTGAAATTAAAGATGTAAAATATGAACTGCATATAGATCCATAGACAAAAAGATTTTTGTTCATCATTAACAAGTACGACGAGCTTTGGTATCGTTAAATCAGTGCCTGCATATTGTCGTGCAATATATTGTTTATGAAAATGGAGGTAATCGAATTTCCTTGGAGAATATTTGCCAGTAAAACGGTTTATTGTCCGAGGCTAATAGCTGTGTAAATTATTCAATAATGCAAATTATTCCGGTCTTTAATACTCTTTTATGGCGACATGCAAAGCACTCAGATAACAGATTTAAAAGTTTTTCTTCTCAGGAGTCTTGCTTTGCATAGGGATATCAATGAATTTTTATGACTATATATATATATATATATATATATATATATATATCATTAGTGTTTGGTGTCTTCGTGCTTGTTGTTAAAAGTTTATCCACATTTATTCTTTTGGCAGATAGCTTTATCTAAAGCAGTGTACATGTTTGCTAGGCAAGATCGAGCCCATGTACAGAGCTGAGCAAATAAGAGTTTGACTTAAAGGCCCAACAGTAGCTTTCTCACTCATGACCTGCTGCGGCAGAACTTTTCCATTCAGCTACACCTTGTAAGGATTTAAAATAGAGGTTGACCGATTGATCGGATTTGCAGTTTTTCCCGGTTGCATTCATTGTGGGAGCGGCTGAGAATAGTCCGCTGCCATTATACAGTACGATTGCGGCCTCTAGAGGTGAAATTAAAACTATCGCTGACAAATTTTGTTGTGTTATTTGAAGTGTTTTTTATTAATTTTGGATGTCTCTATTTTTATTTGTTATTTGGAGTGTTATTTTTTTGGTTCAGTTTGGATGTATATCTTTTATTTGCTTTAATATTTATTAATAGTTAATATACATGAATACTTATATATTTATTTTATTTAAAAAAGTACAGTACATTTTCATGGTACAGTCAGTACTGTTTATTTTTGTAATAAAGTTCAGCAACATTTTACTTTGAGTGTTATGTTTTCATTCAGTATCAATATTAAAAACTATCGTTTGATTAATCGGTTATCGGCAGATAATGTCCAACTTAGTTATCGGTATCGGTAAAATCCACCATAGGTCATACTCTAATTTTAAAGAAAATGACTTGCATATTAATATTTATAATTAACGTGTGATCTACAATTGCGTCCAAAATTTATTTTGTAATGAAATTGTCAATTTTACATTACCCACAATGCTGTTAGATTACTTGCTGATGGTGATGCCAGTGTGATTTGGCCTTCGCTTCATTTCTACCTAAAGACAGAGACAGCTTTCAAAGCTTCAAATTTCAAGCAAATAACACAGTCAACAGCATCAACCTAGAAATCAGCACCAGCATCATTTAGCACATCACAAATGTTTCAGTGTAGACATATTTAATGTGCTTAAGGGTGTAAGTCTCCTTTAAATTCTTTTCAGATATTCTTGTCCAAAGAATATTACAAAACAGTTTTATAGTGCATAGTTTATTAATTCGGAGAATATTTGTCACTAAAACTGTTTACGTCTTAAAGATGATAGTTGTTTAAATTATTTAATAGCTTTAAAATGTACCATTTAAGGACTCTCTAAATGTGTTCTGGTTTTGTGTTAGTGCTTGGTGTGTGCTTGCTGATCGTTAAAATTTTATATAACAATTATTCATGTAGCAGATGCTTTTGTGTAAGGCGAGGTCTGAGTCGGAGAGGCAGAATTGGGATAAAGTGCTGAGCCCTCAAAATCTCTCTGGCATACATAGGACCCCAATTTACAAAACCTTAACATTAAACTACCATTGTTACTGTTAAAGTGACCTGTAACTTTGTAAAACATTTTTCAAAAATTACTAAATCCATTCATGAGGATTTATTTGAGGGCTCAGAGTGGTCAAAGCTCAAAGCTAATTGAAAAATATCGTAGGACTAAACAGGGAACTGGAATGACATCATGAAATATACAAGATGTACCAGTATGCCAATTCACTGATGTATGAGCAGTTTACCAGGAAGTAGGTGTGGTCTGGGTTATTAGAGTTTCCAATTTGTATATTCATATCTGGATTTCTTGACGAGGGTAAACGTGTAGGTTCTGTGCTCTAATGACGTTTCTGTCTTGGGGAATTGCAGCGCTGATGGATTTCACATATTGTGCATAGGAGCTTCGAAATTGCATTATAACATCAGCATACACTACAATTTATAACTCAAAAATATGGCAAAAGAACAGTTTTTTTTTAAATCAAGACAGCAGATAAGCCAATCAACATATAAATCCAGAATAATTGCCAGTTGCGTTTTGAACTCGCCTATATTAACAAAACCCCACCTCCTTCCTGGTAACGAGTCATGTCTGATTGATCTGTTCATGAAAAGTGAAATATTTTTGGTCCTGGTTTTAGTGATCAGTAAATCAGAAATATATACCGATCAGCCATAACATTAAAACCACTGACTGGTGAAGTGAATAACATTGATTATCTCGTTACAATGGCACCTGTCAAGGAGTGGGATATATTAGGCAGCATTCAAACAGTGAGTTCTCGAAGTTGATGTGTTGGAAGCAGAAAAAATGGGAAAGCGTAAGGATCTGAGCAACTTTGATAAGGGCCAAACTGTGATGGCTAGATGACTGGGTCAGAGCATCTCCAAAACAGCAGGTCTTGTGGGGTGTTCCTGGTATGCAGTGGTTAGTACCTACCAAAAGTGGTACTAACCGGCAACAGGGTCATGGGCGCCCAAGGCTCATTGATGCACGTGGGGAGCGAAGGCTAGCCCGTCTGGTCCGAACCCACAGAAGACCTACTGTAGCACAAATTGCTGAAAAGGGGCAGTAACCTTGGGGGGAAAATGGTGAAGTGTTAGACCAGAACGACAACCTAATTTTCTAGCCAGTAGTCATGAGATGGAGGAGCAACATGTTTCCATATAAGTAAGATAATTCTTCTGGCTAAATCAGTAATATATTGAAAATTTACATTGAAAAAAATGTATATTGAAACAAATTTCATGTGACTGTAAAGTAATACTTCCTTAAATCTTCTCTTTCCTCAGGACTCATTGACTACAACTTCCACTGCTTCAAGAAGGCCATAGAAGAAGTGTTCGACCTGCGGCTGAAAGTGCAGAGAAACCGTAAACTTCTGAGCCGGAGGAGGTGGAGCAAGCAGAACGTGCCAAACGGGACATACATTCAGCACCACTGAAGGACACGACTTCAGTGACTTCGTGCTAAGAATAAACCAAGCCAAATTATTCATACGAACTAGATTCACAACTATCTTAATTTTTAGTGTGTTAACATTTTTTTAAAATTATATTTAAGGTGAATATTAATAGAAAACCACAAGTCTGACATCCGGTCATTAGATTTTTATTATCATAATAGTAATATTAGATTTGTCGGTTCATTAAATTCATAGCTGAGAGTAGATTGAAGTTAGATGTGTGATATTAGTTTGCCGACTGTAATGTGAATGACCCAGTGAGTGGGAAGAGAAGAATGATTATTATACATATTTTTTGTTTTTAGAGACTGCAGCAGATTTGCCATATACAAACTGATTTCTGTAGAATTGCCATCAAACATCACAATTTGTTTTAAACAGCAAGAATAGAGAAGGACAGGTTGAGATGAAACACTGAAGGGACACAGATTTAAATGCAAAAAAATGAAATGTGCGCAATGTTCCCTGTGGTTCGCCCAGTGTCGTCAATCAGAAGATAAGACATGTTTGGTGTCTGAAGTTAATGAAAGCTTATAGCGACCAGTTTATCATCTAGCTACAGATATAGTTTGGATTAGTATTGTAATTTGCATGTAAACAATTATATAGAACCTCGGCGAGATATTAGAGATGTAGAGAGATATTACCACCAAGATCATGTAATCATTTTGTTCATTTTTACTCTTCGAGCAGTCATTTTAAAAATCGTCGACACGTCGTCTTTTCCATAGTTAAAACACAAAATGGTTGAGGATATCACTATTTTTAGGCTATGATTTTAGAATGCTGCACTTCTCCAAAGCACTTGAATTAACAACCATACACAGGCTACAAATTGCAATTCTTTTCTAGGCTGCAGTGAACAAGAAATAGAAATAAATCAGGGCAATAACCATGCAAAATAATAATAATAATAATAATAATAATAATAATAATAATAAATGTCTTAAAATGCACTTGTGTGAATGACCTGGCAGAACTGAGAACTGAGAGTGCGCAGCATGGAAGCTCATGTCCAATAACAGAGTCGTCCTTATGGCTCAATGTTTCTACCTTGGATGAAAGATGCTTGATTTACAGCAGTGTCCAGGAGGTTTTTCCACCATGTTTAACTCCAAAAACAAGACTGACTCAGCCTCTGATCTGTGCACCATTCTACTCGAGTCTCTTACACAAACTGACAGCAAACACAGCGCTGAGGAATAAAGTACTTAGCATCCATGATGGCCGCACCAGTTATTTTTTTCTGTTTGTTTTTAGCTCTGCAACATTCTTTGTAGAGGCTATAAAGGTTCCTTAAGTGTTAGCTACTTCAGCCTTGTAGCTCCAGTACAAAACTAAGCAAGCGAATTTGGACACAAAACATGTATTGGTTGCTACATTTGGGCAAAAGGGAAATTGCGTTTCATTTTCCTGTTGCTTGAAGATTGAAACGAAGTTTCTTTGAAATTTCTTTGCTTTCTTTTAGCTTTTTTTTTTTTTTTTTTTTTATAAACGTTGAATGTAGAAAGTGCGTACATTTTTGTACCATTTGCACAAATCTTTCTTTTTTATATAACAGATCTATATTTCATTCTTAAAATTCACTCCTGTACACTGACATTTGTTACTGTTTCCTAGGAACAAAATATTTATTTTTAAATGTTATCTGTTATAAAGAAAAAGCTGTAAAATATTGTTAAAGAAAAGTTACAGTGGGAGGTCAGTTCTTAGGAATCTGACATTTAAAATTTGTCACATCAGCATTTAGTTTTGTGTGAACTTATTTCATTTAGGACAATTGGATTAGTTAGGTGCTAATTATGCCTTTTTGTAACATAATGAAATCAATGTTCAAATGTATGCTTTACATAATCAACAACTAAGCCTTAACTTTTATCATTTCAGAAATAGTTCCAGTTTGAAACTAATTTTAAGACAAATTAGTGTTGAGCTGTTTATACTCACTGTTTATTATGCGGCCTAGTTGCTGAGTATTTATTTATTTATACTAATAATAAAGAATATTACATAAAAGGGTCTCTTCCCATCTGTCACACTTTGGAAAAATATTCAGTCATTTTTGTCTCCTCTCAAATTACTTATGAAATATACACTTTTAGAAAAAGGTTTCTTTTGGATATTTACAGGGTCTCTCTGACAAACATTCTGCTTTATGGTTCTACATAGAACTTAAAGTTTTCCTCAAAAACAGAAGAATTCTTTATCATTATATCATAGTGAGATATTAAGTCAGAATAGTGAGATATTAAGTCAGAATAAAAGGAACAAGATATCTGGAAATAACAAGATGTCAAGTCAAAATATCAACATATTATCTTGAAATAATGAAATATTAAGTCAAAATAGCAACATACTATCTTGAAATAATGAGATATTAAGTCAAAATAACACAGCTTGTGTGTGTAAACTTTGAGTGTATTAGTTTAGAAAATATTTTTGTTTAAAGTTCAGCTGCTTTCCATCCTCCTTGGTTATTGTGCGAGCAGCCAGCAGCAGTACTGCACTGCTTTTATTAAAATAAATTCTCACAAATGCTTACTGCTCTGCAGCATCGATAACAGGATGACTTTTGACCTCCAGTGGGTCTGCTAACGAACCACACATACTAAAATAACCCTTAACCTGAGTGATTGGCAACAGTCCAAAGTTTCATTAGACTGAGTGATGGGTGTGTGTATGGTTGTGTGTGTGTGTGTGTGTGTGTGTGTGTGTGTGTGTGTGTGTGTGTGTGTGTGTGTGTGTGTGTGTGTATATATGGTTGTGTGTGTGTGTATGGTTGTGTGTGTGTGTGTGTGTGTGTGCATGTAAAGCACTAAGTGTAATCCCCAATGAATCTTTTCCTTCAACAGGAGAGCCGGTGACCCTGATGAGGTCAGAGCTGCTGATGTAACAGCTGCTCCTCTTGGGACGGATGCTAAATTGTGTGTAGCAAAGCCACAGTAGGTTATGTAAGACAATTTCATGTTTGGATTTTATAATCTCCTAAACTCCATTTACTCAGTAACAATAGTTGAGTAAGCTATGGGCAAATCTGTTGGTAAAGCCAGTGCAGGCATATTCCACAGAGAGTTCATCATTATTCATTATTTGCATTTCTGATGTATTTGTACAATCAAACTCTTATTTACATGTGTATATTGAGTGTTTGTATATTTGGGGATTGGAGGGAGAGGGATGCTTCATTTGATTACTTCTCAGATTAATAGGGATTTTTTTTGTTTTGTTTTTTTTTAAACCAATAGATATCACAATGAAGCTTTGCCTCTTGATTGGTGATATTCTTACAATTTTTTTTTGTACTGGAACTTTTTCCAAAAATACACTTAGCCAACCAAAAATCTACTTTTTGTTTATCTAGTGTTGTTTCACTATTATTATTATTATTATTATTATTATTATTATTATTATTATTATTATTATATTATTACAAATTCCACACACTTTATACGTATTATATAGTGTATTGTCTATTGTGTCTGTTGTATTAATTGTCTCTGTCACTGTTTCATGTTAAATGTAGTGCCATGATATCTGGGAAAGTATATTATGACGCATGTCTGTCTATAGTTATGCTTAATGTTCAAAACAAGTTAATTCCAGTTATCTCTGCTAAATGATTAAATGTAAATGTAAATCTCTTATGTAACAACCCCTATAAAGTTGTTCCCTCACTTTTTCTTGAAGTTAATAAGACAATAAGATTTCTCAGCTTGTTACTGAGAAACTACAAATGCACAACATCCTCCATCTTGAAAAAAACTTAGTTACAGCTTTACCTCTGAAGGTACTGAGGTAGGTAGGTAGGTAGGTAGGTAGGTAGGTAGGTAGGTAGATAGATAGATAGATAGATAGATAGATAGATAGATAGATAGATAGATAGATAGATAGATAGATTGATTGATTGATTGATTGATTGATTGATTTTAGGCACCCTATTTTTTTAGTACAAACTATCTTATAGATTTTTTATTTTATGACTTCTACATTATCAAGTCAGTACAAAAAACATTTTAGATTCTCAAACATTAGTTTTCTAGCACAAAATTAAAATGTTACAGAAAAATGTTTGTATGTGATTAAAGAAAGCAGCATGTTACGTAAGAGACACTTTTCAGACAAAAAACACAGTGAAGGCTGCTGGGTTTTGCTGCAAAAATAAGAAGTAAGTGCGAAAGTCAAAGTCTCCAGAAGAACTGTGTCTGGTTCTGCAAGATGCTCAATAAAACTTACCAGCTCATTTCCTTATGAAACTGCACTAATTGTACCAGAGACTACTATTTTAATTTTAATTATTTTTTTTTTTGTCACACCAAATATTGACTTTGTTTCATTTACTACTGTTTACTGCTCTTTATGTTTGTTTTTTTTGATGTAGAAACATTTAATTTCATTATTTTAAAGCCATCTTTGCGCTACAGCATTTCTTTGCATGTGCCTAATCAGAGCATATTAATATTATTTTAATGGAATTAATTGGAATTTTCAGTGGAATTGTTAGGTTTTCCCGCTCTCACTACGCTACAAATGGAGCGTAGCCTACTTCCGCATTCCGCATTCCAGCGCCATTCTAAGACTCACGTTTTGTTTACCTCGGCCATGTGCTTTTATTATTGTATTCACGTCATGTCTCCGCCTCCTGTGTTTCCCCATGTGCTTCTGTTTTTGTTCATGTCATGTCTCTGCCTCCTTATTTTCTATTGGTTCATGTTCTTTTCATTGATCATTGGTTTCAGGTGTCTTTGATTTTGTGTATGATTGGTATGTGTTTAAAAACCCCAGTTTGTGTCCGCTTCAGGGCGAAATATTAGTTTGTCTACGTTATATTCAACTTTACCGAGCACTCATTTCTGGACTGAATTTCTGGTTTCCGAACTAAGCTAAGTAATTTTTGATTCCGATTTTTGCCTAAGCCCTACAATGACTGTCTTTTTGGTATTTTTGAACTCCCGCTGGTTTCCTGGTTTTTTGCATTTTGCCTAAGCCCCTAATGTAACTGTCTGCCGGTATTTTTGAAACCTGACTGTTTTTCGGATCTGCCTAAAGCTTGCCGTTGTCCTGATTTACTGTTTTGTGTGTGTTCTTAATAAAGTGACGGATTTTCATACTGCAACTGTATCCAGCCTTACTCTGGTGTCGTAACAGAATACTTCGCCAAAAAATGGATGCAGCAGGGAAAGTGAGGGCACGCCACGCCACGCCAAGCCATGCCACGCCACATTTAAAATGCCTGCTCAGGATTCTATTTTTTTTCCTCAGTGGACTTTCGTCCATCCCCCAGACGATTATGACGGCTTTACCACTTGGCCACAATGCATTTTGTTGCAGGCGCAACTCTATTTTTTTGAGTTTGGAGGACCCCAAACCCGACGAAGAAGAGTGGTCAGAGGTCCACGGGATGACCTCTTCTCAAGCCCAGTCCATGTCTGAGGTCCACGGGATGACCTCCGTTCCAAGTCCTAGCCCATGTTTTAGCGCAAAATTGAGTCAATGTTCAGGTTCCTGTCCGAGTCCTAGTCCATGTCCCAGTCCATGTCCAGGTTCCTGTCCTAGTCCTCGTCCATGTCCAAGTCCATGTCCAGGTTCCTGTCCTAGTTCTAGTCCATGTCTAAGTCCAGGTTCAGGTTCCGGCCCTAGTTCTAGTTCATGTCCAGGTTTCTGCCCTATTCCAAGGCCAATTTCTGATCCAGTTCCCAGTCAGGTTTCCAGGCCAGTTCTCAGTCCAGGTCCCAGTCCTGTTTCCAGCTCTGTCTCCGGTCAGGTTTCAAATTTCATTTCTAGTTCTGTTGCCAGTTCTGTTCCCAGTCAAGTTTTAGATTTTGTTGATGGTTCTGTTTCTGGCCAGGGTTCCAGTTCCATACACAATCCTGTTACCTCCACCTCTGTCTCAACCTCCGTCTCCGGTCTGGTTTCTAGTTCCAGTTCTCAGTTTCCACTCCAGTTTTTGATCCTGTTTCCAGCCCTGTTTCCAGTCAGGTTTCTAACTTCATTTCCAGTTCTATTTCTAGTGTAGTTCTCAGTCCAGTTGCTAGTTTTGTTGCAAATCCACTTTCTAGTTCAGGTTCTAACTTTGTTTCCAGTCCTGTTCCTGATTTAGTTGCTAGCTATATTGGTTTAATTTCTGGGTATGTTTTTGCCCTCATTCTCAGTTCAGTTACCGATTTAATTTCCAGCTCCGTTTCCGACCCAGCCCTCTCCTCTGTCTCCTCCTGTCTCTAATTACTTTCCTAGCTCAGCTTCCAGTCCAGTTTCAGAATCTGTCTCCAATTTAATTTCCATCCCTGTCTCCAGCCCTGTCTCTAATTTAGTTTTCATCTCTATTTCCAACCAAGTTTTTGATTTTGTTTATGGTTCTGGGTCTAACCTAGTTCTCTGTCCTGTCTCGAAGTCTGTCTCGAAGTCTGTCTCGAAGTCTGTCTCGAAGTCTGTCTCTGATCCAGGTGCCGAAGCTGACTACGATCCTGGTTCCAGGCCAAGCACCAGGCCAAGCACCAGGCCAAGCACCACTCCAAGTTCTCGTCCAAGTTCTCGTCCAGGGCTGAAGGGAGGACCCGACACGCTCTGCTCTGGTTTCAGGATGCTGGGCATCGCCAGCCTCGGGTCCTGGAGGGCAGAGGTTAGGATCCTGCCCAGGAGCCCAGGTCTGCCAGAATGGATGGAACTTGCGGCGCTTCGGGAGCCGCGCCTTAAGGGGGGGGCTCTGTTAGGTTTTCCAACTCTCGCTACGCTACAAATGGAGCGTAGCCTACTTCCGCATTCCACAGGAACGCATTCCAGCGCCATTCTAAGACTCACGTTTTGTTTACCTCGGCCATGTGCTTTTATTATTGTATTCACGTCATGTCTCCACCTCCTGTGTTTCCCCATGTGCTTCTGTTTTTGTTCATGTCATGTCTCTGCCTCCTTATTTTCTATTGGTTCATGTTCTTTTCATTGATCATTGGTTTCAGGTGTCTTTGATTTTGTGTATGATTGGTATGTGTTTAAAAACCCCAGTTTGTGTCCGCTTCAGGGCGAAGTATTAGTTTGTCTATGTTATATTCAACTTTACCAAGCACTCATTTCTGGACTGAATTTCTGGTTTCCGAACTAAGCTATGTAATTTTTGATTCCGATTTTTGCCTAAGCCCTACAACGACTGTCTTTTTGGTATTTTTGAACTCCCGCTGGTTTCCTGGTTTTTTGTATTTTGCCTAAGCCCCTAATGTAACTGTCTGCCGGTATTTTTGAACCCTGACTGTTTTTCGGATCTGCCTAAAGCTTGCCGTTGTCCTGATTTCCTGTTTTGTGTGTGTTCTTAATAAAGTGACGGATTTTCATACCACAACTGTATCCAGCCTTACTCTGGTGTCGTAACAGGAATGAATGTCAGAGCTGCTGTTATAGAAAATAAATCAACACCAGATTTGAGAATTTAACAGCGATGTGGTATAATGTAATGAATTATTTGATATTTTTTTCATATTCAAGATATTGCAGTTCTTTACTGTACATTGTGTAGTATTGTACTGGTAACACTGCTGTAATAAAACTACTGTAATATTTACAGGCTTGCTTTTATTTTCTTTTTTACAGTGAATAAAAGTACATGTTCACATCAACTGAAACAAGCTGAATTAAAAAAAAAAACAGATTCATAACTAAAGACATGCATATATAGAAAAAGACAAAATTAAACACAACTTGAACGAAGTGCTAATACTCAAGAAGTCAAACTGAAGACTAACTTGCACACGAGTTGCAATAACTTGAATTTATTACTACTCCTACTTCAAACCATAGGCTGAGAGTTATGATTCTTGTCTTTCTTGAATATTTCATAATTGTACAGTGGGGTGCACAACAATTGTCTGCTGTTGCATGAGAAAAAAATCTAGAAAGGCCTTTGAAGTGGAGTTTCAGGCAGAAATTTTGGATAAGTAAACAGCAGCTCTGGCGTCTGCGCTTGCTTCCTGCTGAGATGTGAATGTGTATAACGCAGGCATGAAACATTCACTTGAATCAACCTGTTTACAGCCCTTATCCTAATTTTTCCATGGCGGAAAACTGTAGAGAACACTGAAAGTAGAGACTCCTTCCATGAATGTTAAATAAACATATAGAAAACTTAACCATGTCAGAGATTCGTTGTTAAATAACAACTTTTTAAATTTAAAAAAAAAAAAATCTGCTTATTAATCTTGGATTAGGTGGAGCATCCTCCATACCAGTCCCTGAGAATGAGTTTTTATTATAGTAACAATAATGCATATTTCTGTTAGGACGCTGATAAACAGCATATGGCCACACACCATCCAGCTGTCCATTCCCCAGTTGCTGGTGTCAATGAATAACGAATAACTGTAATTCCTTTGCTTAAGGGTTCATAGTTACACAGAGCGCTTTGTCCTTAACTGACTCCGGTGTTTGTTCTGAGGCTTGAGCAGACTCTTCATTATCATTCAGGAGCTTCATGCTTTGTGAAAGACATGTCATTAATTCGTCAGCAAACACGACTTTAATCAAAAGAACTGGATTCAGAGTTGGGATGTCGACCTCTGAGCTAATTGGAAAATATAATTTCACTTCAAAAGGACTTCTGATCTGACCCATTAGACATCAAACATCAGGCGTTCTTTTAGGGTGTCTTGTTAGAACAATTTAGGATTCGGTTATTGAATGCGGGAGAAGAAAAAGATTAAAGTTACCTGCAGGATACAAGATAAATGTGTGTGAGAGAGAAAGCGATCGTTATGTATGTGGAAAATGTCAAGTATACATTCTTGGGAAAATAATGACACGTTGTGATTGATGTGAAGGATCACATAAGCCGCACCCAAAAATGTGAACATAGAGCATAAACAAATGCTCTATGCTATAAACAAAGTTTATAGCATAACTCCCAGGTCCTGATGTGAGCTGTAAGTATTTTAGTCATGTTAACACTTTATTTCGTAATGTTTTAGTAATATTTCTAAAACTTGAAGATTAAGGGTTCAGTGCAATAGGAAATTAGAAACAATGAGCCAATAAGAAGCTTTCTTTTTAAGTGTTTTCTTTGACATGGAGGACAACAGGTCCTGAGAAATGACACTTCCGGGACCTTCGCCCTTCTCTAATTACAGCTACTGCCCCAAGTGCTGTGATTGGACACAGCATGAATGCAGTTCATACAAAAAAGTGATGCAATGAAGGTTTTGCTTTTCGGCGTGGAACGTGTACTCTACATAACTAAAGAAATGCAATATCATTTCTGTAGTGCATTTTACATTTTCCCCCAGTGTGATTTCTTTTCTGTATGGCTTGGAATCTTCTCCATACTAATCAGACCAGAGAGGGTGAATAAAATGGAAATATTTATGAAAGTCTGTGCAAACTCTCCCCTGTCTGAGGTAATATCTCTCACCCTGTAGCTATTCTCTAGTCCTATAAGAAACATTTAGCTAAATAATTTACATCAGTGCACATGATTGGCTGCAACAGAGGATCTGCTACAGAAGCTGTAATGGTTCATGTTTGGAAAACTAGAGTCACTGAATGACAGCCAGTTTTTTTCTTCAGTAATCAGTTATGTTTGCTGAAATACTGGACCGGGGGCCACTAGTGGCCGTAGAGTGTCCCATTTCTCATTTTAGGATGCTTATGAAAGCCCTTAATACATTCTTTGGTTAGATTAATCTCTAAGCAGACTCAGTAGTAGTCTCTTAAAATATTTTGCGAGTGTAAGGCGAGAAACAGTCACAGCAAATGGGCCTGTTTGGTGCAAAGAGCCAAGAAATGGATGCAGCAACATTAAGAACCAACCACAGTGTTCTAAAGTGTCTTTCACAAGCAGGTAATTTTGTTTTTTGCTGGAGACAAAAACAATAGAAATGACAACGCAGAGGGTGGGAAAACTTTCATAAACAATTTGCACTGAAAGTGTTTCTAATGCATTTCAAGTGCCTATCATTGTTCAGTTGTTTTTATATAACCCAGCCATGTCTTGTATGTTTTTTTCCAGCCTATTTGTGACTATTTTGACTCAGATTAGAATACAATGTTATTAGAAATTCAATCATCATCATCATCATTGGAAGCATCTTTTTATTGTTCGGGAATGTACTTACTGTAGTTGTTTCCCATAAACAATTAACAACGCAGGATTATTAAGGTGTTATACACCATCTCTATGGTTCATAAAACCACAGTTCTGAAAATAATTAGTATTGACATGAGTGATAGTTTCTCCTAATCATTTAATACACTTGGCTGCAGCAGTTACAGCAGGTTTGTCTGAAATGACTTTTTTTTAGGTTTCATAGTGTTATGAATAGTGTTATATAGTGTTATAGTTATATAGTGTTATATGAACACTGTTACCTCTATTAAATGAATTATACAACAGTTGCACTTTTTCCTGCTCGTTTACATTTAGGAATTTTAAACAAGTGTCTGTAATACCAGTGATAATAATTGGTTATAAGGTAAATCAAGATATTCAAGATACAGTATGTTGTAATTAAACCATATATACAGTTGAGGTCATAAGTTTACATACGCCTTAGGGATCATAAAAATTGCATTTTGTTTTTTATTTAGTTCTGCTCTGAATAAGCTATTTCACATAACAGATGTTTACATATAGTCCACAAGACATAATAATAACTGAATTTACACAAATGAACCAGTTCAAAAGTTTACATAAGCTTGATTCGTAATACTGTGTGTTGTTACCTGGATGATCAATGACTGTTTTTATGTTTTGTGATAGTTGTTCATGAGTCCCTTGTTTGTCCTGAGCAGTTAAACTGCCCACTGTTCTTCAGAAAAATCCTCCAGGTCCTGCACATTCTTTGCTTTTCCAGCATCTTCTGCATATTTGACCCCTTTCCAACAGTGGGCTATATGATATTCAGATCCATCTTTTCACACTGAGGACAGCTGAGGGACTCGTACACAACTATTACAAAAGGTGCAAACATTCATTGATGCTCAAGAAGGCAACACGATACATTAAGAATCGTGTTGCCTAAAGTTTTTCATTTAGTACTGCCCTTCAGAACTTACATAAGATATTTACATGTTTCCTAGAAGACAAAATAATAACAATTTACCCCGTTCATCCTGTTCAAAAGTTTACACCCACCCTGGCTCTTAATATATCGTGTAATGGGTCAAGACTTACTTTCCTTGCTTTAATACTGTAAATGAATGTTATTTTTACTCATTTCACTGTATATATAATAAGTAATAATATGCTTCATGATGAATAACTGAATTATCATTGCAATTTTAATAGGTTAATTTCAATCTGAGGTCCTTTATGTTTAGGACTGACTTTAAGAAGATATCTCTTCTTCAGTTCTGTGAAAGTCAACATTTTCTGTTTTAGATCATGTACTTTAAAGCTTTCCTGATTCCCAATAATTATTCATTTGCTTCCTGACATTAAACCAGTTTGAGAATTTTGAGCCCTTTTGAACTCTTCCTAATTTAAATAAGACATAAAGAATTCATGTGGCTTATTTTAAGTCAGTGGACACTTTACTAATGCACATTCAAATAGTGTTGCGTGCAAACGTTTGGGCAGCACTTAGAAGTGAAAAGACGTAAACACAACTTCTACAGCAAACTAATTATAAAAATGGATTTTTCTGCAAAAGTTAATAATAAAAGTTACTTTATATTTGATACATTTAAAAAATATAGTAATAGTAAATGGCATGTGCAAAAGTTTGGACACCCTTCCATTTGTAAAGTCTCTGAACTTAATTAACTCACTAGACCATCATTGACTCATAAGACTCTTTGACCTTGTCAGGTCAAGAATTGTCATTCAGAATAATAATTCTAGAGCATAATAAATTCTCTGACTATTCAAACCTTGTGCTGTCACTCAACAACCATGGGCCAGTGGTGCCCAAACTTTTGCATACAGATGTACATTAACTACAGGGTGTCCCAAATGTCTCCATACAGTACATAGGGGACAATGTTTGCCAGCACCACGTCGGTTGTGCCTTCATAAGTGGATGTCCCTCTTTGTGGACGTCCAATACTCGGTTGGTCTGCAACACTTCCAGTCTTTTTGAATTCTTTAATAAGTTTGGTAGCAGTGTTGTGTGTGTGATGTGCTTGCCATGTTTCCTGTTAAAATCCATTGCAACCTTGTGACAGCTTCCTGATCCAGCCGCAAGAATGATTTCAAAACTTTCTTCTTTTGTCAAAGACATTCTTAAAAGCTATATGAAAAAAAAATCTAAATAATATAAACTAATTATAAATATTTTCAGAAGACATTTTGATAAAAAGTTAATTTGTATGGAGACTTTTGGAACACCCTGTAGAACATTTATATGGGAGTGCAAATTTTTGAACTTACTAATTAAGATCATTGTTGGCTATGAATCAATTGCTGAAATATTTAGTTTGGGTGTTGTAATGGATTTTCAGTAAGAAATAAAAAAAAAAATAAAAGAAATAAAAAGAAATGAATTATGGTTTGTAGATAAACTGTAAAGGAGAAAGGGGATACAAACTTTTGTGCTCATCATTTGCACTTGAACTGTGTAGCCATTATTTAAATAAAATTAAATGATTAATAGTATTTAGTAGCAAGATGACTTTTGAAAATGTATAACTAAAATATTAATAAATATTATACAGTTCAAATGAAATAGCTTTTAATATTAAATACAAATCCTATCTTGTCAAGTTGATAAAAGTGCATCACAAAAACCATCCACCAGCCAGATTTATTCTTTAAATATTGAAAGGTATGTTTTACATAAGAGATGCTTTGGAGACAGAGGCTGTGGTTCGGTATCAGGCGCTGTGTGGACGCAGAGCTCAGGAGCGGCAGCAGGGAATCGCCTTGAAATCCCAGTTAAGCTGAACTGCAGCAGCCACAAAGCTGAGTGTGTGAGAAGGAGGGAGGATGTGTGTAAAAGTGACACACCATCTGCTGCTGTGGATCCACGTTTGAGGAGAGACGAGGCCCGAGGCATCAAACACAACCCCAAAACAACAGAGGTTATTCTGAAGATAAGTGACCATGGGGTATTCCCAAAATATCACACACCTTCAGGGATACAGAGGGCAAATATGTTTATGGAGATGTTTCAATATAGATATATTATATTACAGGGTTAAAATGAATATTTTTTATTTTTTTATTTTTTATGAATGACGCATCATACTTTCACACGTTTATAGATACTTTTAATGTTGTGCAACATCCACAAAAAAAGTTAGTCCCTGTTAGCACTTATATTATAGCAGTTATAAACATCCATCGCTTTTTTTTTTTTTTTACTCTCTTGAAGTTTGTCAGAACTTCAGCTTTGTCACATCACAACTCTGACTGTTACAAACAAAGACTGCATACAAAGCGCTGACACTGGAAACTCATTCCAACAATTATACCCTTTTCTTTGTTAAATAACAGCATGTTTTAAAAAAAAAAAAAAAAAAACTTTTATTTTTAGTCTTAGATTATTGTTGACCATCTGCTATACAAATCCTCAAGTTTCTACAGAAATGATAACGTATTATAATTATAATATATTTTTAATATAATTATAATAAGCACATTAATACAAACCTGTGATTTGAATTACAGCCGGAACTATTGTCAGAGCTGATGTTCTAGAAAATTAATTAACCCCTTCTCCTTTGAGAATAAAAAACAAACAAACTGTGTGCTGTGATATGAGTTTCAAAATTTAAGCATTGAAGAATAGATGCACACTTTATAGAGTGAGCTTGCACCATACACAGTCCTTGTCTAAATTATTTAATAAGTTACAGCACTAACTTCATATATATATATATATATATATATATATATATATATATATATATATATATATATATATATATATATATATATGTGAAAAATTTGGAACGGACCAAACACAATGTATAAATATATGACCTATTGGTGTGTGTGTGTGTGTGTGTGTATATATATATATATATATATATATATATATATATATATATATATATATATATATATATATATATATATATATATATAAATAACAATCTGGCTCGTCGAATCTTTGGTCTGGAGTGAGAGAGAAAAAAAAAACACTTTCCGCTTGCTTTTTAACAAGAAATGTGCTGTGAAGCCTTAATACAGCTGTGCAGGTTTATATCTGGGGTTGCCAGATGGTGATGTTTACCTCCTATATGATTTCATTGTATTTATTTATTTAGAGCTTGCTTTGATAGATATAATTTGTTCCATTTCGAATAATATATAATATATAGAGTTAGTCATACTCCTCTAATATGTTACACTTTCAAAAGAAACCAACAGTTTTTTGAGTCCTTGATGTAGACATACGTGACTTGCTGTTTGGGTTTCCTCGCCTCTTTGTTCATCCTGGTGCCCTCTTAGAGCAAAAATAGTGTTTCATTGTTCATGCACTTTTTTTCATGCACTATTGTTGCAAGCACTGATAACAACTTCCATTCTGAGTAGCCTTCTTCACACTTTGCTCAAGAATGTTGCACACACCCGAAACTCAAAAATGATTCCTAAAAATAATTATGGGCAGCACAGTGATGCAGCAGGTAGCATTTCCTGTGGGTTCTCCGGTTTCCTCCAACTTCGCAAAAGCATACTGGTAGGTGAATTGGCTTCTGTAATTTGCCCCTATAGGTAAATAGTGCTTTTTAACCATAGCGGTTCTACAAAGTGCTTTACACTGTTTCTCATTCACCCATTCACACACACACCAATGGCAGCAGAGCTTCCATGCAAGGTGCTTGCCTGCCATAGGGAGCAACTTGGGATTCAGTGTCTTGCCCAAGGACACTTCGGCATGTGGAGTCATGTGGGCCGGAAATTAATGGACAACCCGCTCTACCTACCTGAGCCACAGCCACCCTAAATTTTTGTGTGAATGTGTGTGCAAGTGTGCATGGCTACGGACTGGTGTCCATTCCCGTGTGTATCCCCATCTCACAACCAGTGTTCTCAGGACTGGTTCCAGATCCACTGCAACTCTGACCACT